>OW240917.1:3362813-3389005 GCA_933207985.1 Pelobates cultripes
CGGTATGGGCGGTTGCTAGGCTCCGAGTTGGCCCGTTGCTAGGTAACCAGTCTCTCTGAGCGGCGCGGGAACATGACGCAATGCTCGTTCATTACAGGTGACACATGGAGAGCTAGTCCGCTGCCATGGCAACAGAGAGCCCGCCCCTAGCAACGGAGCCTGCCCCTAGCAACGGAGCCTGAGCCACAGAGAGAGAGAGAGAGACAGCCTGAGAGAGAGAGAGACAGCCTGAGAGAGAGAGAGAGACAGCCTGAGAGAGAGAGAGAGACAGACTGAGAAATAGACAGACTGAGAGAGACAGCCAGAGAGAGAAAGACAGCCTGAGAGAGAGACAGCCTGAGAGAGAGAGAGACTGAGAGAGACAGCCAGAGAGAGAAAGACAGCCTGAGAGAGAGACAGCCTGAGAGAGAGAGAGACTGAGAGAGACAGCCAGAGAGAGAAAGACAGCCTGAGAGAGAGAGAGAGAGACAGACTGAGAGAGAGACAGCCAGAGAGAGAGAGAGACAGCCTGAGAGACAGCCTGAGAGAGAAAGACAGCCTGAGAGAGAGAGAGACAGCCTGAGAGAGAGAAGACAGAGAGAGACAGCCTGAGAGAGAGAGACTGAGAGAGAACAACCAAGAGAGAGAGAGAGAGAGAGACAGCCTGAGAGAGATAGAGAGGGGGGGCAGCCTGAGAGAGAGAAAGAGACATACTGTGAGAGAGAGAGAGACAGCCGAAAAGAGAGAGAGGCAGCCTGAGAGAGATAGAGAGGGGGGGCAGCCTGAGAGAGAGAGACAGACTGAGAGACAGCCAGAGAGAGACAGCCAGAGAGAGAGAGAGACAGACTGAGAGATAGAGAGCGGGGGCAGCCTGAGAGAGAGAGAGAGAGACAGACTGTGAGAGAGAGAGACAGCTTAAAAGAGAGAGAGACAGCCGAAAAGAGAGAGAGACAGCCTGAGAGAGAGAGAGAGGGGGGCAGCCTGAGAGAGAGAGACAGCCTGAGAGAGAGAGAGGAACAAGAGAGAGAGGAAGAAGAGAACAGACTGAGAGAATAGAGAGGGGGCAGCCTGAGAGAGAGAGAGACAGACTGTGAGAGAGAGACAGCCTGAGAGAGATAGAGAGGGGGGGCAGCTTGAGAGAGAGAGAGAGACAGCCTAAAAGAGAGAGAGACAGCCTGAGGGAGAGAGAGACAGCCCAAGCCACAGAGAGAGAGAGACAGCCTGAGAGAGAGAGACAGCCCGAGCCACAGAGAGAGAGAGAGACAGCCTGAGCCACAGAGAGACTGCCTGAGACACTTTCTAGTATAGAGAGAGACTGCCTGGTATAGAGAGAGAGTGCCTGAAACTGATTGTTGTACAGCTGCAGGTAGAGTGAGTGAAGAGAGCTATACGTGACAGACAGACTTCTGTTGAGAGAGAGAGACTGCTGGAGCCGGTGAGAGGTAGCAGTAGCCCCAGCTGATAAGAGGTAGCCCCAGCTCATAGCCAGTAATCTGCCGCCATGTATCGCAAAGAGAAGAGTATTCAGATGAAGAGCAGTGCTTCGTCCGTCTATAACAACCTGAGTGTCCTTCCCATCAGTGACAAAAGCCTCACCTACTTTACTGTCGTCCATGGCAATACGGTCAATATGGTGAGTGCCTCCGCCGATGGCCTGAACTTCTCCCACCGACAGCTGCAGTCCAAGGAGGGGAGTGTGGCGGTCAGTTCCTCTCTCATAACTCAGGTCTGTATCGATACGTTCTCTGTCTGTATTGTCACTATAACCACTGTTATAATCCCATACCGTCACTGTATCCACTGTTATAATCCCATACCCATACCGTCACTATAACCACTGTTATAATCCTATACCTATACCGTCACTGTATCCACTGTTATAATCCCATACGTCACTATAACCACTGTTATAATCCCATACCGTCACTATAACCACTGTTATAATCCTATACCATCACTATAACCACTGTTATAATCCTATACCTATACCGTCACTATAACCACTGTTATAATCCCATACCCATACCGTCACTATAACCACTGTTATAATCCTATACCGTCACTATAACCACTGTTATAATCCTATACCGTCACTATAACCACTGTTATAATCCAATACCGTCACTATAACCACTGTTATAATCCTATACCGTCACTATAACCACTGTTATAATCCTATACCTATACCATCACTATAACCACTGTTATAATCCTATACCTATACCGTCACTATAACCACTGTTATAATCCCATACCCATACCGTCACTATAACCACTGTTATAATCCTATACCGTCACTATAACCACTGTTATAATCCTATACCTATACCGTCACTATAACCACTGTTATAATCCTATACCGTCACTATAACCACTGTATAATCCTATACCTATACCGTCACTATAACCACTGTTATAATCCTATACCGTCACTATAACCACTGTTATAATCCTATACCGTCACTATAACCACTGTTCTAATCCCATACCTATACCGTCACTATAACCACTGTTATAATCCCATACCTATACCGTCACTATAACCACTGTTATAATCCTATACCATCACTATAACCACTGTTATAATCCTATACCGTCACTATAACCACTGTTCTAATCCCATACCTATACCGTCACTATAACCACTGTTATAATCCTATACCTATACCGTCACTATAACCACTGTTATAATCCTATACCGTCACTATAACCACTGTTATAATCCTATACCTATACCGTCACTATAACCACTGTTATAATCCTATACCGTCACTATAACTACTGTTATAATCCTATACCTATACCGTCACTATAACCACTGTTATAATCCTATAGCGTCACTATAACCACTGTTATAATCCTATACCTATACTGTCACTATAACCATTGTTATAATCCCATACCATCACTATAACCACTGTTATAATCCTATACCGTCACTATAACCACTGTTATAATCCCATACCATCACTATAACCACTGTTATAATCCTATACCTATACCGTCACTATAACCACTGTTATAATCCTATACCATCACTATAACCACTGTTATAATCCTATTCCTATACCGTCACTATAACCACTGTTATAATCCCATACTGTCACTATAACCACTGTTATAATCCCATACCGTCACTATAACCACTGTTATAATCCTATACCGTCACTATAACCACTGTTATAATCCTATACCTATACCGTCACTATAACCACTGTTATAATCCTATACCTTAGTAGGTAATTTTTGACAGTTGCAGGAGAGGAGTTATGGGGGATAAGTTTAATTGATATGCTTTCTTGAAGAAGTGAGTTTTCAATGATTTTTTGAATGAGTGGAGACTGGGTGAAATTCTTACGGAGAAGGAAAGGTCCACAGAGTTCCACAGAAGATGTGCAGCCCTGGAAAAGTCTTGGAGGCGAGCGTTAGAGGTGGGAGTACGGACAGAGGATATACGTAGGTCTTTGGCAGAGTGTAGGGGCCTCGATGGGACATACTTGTGTATTAGGGAGGATAGGTAGGTTGGAGCAGCATTATGTAGGGACTTGTAAGCAAGCACCAGAATTTTAAATTGAGCCCTATATCTAACTGGGAGCCAATGCAGGGACTGACAGAGCGGGGAGGCGTAGGAGGTGCGAGCGGACAGGAAAATGAGCCTTGCCGCTGCGTTCATTATAGATTGCAATGGTGCAATCTGGGAACACGTAAGACCACTGAGAAGAGTATTACAGTAGTCCAGGCGAGAGAGAACAAGAGTCAAGACACGAGTCAAGTCGACGGAGAGAGAGCAGGAGAGGACAGGTAGATTTGCGTCATCCACATAGAAATGATAATGGAAGCCAAGGGAGCTGATGAGTTTACCAAGGGAGGCAATGTAGATAGAGAACAGTAGGGGACCAAGGACAAAACCTTGGGGGAAGAGGCAGAGAGGTAGGAGGAGCAGTAGGAGGAGCACCAGGAGAGAGCAGAATCCCGTAGACCAAAATTACAGAGAATGCGAAGAAGCTGTTGATGATCAACAGTGTCAAAGGCAGCAGAAAGATCAAGGAGAATTAGGATAGAGTAATGGCCGCGAGATTTAGCAGCAATTAAATCGTTTGATACTTTGGTCACAGCCGTTTCGACAGAATGACCAGCGCGTAATCCAGACTGAAGGGGGTCAAGCAGAGAATTGGTTTCGAGAAAGTCAGTCAGTCTGGTGTACACAACTCTCTTGAGGATTTTGGAGGCAAATGGCAGTAGCGAGATAGGGCGGTAGTTGGATGGGGCGTTGGGGTCAAGGCTGGGCTTTTTCAGAATTGGGGTTACAATTGCATGTTGGAAGGGTGAGGGAAATGTGCCAGAGGAAAGGGAGAGATTGAAAATTTTAGTGAGGGGAAGAGCAAGACATAGTGTGGATGAGATATGAATGAATAGGATTGAGGGAACAGGTGGTGGGGCAGGATGACCAGAGCAGAGCAGAAACCTCTTCTGCTGTAGCAGGTGTGAATGAGTGTAGCATGGTGGAGGAAGTGGGGTTGGGTGATGTAATGGTAGGGGAAGAGGAGAAATTAGCGATCTCTTCTCTGATTGTAGAGATCTTCTCAGTGAAGTGAGATGCAAAGTTTGTGGCGGACAAGGTGGTAGAAGAAGGGGGATTAAAAGGGCGAAGAATAGCATCAAAAGTGTGAAATAGGTGTTTGGGTTCATGGGACAGTGAACTTATGAGGGTATTAAAGTAATTTACTTTTGCAGCGGAGAGAGCCAGGCTGTAGGAGCGCTGCATAAATTTATAGTGGAGGAAGTCAGATGCAAAGTGAGACTTTCTCCAGCAGCGTTGTGATAATTGTGATAAAATCCAATTAACTAGTTAAGCATGATTGATTGATCACTAATGAGCAAATTAATCTATTATAGATAATTAAAATGGCACTTGGCTTAAACTGTGTCGCACTAAGAAATTCAACTAAGAGGACATTGCATAAAATGCTTAAACTGTGTCGCACTAAGAAATTCAACTAAGATAACATTGCATAAAATATTCCATAGCATATCGGGCCAATATCCAAAAAGGCCCACGTGCTGAAAAGAGGGATTTGGTGCCAACAACGTGTAGAAAGATAAGATTAGGGACATAGATAGAATAAGATACTGCATGTGTTTGGCATGGCCTTGGGTGGTGGCCTGATCAACCATACTGATTACTTAATGTGCATGACAAGATACACACTAGGCTGCACTGATAAGAAATCTTGGAAAAGTTACAAACTTGGTAAAAGGTATAAAAGACGGAGAAACCTGGCACTCTCTTGGAGAACTACCCACCTGTAATGCGGACGCGTGTTGCTGGTCTCTGCTGTTCCCAGAGAGGGTCCCTCCAAGCCTGACTGCCAGAGTTCCCCCAGTCACGTGCAGAGGAAACAACCAAGCCCCTCTAATGGTGATGTATACTTAAGCTGATATATCTAGATACTAAGCTGTTTTAAAGTGAATGCATGCAACTACATTAACATTGTTGCAATCGGTAGTTAATTGCTTTCCTAGGTGGCCGTTGTTCGGCCACCGAACACACGGCGGTCGGCCATCTTGGATCCTTTGTTAGCCCAGCGGTATTTGGTCGTCGAGCGCCTGGAACTAAAATTGGCTACTCGACGGTGCGAACACCGCTGGACTTCCTGGCCGTTCGGGAGCCCCGGTCTTTCGGTATTGGGATCCCAATACGTATTCGGTACTTTTAGGAGAATGTGATATAAAAGTATGTTTCGTGCGGCGTTCGGTTATTTAGGCTGGGATCTGAGCGGTACTTTCACGAAGTGAGCGCTCAGACCCCAGCTATCTACCGAACGGTCATTTAAGGGAATCACATGAATAATATTAAAGTTATAGAGTTTTGTGTTAAAACCCGGTTCTGCGGTACGGAGGGATAATCCACTTAACAGGATATTCTAGTGGGAGTATCCCTCACGTACAGCAGTGCATGGTGGGAGAAATGCTATGTATATTCAGTTCCCCATGTAGTTCTCTACTGTAATACCCCTGTAAAGTGACTAAGGAAACCCCTTGCATGGGGAATCACATAAATATTGGAGCTTGTGAATAAAACCGTCAGTTGACTCCCAGAACTGTGTTTTGTCTGGTTACTGGGGGATTTGGGATATTGCCTTCTTTTCCAGCACTTTACTTTGGATTACCTTCTATACCAGCGGAGATCTTGGGATTTAATATTGTAGCTCTGCTACAAATGATTAGGCACAACAAGCGTTCAGCAGTTCTAGAGCATTTTTGGAGGTAACAGGTCAGCTTGGTGTGCCAGGGTTGTAATTGGGGGCGCTTGCTGCGTTTAATTGTAGGAGGTGCCATGATGTCGAGTTGAGAGGAGAGAGTTGATGTAACGGACCGTTTTGCACAAAAGGGAAAAAAAACGCTTAGACGATAATCCCCTTTCAGAGACAGGCACAGCTACTGTAGAATCACCAAAACTCACGAACTGCATACAAGTGAATGCTCCAAACTCCCGAACGGCATACAAGGGAATAAGGTAGCACTCCAAATACACGAACAGGAACCATACGAATTGCTGCTACCAGACGAACAGGAAAAGCTCCCAAGCGGCTTACACTCCTGGCAATCAGTCCTTAGCAGCATACAGTAAATCCCCCCAAAGACGAGACAAGGCTCCGTGTTGAGGGTCAAGCAGTGTCTGAGGGCTACCTGCCCAGTATTTATGCAGGTCTCCCACCTGGTGGACACTCCCCTAGGGGACCAAATGGGAGACTGTGACAAGGGACAGACAAGTAGACAAATAGGACACACAGTCACAGTATATTCCCACAATGCATCCTGGCTTCCTCCCCTCTGCCCTGGGAGATAATTGAGAAGTAACTCAATTATCTCCCAAGACAAAGGCAAAACTCCATTACACATGTGGGGACACAAAACCAGTATTCTATTTTAAAATACATAAAGTAACATTTATTACATAAAACACAGACATGTAACATATCCCCAGATAGCTCAGGTCTGAGTGCACATTATTAGGTGAATGGCACTCAGACCACACGAATACAGTTTAATCGCCATGGAGCCAAAGTCTTTACAGTCAGTTTCATACGAATGGGCTCCATGGGATTCCTATCTGGGGTATAACCTATTCAAACAGAACTACCGAACACCGGGCCGTTCGTGCACTTCCACCGAACAAGAAGGGAGGTCGGCGGCTTCAGGTGTTCGCGCAAAACTGTGTCCGATTTTAATTCCATGAAAATAGGGGCGAACACCGCTGTGCATTCGTATGTTTAAAATTGCCGCGACCTCATGTTCGGGATACGAATGGCGGCCACCCAGCATTCGTCAATTAAGCTGCGGTTAACCGCAGCTTCAGGGAGGTTAATTTCCGGCACACTCCAGCTCCCAGGTGGTCTATTCATTCGTGCGGTTGTTCGGTAGATTGAATCTACCGAACAACTGGCAGAAAAGCACGAATACAGCTTTTCTCCAGGCGAAATAAAGTCTTTTAAAAGGGGGCCATAGTCCAGAGGCAGCAGGTGAGCAACCAGGCTTTTCCAATGCAATGTGAGATTGGTCTCATCACAGTTGAGTTGTAGAGTGAGGTAGCTGAGTTAGGGCAAGTTAGATTTGAGATGGGTAAAAGGAGAGTATTGAGTGTGGTGGAGAAATGCTGGAGATCAAGGCAGTTGAGACTTCTGCGAGACTGGAGAGTTAAGGGTGGTGAAATTTGGGTACGGGGTATGCTGATGTCAAATGTTAGTAGATGGTGGTCAGACAAAGGAAATGGAACAGTGGAGAGATTAGAGGTGGTACAGAGATTGGTGAAGATGATGTCAAGAGTGTTTCCTGCCTGATGAGTTGCTGAAGTAAACAACTGCGTGAGGCCAAAGGAGGAGGTTACAGAGAGCAGATGGGAGGCATCAGGGCAGTTGAGGTTGTTGATTGGGATGTTAAAGTCCCCAAGTATGAAGGAGGGAGTGCTAGAGGAGATAAAGTGGGGTAGCCAGGAAGAAAAGTGTTCGATGAATAGCCTAGGATGACTGGGGGGGGCGATAGATGATGGCAATTCTTAAAGGAGTGGGCTTTAAAAGGCAGACAGTGTGAACTTCAAACGAAGTAAAGGAAAGGGCAGGGACAGGAAGGATAGGTTGAAAGGTACATTGAGGGGAGAGAAGGATGCCTATACCGCCTCCTTTACAGTTGAGTGTGGGAGAATTGTAGTCCACCGAAACATAAAGAAGCGGGAGTGGTGGTATCAGAGGGGGACAACCAGGTCTCAGTGAGTGTATAGGTCAAGGTCGTGTATAGCTGTTGATTTAATATTACTACAGATTTAATGGGCGTTCCAGAGTGCACACTGAATGTTGGTATGAGATCCACTCACATTTAATGGAGCCATCTTAGAGCTCTGCTGTGTTGTGCGTGGACGGTACAATCCCTGTCTAAGGATGTGTGGTGATGTTGGCATTACAGGTGCTCCAAATGGAATATAACGTGCATGATGTATATGGAGACAAATATAAACAGGAGAAATCTCCAATGGTGAAGTAAGTACAAAAATTGTAGTAAAAGACATTAATACAAAGAGAACGTTACCTGCGCTCTGGCCTAAATCCCTATGTACATTTAAACACAATGGAGGCTCTTTAGTTTTATTCCAATGGCCATTTGAATATAAGCTCACCTGCCACTTTAAGGCAAGCCCCAAAAGCAGCACCCCTTCTGGTCTAAGAGAAATTTGCCTTTACGCTGGTACCGGCAAGGTGATTTGTATGTTTTATAGCCCCATTTAAGTATGTAGGGGTTTATAAAACACCCCTTCCTGTCTCATTGGAGATTCTTGGCTGATATCAGCATATCTAATGGTTCGTGTAGGACTCACATTTGGGGCTTGCCTTGACGTGGCAGATGAGCTTATATCCAAATGGCCATTGGAATAAAACTAAAGAGCCTCCCTTTTGTGTAAATGTACATAGGGATTTAGGCCAGAACGCAGGTAACGTTCTCTTTGTTTTTATTAATGTCTTTTACTACAATTTTTGTTAAAATAAAGGTTTGCTTTTTATAGCCATTTACCTTTTATTTTTTTCTTTGCTTCCTGGTACCAACATATCCATAGGTGGGGATTATACCACCCATGCTGTTTAAACTAGAGCAAGTCCTGATCTAGTAAATGTAAGTACATTACCTTATTTTCATTTAATTTACAAGTACTTACTTCACCATTGGAGTTTTCTCCTGTTTATATTTGTCTCCATATATATCACGCACATTATATTGCATTTGGAGCACCTGTATTGCCAACATCACCACACATCCTTAGACAGGGATTGTACCGTCCACGCACAACACAGCAGAGCTCTAAGATGGCTCCATTAAATGTGAGTGGATCTCATATAGCACTATTATTTCAATTTGTATTTTACTATACTGTATTCTTTTTTTTGTTTTGTTTTTTCTGAGATCTACAGTATTACACCATCTGAAGATTTCTGTACATATAATTTTGGGCGTGGTATACGCCATCCATTCTACTATTTCTTTATTCACAAGGTTTGGGAATCCAAACTACAGCCCACATAAGCTATAGAGAGCGCCTATTACTTTTGTTTTTTAAGGAGTAGCCAAAGTCTTAGGAAAACCAGAGATCAGCATAATGATGAGGAATAGCCAGTCAGGAAACCAGAACACAGATAAATGAGAAAACGAGCAGTCAAGGATTTGAAAACACAAAATAGTCCAAAATACAAGTTAAGTAAACAAATACCAGAGAGCACAATCAGAAAGCAATATAGCTCAGAGGGAACTGGTGGCCACGCGGTTAAGAACAAAGGTTTTGTCGCCAGAGATGTCCTTTTCCCCCTAGTAGTGAGCTATGCTGTAATAATCCCAAGCAGGCTTTCCCAATAACGATCATGCAAAGCAGGTACAGCTTTCCCCCACAGACATTAGTCGAGACTGAATGCTGGGGTGAACTGATTTATTGGAGGCCACACACAGCCTTTTATGCAACAGCCCCTGCAATGGGTTTCCAACTCAACATTACAGGGTAATCCCGTCCGCTTGGTTTCTCTGTACCTGAGAGAGAACTGCTTGAAAGCAAACATCTAAATTAAATTATCTATCGGGCACAGAATATGTACAATTGTTGCACCCCAAAGTACACACAAAACAAATCAAGTACCCCCTCGAGTCCTATATCCCCGGATAGCCTAGATCTGAGCGCCTAACCTATCCAAAATGCGCTCGGAACTCACAAACGCAGCCGAAACGCCACTGGGGTAAAATTCTGACCGACCGCACATGGGGCTCCTGCCCAGAATAGTTCCATGGTATTGGGATGAGCGGTCGGTCTCTTTCGGGGGTACAAAATTCCGAACGTAGATATCAGTCCGTATGTTGGACTTTCAGAGGAGATGGAAGTTCAGCGGTGTTCGGGCGGTCGAGTGTCCAATTTTAGTTCCACGCACTCGATGACCAAACACCGCTGCCTGCGTTCGCGGCTAAAGATGGCTGCCACCACGTGTTTGTACATACGAATGGCGACCACCCAGCTGACCGCTTAGAACGTTGCAGTTACATGTGTTAATGAAGTTTTGACAGGGGTGACGGAGGTTAACAAGCGGCACACGCAGCATGCGGGTGGTCTGGTAGTTCGTGGGTTTGTGCAGTATTCAAACAAAATAATAAAATTGAAGGCGAACACGGTATACCCAACAAACAGTAGAATGGAAACGGGCTTTAATAGTCCAGGAACAACCAGTGAACCAAAATAGGACATGGAACCAAAGCAAAAGTCGCTCTTTTAATGGAAAATAGTCTTTTGCTATAAATCCACGTACCCAAAACATCAGGTGGCATTGAATAATTGTAATTTTTTTTTTGTGGAATTTGAATTGCCCATATGTCGGCGCATGTTCGGAGCGACTGGCGTCCGACATGCTCTGCCGACACCGGAATGAGTTGGCAATTGGAGTACTTCCCTGCGAGATCAAGGTAAGGTATCGTGTCAAATTATCTTTGACACAAGCCGTCTGCCCCTGCATTGACCTGCGCCAATTCCTTCTGTGTTCTGCGTTTTGTAATTTTTCCTTCTTATTGTCTTTCCTGCTCTCTAACGTCCTCTTTTATTTTTTATTTTATTTTTTTTCTACTTCCAGGCTTCCTGGTGTGTCTTACCATCCCGCGTACTGCTGGTCCTCACTTCGCAGAAAGGAATACAAGTATGAAAAAGAGAAGCGTAAATTGTATTCTGACTTATATGTCAAACATCTTTAACCTAGCCTGGACTCGATGTCTCCTAATAAACTAACCCAGTTCCAGATTATAGACTAGATTATACTAACCTAGCCTGGACTTCATGTCTCCTAATAATCTGACCCAGATGGAAGCTATAGACTAGATTATTCTAACCTAGCCTGGACTCCATGTCTCCTAATAAACTAACCCAGTTGTAGAGAATATACTAGATTATTCTAACCTAGCCTGGACTCCATGTCTCCTAATAATCTGACCCAGCTTCAGGCTATAGACTACTGCAGAAGGGCCATCAGTCTGTGATTTTTATTTTTTGGGGGATTTTTTTTAACATCTAAAAAGCCTACACCAATTATTATATATTCTCAGGCTTTCTATCTTCCTTCCTCTGCCTGTTTTCTTCCTCTACAGATGTATGAGTCTGATGGCTCCATCATGGTCTACTGGCACGCACTTGATGCCCTGGAAACTCCACAAGGTGAATAGACTGATAACTGTATCACCCTGCAGTGGGAGGGACAGACTCTGTATCCCATGGCGCCTTCTGTCTGTGTCACCCTGCAGTAGGAGGGACAGACTTTGTGTCCCATAGCTCCCTTCTGTCTGTATCACCCTGCAGTGGGAGGGACAGACTCCGTGTCCCATAGCTCCGTCTGTCTGTGTCACCCTGCAGTGGGAGGGACAGACTCCGTGTCCCATAGCTCCTTCTTTCTGTGTCACCCTGCAGTAGGAGGGAGAGACTTTGTGTCCCATAGCTCCTTCTGTCTGTGTCACCCTGCAGTGGGAGGGACAGACTCCGTCTCCCATAGCTCCTTCTGTCTGTGTCACCCTGCAGTGGGAGGGACAGACTCAGTCTCCCATAGCTCCTTCTGTCTGTCACCCTGCAGTGGGAGGGACAGACTCCTTCTCCCATGCAGTGGGGTGACACAGACAGAAGGACAGACTCCGTGTCCCATAGCTCCTTCTTTCTGTGTCACCCTGCAGTAGGAGGGACAGACTCCGTCTCCCATAGCTCCTTCTGTCTGTGTCACCCTGCAGTGGGAGGGACAGACTATGACAATGTGCATTTGGGGGGCAGTCTCTGTCAATGTTCATTTGCCCTGACCGAGTCTGCCCCCCCCCCCCCAAAAGTACAATGACAATGTGCATTTGGGGGGGCAGTCTCTATGTCAATATACAGTTGGGGGCAGATACCGTGTCCTGAAAAATAATTAATCTATTTACCTTGTAGGCCAGGCAGTGTTTGCTCGGGGTATCGCTCCTGTACGCGGTCATCACATCTGTGTTGGTGAGTATTCTGTTGGAAACTTGTTAATATAAAATCTGTTCAGAAATTGTATTTATTTATTTTGCAGCAAACAAACAAAGTCAATAAATAGTAAATTTTTTTTTTTTAAAGTGCTTGAAATTATTCAGAGGTACTAACCATTAAACATGTCACTGTCATTAGTACACTTAATGTAGGGTATGCAACTTAATGTACGGTATAGGATACGGTTAATGTAGTGGTTCTGGTGCCTACAGCCTGTCCCTGTAGGCTTTTCAGTGAAAAAGCAGTGTTTACATTACTGTCTAGTTAGTAACACCTCTAGTTGCAGTAACTCAGGCAGCCACTAGAGGTGCTTTCTATTGCAGACTGCACAGTGTGCAGCACCTGCATTCAATGTCACCATGCTCTGCAAGCTTCCAATGATTCAATGTATTTCTATGAGGAGATGCGGATTGGCGCAGCACAGTGTTTTTACTCGCAGAGCAATAGCCTCCATATCGATTTCTTTGCATACTACACTACCATGTGTTTTTCTACCTTTATGTTATAAGATATATTGGTTCCTGTGTGCTAATTGTCTATATATTTCCATCTCGTAATTATAACCACTGTGTGCACTGTCACCTACCTGTATATATTTTGTTTTGATTGTTTTAAGTGTAAGGGACTGAAGATGTGGTTTTATCAGAGTCCGTACAGATGTTTAAACCGCAACTAGATGCATACTTGCAAAAACAGAATATTCAAAGACTTTTCAACTGTAGGGTAATAGCTTCTTGATCCAAGGATAAATCTGACTGCCATTCTGGGAAGTGCTTCAAACAGTTTTTTTTTTTTTTGCCTTCTTTTGGATCAACAACAAACAACAAATGTGAGGAAGGCTGAACTTGATGGACGCAAGTCTCTTTTCTGCCTATGTAACTAAGTAAGGGGTGTTAAGCATCACTTGGTTTAATATAAGATAAAGCCCTCTATTTCCTTATTTACATTGGATTTTTTTTCTTTTAAAATAGAACATGCCTTCTATTGATAAATCTGCCTTTATCTTAATGCAGGAACATCCTCGGGACTTGTTATGGTGTTTGACATCCCAGCTAAAGGCACCAACATCACTTTGGCAGAAGTTTTGGCAGAACACAGGGATGCTATTACTGACATTGCTTGTGAGACCTGCGAACTCCAGGTGAGAACTCAGAAAGAGAGGCCCTGCGTGTAATGTGAGGCTGGTATAATGCCAGTTAATTTACACCCAGTAGGAATGCAGGACGGAGGCTGAGTGTAATGTGAGGCTGGTAAAACGCTGGTTAATTGACACTTTGTGTGAGCTCCCCCTTCCTTTCTGCATGCACTTTATACTTACCTAGGTGCCTTTATATCAAATTTAGGACTGAGGCTTTAATGGCTAGCGATGTGTGTCAGTGAGAGAGATCTGGTTTCCTTTTCATGGGCTGCGCAGGTTGGGTTCATTCTTTCTATCAGTTTCTAAAGGCTGATAGAGTTGTAAGATGTAAAGTGTCTGAAGATACGTTATTACTGTATACTGTTTTGAAGGACATGCCAGCTGATCTAGTGACAGCCGACGACGCTGGGATTCTCTGTGTTTGGAAGATTGAAGAGGATTTCAAACTGATCAACAAGATTTCTGCCTATGGGTAAGTGTGCATTTACTCTTTATTCACCACAAGGGGCAGAACAAATGATCCCTTTGGCTATTTGATTTGATTATTGTTAATTCCACTTTTTCCCACCCATTTGGGCTTCTCTCTATAAGTTCCTTGAGGAAACCCATTACACTTGTTCACTAATATAATGTATTTCCAATTAAAAGGACACTCCTGTCTCCCTGCACTCCAGACCTATAGCACACTTTATCTTGTTGAAGTGCTTTAAGTGTGAAGAATGTGACTTCTTTTTTTCATTCACATTGTACAGATTTAAATAAAAAATTTAAATTTTATAAATGTCTGTCAGTTGGCCCTGCTACTTCCTGGTTTGTTTAACTCAGTGGAACTAAACTGAAGAGGCAGCACCTTCCTTTCAAGGACTTCTCATTGAGCTGCATTGGGAAGTCTGTTATTGGAAAACCACAGAAAGTGTGGGCAGGTTTAGAAGGGGAAGGGCTTGCAAGGCTGCAGACAAGATACCTATAGCTTTTACAAGCTGTTTTTATATATACCCAAGCAGGCAGCAGGCTGTTTAGGCCGCGAGTCTGGACGGTGAAATTGCTCGCTAGTTCGGTGCTTTTGAGGCTCAGGACAGGTCACTCTGCTACCCGTGTTGTTTTCTGTATATTTGGTCATTTGTCAGGTAAGTTTCATTTGCTTAGAAAGATACAAGAAGCTCTGTGTAGCAAGAGCTCTTTGCAGACACATCCAGCCATCTTGGGAGCCACTGCAACACCCTGATCTATACTTTCTACCTACATCTTCGTAGAATGCAATCAAGTTTATGTGCTTCATAAAACCATGCTGAATTCTTGAATATTATCCTTTAATAACCTTTCAAATACTTTCCCAGCCACAGAAGTTAAGCTCACAGGTTTATAATTTCCAGGCAAGGATTTTGAACCGTTTTAGAATGTAGAAACCACATCTGCCTTCCTCCAATCCTCCGGAACACTTCCTGAAAGAAAAGAATCTTGAATGATTAAAAACAGAGGTTCACTTATTTCCACTCTTAGTTCCTTAAGTACTCATGGATGAATACCGTCAGGTCATGGAGCTTTGTTTAGATTAACTTTCTTTAGTTGCTGCAGCATCTTGTCTTGAGTTAGCCAATTACAATTTTTCTGCATGCTTTTGCAGCAATCATCATTTGCACATATATTGCCATAGGTTTGTCCTTAATATATACTGAGAAGAAATGGTTATTTAAAACTTCTGCCTTTTAACGATCTTCATTAACTAACACTCCCATCCTGGTTTTTAGTGTACCTACACTTTCATTTTTTTTTTTTTTTTTTAATTGTGTACTTAAAAAATGTAACCAGAAAAAAACAGTGTTCGCACCAATCAATTAGAACGTTGGCAACTTGCAACATAAGTGTGAAACTGCAAGGGACGTAATTAATGTTCTGTATTTTACTGTAAGAGCAATAAGGATGTGGAATGCCTGAAGAAGTGGTTTTATCAGAGTTCATACAGATGTTCAAACAAAAAAAAATAGCTGCTTGTGCCAGGAGCACACACATTCTAAACTCCCTACTGGGATTGTCTCTAAAACGAGTCGTTGAGGAGCCAACTTGTAAAGAGGCTGTAACGGCACCCCCAGGCATAAAAGGGTTAAACCGCCGTTTAGTAGATCTTCCCTTCCAGAGACACAGGCACAGCTACTGCAGAACACCAAACTCCTGAAGTGAATACAAGTGAATGCTCCAAACTCCCGAACTGCATACAAGGGAATGCTTCAAACTCCCGAACTGCATACAAAGTAGCACTCCAAACTCCCGAACTGGAACCTCACGAATAGCTGCTAGCAGACGAACAGGAAAAGCACCCAAGCGGCTTACACTCCTGGCAATCAGTCTCTAACAGCATACAGTAAATCCCCCCAAAGACGAGACAGAGCTCCGTGTTGAGGGTCAAGCAGTGGTCTGGTTTATTGAGGGCTACCTGCCCAGTATTTATGCAGGTCTCCCACCTGGTGGACACTCCGCTAGGGGACCAAATGGGAGACTGTGACAAAAGACAGACATGAACCAATGACAGACACACAGAGGTAAAACATCCCCACAATGCATCCTAATTTCCCTCCCTCTGTCCTGGAGATAATTGGGAAGTAATCCAATTATCTCCCAGGACAGAGGCAAAACTCCATTAACCACATGGCAGTAAAAGACATAAAAATGTATAAAGTTACAACTGTTGCAACAAAACATACATTCTACCTATCCCCAGATAGCTTAGATCTGAGCGCACATTATTACCGGATGGCGCTCAGATCACCTACATACAGTTCAATCGCCATGGAGCCAAAGTCTTTCCCATAGGCTCCATGGCATGGCTATCTGGGGTAATGCTGTTCATATGGTTAAACTACCGAATGAACAGGCATCCAGTTAAATGACCGAATGCAGACGCAAGGAGGCTGACGGCTCAGCGGTGTTCGCGCAAATAAGTGTCCGTTTCCAGTTCCATAGTTTGGGCGCTGAACACCGCTGGCCGTTCGGGACTTTAAAATGGCAGCCGCCACGTGTTCGGCAAACGAACAAAGGCCATCCAGCATTCGTCAATTAAGCTGCGGTTAACCGCAGCTTCTGGGAGGTAAATTGCCGACACACTCCCAATACAGGTGGTCCAGTCATTCGGTTGTTTGTTCGGTAGATTAAATCTACCGAACGCCGGGCAGAAAGGCACGAACAAGCCTTTTCTGCAGGGGAAAAGAAGGCTTTTTAACATGGGGCCATAGTCCAAGGGCAACAGGCGAGCAACCAGGCTTCTCCAATGCTTCGTGGCGAGGTTGGTTTCGCCACAGAGGCCATACTAGATTTAGTGTTAACAAATGGAGATTTGGTATCAGATATTACTGTAGGTGAAAGTTTAGGATCCGGTGATCATCAGTCAGTATGGTTTAATATAAGAACAGTGACTGAGTCACACCATACAAAAACAAAAGTTTTAGACTTAGACTTTAGAAAAACAGACTCTTCTAAAATTAGAATATGTCTAAAGGAGTCATTATAAGACTGGAGCAATTTAAATGGAGTCCAAGAGAAGTGGGATTATTTAAAAGTTGCACTACTGAAGGCAACAGAAAATTGCATTAGGTTTGTCAGTGTAAAAGCAAAAAATTAAATAAACCACTGTGGTACTCCGCAGATGTGGCCAAAATAGTTAAAAACAAAAAGTTAGCATTTAGTAATTATAAAAAAAAACAGAGTGAGGAAGACAGAATGATCTAAAAGATTAGGCAGAAAGAGGCTAAGCAAGTTATAAGAGCTTCCAAATCACACACAGAAGAGAAAATAGCAGTCAGTAAAAAAAGGGGGACAAAACTTTTTTTAGATACATAAATGAGAAAAGAAACGTAAAACAAGGATTAGTTAGAGTAAAAACAAAAGAAGGAAGGTATGTAGAAGAGGATAAAGGTCTAGCTGACTGCCTCAATTAATATTTTTGTTCGGTATTTACAGATGAAAATGAAGGAAAAGGACCTCAGTTGAGAAAAAGGATAAATGAGTCATTTATTACACGTGAGTTTACAGAGGAAGAGGTTCTATTTCAACTGTCAAAAGTAAAGGCAAATAAGTCAATGGGACCTGATGGAATACAACCAAAGTTATTAAAAGAGCTTAGTGGTGTACTAGCAAAACCATTAATAGATTTATTTAACCAATCATTGTTAACAGAAGTAGTCCCAGAAGATTGTAAGTTAGCGAATGTTGTGCCCATTCACAAGAAAGGTAATAGGGAGGAGTCGAGCAACTATAGGCCAGTAAGCCTTACTTCAGTAGTGGGGAAAGTAATGGAAACCATGTTAAAGGATAGTGTAGCGTGTAAAGGATCCTTGCATTCGTGCAGCGATTATCCTTGCAGCTTCTCCCGAAATCCAACTGAAACGAAGTGATTATAGCTCCCAATCCCCCAAACATGAGTCGAGACTTCATGAAGGGGTAAAACGATCTGATTTACTGTGGGCTACCCGCCCGGTATTTATGCAGGTCTGGAAGACTGGGACAAAAGTAACACAGTAGCCAATCACAGGGGCTATAGCATAAGCACTCCCCTTTTACATAAATCACTCCCTCTTTTCCATCCTGGAGATAATTAACTTAAGGTAACAAAGAGAGCCTTAATTAGCTCCAGGAAGAAAGAAGCATGGCTTTTCTTATTTCAGCAAAACAGAATAAAAATATATAACTTTCTTTTTACACAACATAAACTTTATGTTCCACCTATCCCCAGATAGCTTGGATCTGAGGGCATATTCTAGGCGAATAGCGCTCAGATCCCACGAACACAGTTCTCAGAATCGTCGACCGAAGTTTGACTTTCACCGGCCGTTCGTGTGTTTGTAGCCGACTGCAAGTTCCATACTATAGCTATCTGGGGTCGGCCACTTTCACATTTACTGTTATTTCCACGAAATCCCGCTGTAATTCTCCAAATAACAGGCTTGTTTGTATAGTCTGTAAATAGGGGATTTCGTTACACAGCTCCCCCTTAGTCCCATGGAACGGCATACCTGCTTAGATCCTAACGGGTCGGCTAAGGGATGTCCGGTAGCACAGGAGAAACAAACAAAAATAACTACTTTTCCAGTTCAGTTTGCCGGGACAGGCCATCGGCATTGGCATTCTGTTTCCCGGGGCGATACTGCATTGTAAAATTATAGGGTTGCAGTGCCAAGCTCCATCTGAGTAGTCTGGGGTTATCGCCAGCTACTCTGTTAAGCCAAATTAAAGGGTTGTGGTCAGTCAGCACTGTGAAAGAGCGTCCATACAAGTAGGGTTGTAGTTTCTTAAGTGCCCAGACTAATGCCAGACACTCTTTCTCCACGGTGGCATAGCTGACTTCGCGGGGTAATAGTTTTCGGCTCAGATACGCCACCGGGTGATCCATGCCATCGTCTCCCACCTGGCTCAATACTGCTCCCAGTCCAAACATTGAGGCATCTGTGTGGACGAGAAACCTTTTAGTATGATCAGGTGCCGCTAACACAGGAGATGCACTTAACGCAGCCTTGAGTTTCTGGAACGCCTCCTCACACTCAGTGGACCAGACTACTTGTCGGGGTAGGGACTTTTTGGTGAGGTCTGTCAAGGGTTTGGCAAGGGCACTGTATTCCGCTACAAATTTCCTGTAATAACCTGCGGTGCCCAAGAACGCCATGACCTGGGTTTTCGTCCGGGGTTGAGGCCACTGGGTGATGGCCTCAATCTTAGCGGGCTCTGGTCTCTGTTTTCCTGACCCTACTCTGTGACCTAAATATTGGACTTCAGCCATGCCCACGTGGCATTTCTCAGGCTTCAAGGTTAGCCCTGCATTCTGAATTCGTTTGAGCACTACTGAGATGTGCTCCAGGTGGGCTTCCCAAGTGCCACTGAAGATAGCTATATCGTCCAGGTAAGCACAAGCGAAGCCCTGAAATCCCTCTAGGAGCCGGTCTGCCATCCTTTGAAACGTAGCTGGGGCATTCTTCATCCCAAATGGCATAACCTTAAACTGGTATAGGCCAAATGGGGTGACAAATGCCGATTTTGGAATGGCCTCAGGCTCCAAAGGGATTTGCCAATATCCCTTGCACAAATCAATAGTGGTCAAATAATTCCCCCCAGCCATACGGTCTAGCAGCTCGTCTACTCTGGGCATGGGGTATGCGTCGGTAACGGTCCAATCATTTAGCTTACGGTAGTCCACGCAGAACCTGGTGGTACCGTCTTTTTTAGGAACCAGCACTACTGGGGAAGCCCAGGGGCTTTGGGACAGTTCTATGACCCCCAGTTCTAACATGTCCTGGAGTTCCGTTAACATGCTTTCCCGTACTGCCTCTGGAATTCGGTAAGGCTGCTGCCGCAGGGGTAACTGGCCTGGGGTCTCCACTCTGTGGACTGCCAGGGTCGTATACCCTGGGGCTGCTGAAAACATGCCCCCAAATTCCTTTAACAGTTGGGAAGCCTGAGCTTGTTCCTCAGAACCTAATTCTGGACCCAACTGTACCCGGTCTACTCCTGTGGGTTCCTGGGGAAGCATATCTGGTAAAGGGATACCCTCACTATCTTCATATGCTGGAGCGCATACCGCGGAGACCTCCTCTGGTCTCTCGAGATATGGCTTGAGCATGTTTACATGGAAGGACCGCCGGATCCTTTCATTGGAACAGTCTGCCACAATGTACGTGGTATCACTGATCCGCTCTATTACAGTGCCAGGATGCCTGTAACTTATCTGTTTTGATAGGTTTAAGCACTAGGACCTTTTGTCCCACTTCTAATATACGGTCTCTAGCTCCCTTGTCATACCAGTACTTCTGCCGTTGTTGGGCGGCTCGCAGGTTCTCCCGAACTGTTTCGGTCAGAGCCTGTAGCCGGTCCCTCAGCTCTAGTACAAAGGAGACTATAGGGGTACCTGCTTGTTCCATATCACCCTCCCAATGTTCCCGTACTAGATCCAGGGGTCCCCGAACCCGTCTCCCGTATAATAGCTCGAACGGGGAGAATCCGGTGGACTCCTGGGGAACTTCCCTATAGGCAAAGAGCAAATGAGGGAGGAATCTTTCCCAATTCCTACAGGTCTCTGTGAACGTGATAAGCATTTGCTTAAGGGTGCCGTTAAAACGTTCACAGAGGCCATTGATTTGGGGGTGATAGGGAGAGCTTAATATGGGTTTTACCCCACAGCTCTGCCAGAGCTGTTGGGTAACCACCGCGGTGAATTGGGTTCCCTGATCTGACACTATCTCCCTAGGGAATCCCACCCTAGTGAATACCTGAACTAGTGCTTCCGCTACCGTCTCTGCATGTATATTGGACAGAGCTATAGCTTCGGGGTAGCGGGTAGCGTAGTCCACCACAGTAAGAATGTATTTCTTACCGGATGGACTGGGTTTACTGAGTGGCCCGACTAAATCAACTGCCACTCGGAAAAAAAGGGTTCCTCAATAATGGGTAGGGGGCGTAGTTTTGCCCTGGGGTGATCCCCTCTTTTCCCTACCTTTTGGCATACTTCGCAGGTCCTACAATACTCCTGCAAATCTCTAGTGACCCCTGGCCAGAAAAAGGACTGGGTGAGTCTGTCTCTTGTCTTTTTAATGCCCAAGTGACCTGCTAGGGGAATATCGTGGCTAATCCGCAACAGTTCTACTCGATACTTACGGGGTACTATTAACTGTCTTTTTTCTACCTGGCCCGCTCCTGTCCCTGTCCCCCCAGTCACTCGGTACAGTAAACCCTTTTCCCAGCTAAACCTTGCCTGATCTCTGTCTCCCTGGGGTTGTTCTGCCTCCCTCCGATACCCTTTTAAGGTGGGATCTTCCCGTTGCGCTTGCTCAAAGTCTTGAGGGGTACCCCAGTAAGAAGTATGGTCAGGGGGAATCGTCAGAGGGTTATCGCTTACCTGGTCATGGGTTGAGGGGGAGGCTTCTATAGCTCTGGATTGCTGCCGGGTGGTAACAAGTAGTGCTCCTTCGGGACTGCAGGCTGCCAATTGGGACGTCAGGCATCCTAGATCATTCCCCAGCAATACTTCCGCGGGCAAATCTGGCATGATGTCCACTTCTACGGTCTTGGCCCCTGTACCCCAATCAATGTGAACCCGGGCTGTTGGTAGTTTGTGAATTGCCCCTCCGGCCACCCTTACAGCAATGGTGCGTCCTGTGTGCTGGGTCGGGGTGACCCGGTGTGGCTGGACCAAGGTAATAGTAGCCCCGCTGTCTCTTAGTCCCTGAGCCTCTTGTCCATTGAGCTTTACTGACTGGCGGTGGTGCACCCTGTTATCCCCAGCCGCTTGCACAGGGTTCACCTCATGTAAGGTGGCCCAATTCTCACTGTTGCTACTAGGTGTCTCTTGAGTCAGAGAGTTGTAATCCTCTTGCACACAGTGTGCGGCTGCTTTGGTTGGTGGTACCGGTGCCCGCCCCCAGCGGTCTGTAGTGCGTTGTGGGCAATTAGGTTTGATGTGCCCCACTTGCTTGCACCCATAACACATTGGAGCGGTCTTTTGGTACCCCGGGGTTGTGGTATTGCTCCCTGGTGGTGGTACCCTCTGTGGCATAGTTGGCGGGCCAGATGCAGGCCGCTGGCCCTGGACCCCTCGGTTTCCATCCATCCGCCTGCTCTCATGGAATTCGTCTGCCAGCCTTGCTGCCTCCTCCACCATTTTTGGCTTTCTGTCTCTGACCCAGTCTCTCACCTCCGCTGGAGTATAATCAAAAAATTGCTCCAGTAACAACAATTGCACAGAATCCTCTAGGGTAGTTGCCTGATTCCCCTGCATCCAATTGCTGGCAGCGCGTTGCATACGAAATGCCCACTCCGTATATGAATCCTTGCCTTGTCTTCTGAGGGCCCTGAATTTCCTTCTATGGGCTTCAGGAGTTACAGCGTACGGGGCTAACAAAATTTCTTTTATCTTGTCATAGTTTTGTATATCCCCATCTGGCACAGCTCTCAACGCTTCGGCTACTCTACCTGATAGTTTACTACTTAATACTGCAGCCCAGTTAGCTCTTTCCAAATCTTCTAACACACATTGTCTTTCAAAATCTTGCAAGTAATTATCAATATCCATCTCACCTTCCACAAAGCTTTTAAATGCAGCGTAGTTGATTTTCCGCTGACGCCCCATTGTAGATCCAGATAGCGACAATATATCCACAGGAGGTGATCTGTCTCTGGCTTCTCGTGCTTCCCTGGCATTTTGGGACTCTGTAGCTTGTGCCAAGATCTGTACCACGATCTCTGGTGCAGGGTTAGGTCCTACCAGGCTGAGTCTCCATCTCACATCCCTCTGGAACTCTGTTTCCTCTGCATTCGCCATTTGTGGTTCGCCGGTTTGATCGCTCTCCAGTAGTTCGGCTATTAACGTGGCTTTCGGTTTGTTGCTTGCCACTATGCCTCGAGCTTCCAGCAGTTCCTTCAATGTATTTCGCTTCAAGCGTTCGTATCTATGCGCCATTCACCCCTTGTTTCAATTCGGTACGTCTGTTTGGGAGGAAATCCCGCCGCTTGCCACCAGTGTAAAGGATCCTTGCATTCGTGCAGCGATTATCCTTGCAGCTTCTCCCGAAATCCAACTGAAACTAAGTGATTATAGCTCCCAATCCCCCAAACATGAGTCGAGACTTCATGAAGGGGTAAAACGATCTGATTTACTGTGGGCTACCCGCCCGGTATTTATGCAGGTCTTCCACCTGGTGGACACTCCCCTAGGGGACCAGATGGAAGACTGGGACAAAAGTAACACAGTAGCCAATCACAGGGGTTATAGCATAAGCACTCCCCTTTTACATAAATCACTCCCTCTTTTCCATCCTGGAGATAATTAACTTAAGGTAACAAAGAGAGCCTTAATTAGCTTATTTCAGCAAAACAGAATAAAAATATATAACTTTCTTTTTACACAACATAAACTTTAAGTTCCACCTATCCCCAGATAGCTTGGATCTGAGGGCATATTCTAGGCGAATAGCGCTCAGATCCCACGAACACAGTTCTCAGAATAGTCGACCGAAGTTTGACTTTCACCGGCCGTTCGTGTGTTTGTAGCAGACTGCAAGTTCCATACTATAGCTATCTGGGGTCGGCCACTTTCACATTTACTGTTATTTCCACGAAATCCCGCTGTAATTCTCCAAGTAACCTAACAGGCTTGTTCGTATATTCTGTAAATAGGGGATTTCGTTACATAGCGGAACGCCAATATTAAATCCACGAATTCCGCTGGTTCAGGAAGTAATCCACAGTCAAGCGCTGAAACAACAAGGCAATATCCCCAACCTCCCAGTAACCGGACGAAACACAGTTCTGAGAGTCAACTGAAGTCCTTTAATTCTGCTTCACAATTTATACAAGTCCCCATGCAAGGGGTTTCCTGAGTCCCCTCCCAGGGGCATTCCTAGAGGGGACTACATGGGGAACTTACAGTACAACACATTTCTCCCATCAGGCACTGCTGCACGAGAGGGATCCTCCTCCTGGAATATACCGTTAAGTGGATTATCCCTCCGTGCAGCAGAACCGACAATTTATATAAAAATCTGTAACTTTGCGAATATACAGTTTATTTGCACGAATGGACGTTCGGTAGATAGCTGGGGTCTGAGCGCATCATTTGTGAGATTACCGCTCCGATCCCAGCTAAAATAACCGAACGCCGCACTAAAAACACATTTATTGAGACACATATTAAAAAGACCGATTGCCTTCCAGGGAATGAAATACCGAACGGCCTGGAACTCCCGAACGTCCTGGAGACTCAGCGGTGTTCGTGCTGTCGAGTAGCCGTTTTTAATACCATGCGCTCGACGACCTAACACCGCTGAGGGAACAAAGGATCCAAGATGGCCGACCGCCGCATGGTCAGTAGTCGAACGACTGCCACCCAGGAGAGCCTATAATTACCGATTGCAACATTGTTGCAATCGGTTAACAAGCGCCACACGCCTCTAAGTGTGTGGGCTATTAGGGGTCATGTTTTCGGTTCACGAACGGCCCTCCAAAGTGCCGTTCGTGAAACGAAAGGAAAACCCCATACAAATAGCTATCCACATTCGGCGGATAGCAAATACAGGCAATTCAAGATATTACAGTCAGCATACAGTGTACGTAGTTAAACACATATCTCCACCGACATGCAGGCAACCCTTAAAGGTACAGTCTCTGGTTATAGTCCAAGTGGCTAGGTTTGCCACAGATAGGTTTGTTGAACATCTAAAAACACATGGATTTCAAGATCAGAGACAACATGGGTTTACTTCAGGGAGATCATGCCAAACTAATCTTATTGATTTTTTTGATTGGGTAACTAAAATTATAGATCAGGGTGGTGCAGCAGACATTGCTTACCTAGATTTCAGTAAGGCCTTTGACACTGTTGGACATAGAAGGCTTATCAATAAACTGCAATATTTAGGTTTGGATTCCAATATTGTTGAATGGGTAAGGCAGTGGCCGAGTGACAGGCAACAGAGGGTTGTAGTCAATGGAGTATATTCAAAGCTTGGACTTGTCACCAGTGGGGTACCTCAGGGATCTGTACTTGGACCCATTCTCTTTAATATTTTAATTAGTGATATTGCAGAAGGTCTTGATGGTAAGGTATGTCTTTTTGCTAATGATACTAAGATATGTAACAGGGTTGATGTTCCAGGAGGGATAAGCCAAATGACAAATGATTTAGGTAAACTAGAAAATGGTCAGAATTGTGGCAACTGAACGTAAACTGATATTTAATGTGGATAAGTGCATCTTGGACGAAAACCCAAGGGCAGAGTACAGAATATTTGATAGGAGTCCCAACCTCAACATCTGAGGAAAGGGATTTAGGGGTGATTATTTCTGATGACTTAAAGGTAGGCAGACAATGTAAGAGCAGCAGGAAATGTTAGCAGAATGCTTGGCTGTATAGGAGAGGTATTAGCAGTAGAAAGAGGGAAGTGCTCATGCCATTGTACAGAACACTGGTGAGACCTCACTTGGGTATTGTACACAGTACTGGAGACCGTATCTTCAGAAGGATATTGATACTTTAGAGAGAGTTAAGAGAAGGGCTACTAAACTGGTTCATGGATTGCAGGATAAAACTTACCAGGAAAGGTTAAAGGATCTTAACATGTATAGCTTGGAGGAAAGACGAGACGGGGGGATATGATAGAAAAACATATAAATACATAAAAGGAATCAACACAGTAAAGGAGGAGACTATATTTAAAAGAACAAAAACTACCACAACAAGAGGACACAGTCTTAAATTAGAGGGACAAAGGTTTAAAAATAATATCAGGAAGTATTACTTTACTGAGAGGGTAGTGGATGCATGTAATAGCCTTCCAGCTGAAGTGGTAGAGGTTAACACAGTAAAGGAGTTTAAGCATGCGTGGGATAGGCATAAGGCTATCCTAACTATAAGATAAGGCCAGGGACTAATGAAAGTATTTAGAAAATTGGGCAGACTAGATGGGCCACATAGTTCTTATCTGCCGTCACATTCTATGTTTCTACTAGATGCAAAAACAGAATATTCAAGGATATAATCTTTAAATG
>OW240917.1:3389105-3474660 GCA_933207985.1 Pelobates cultripes
GATTGGGCACTCAGATCCCAGCTATTCTTTTGTGGAGTTCTGATAAATATTTATGAGTTATTATGTTTTTAAAATATTGTTTAATGTTCTGTACTGGGAGATTATTTAATTAAAGAATTGTTCTTACACAATTACCTTCCCAGTACAGAAAAGGATCATGTGAAATGTAACTTTGTTTCCAGTCTTCCACAAGGTCCAGCAGGGAAAAACCCCTGGAATGTCATTAAGGAAACCCCTTGCATGGGGATTTGTATAAAGCCAGCTGTGGTTCAATAAAAATTCAGTCAACTCCCAAAACTGTGTTTCGTCCAGTTGTTGGGGAATGGGATTGGAATTACTACGCTACCCTTTATTTGTATGCTGATTACGTCTAGCAGCAGAGATATTGTAGTTTACCTTTCTACTCCGCTACATTTCCCATGATCCTTTTCTGTACTGGGAACGTAATTGCGTAAGAGCACTGCTTTAATTAAATTATCTCCCAGTACAGAAAATTAAACAATATTTTAAAAAACATAATAGCTCATAATATTTATCAGAACTCCACGAAAGACATTTCATTGAATAGCTGGGATCTGAGCACTCAATCTGTCAAAATACCGCTCAGATACGTTCGGTAAAACAGAAAAGCCATTCGAGTGAAGTTTTGGACCTGTCAGCCACGAGGTGAAGTCTCAACTTAGTTCCAGGCAATTGGAGGCTTTGACCAGTGTCCTTTCAGGAGTTCATATGAATAAAACCGACAAATGCACATATTCATAAACTGGGTAGTCGTGTGTCTGGAGGTCGGTGGTTTCATTTAGTCGAACGCCGCTCTGTTTGGACGAACGGAAGTACATGTACGAACGAGATGGAAGTCAATCGGTGTTCGTGAGGTCGAGTGTCCGATTTTTAGTTCCATGCATGCGACGACCAAACACCGCTGGGCGTTTGTGCGCTAAGATGGCCGCCACCAGTTGCAAATTCTTAATTAGAGACACACGACTCCACTGTGTGGTCTCATTCGGTAGTTTGTTCAACTTCAATGTGTCCATGTTCTGTTCGTGAAGTCAAAATAAACGATTAGTCTATTAGACCAGATTAGTGTTGGTTTCAAATGGATTGGTGTCTAGAATGTCTGAAAGTGCACGAAACTTAGGGCCGTTAATAAGAAGTCTGGTAGTGGCTGTGGGTTTTTGCAAGCGTTATATTCCCTTTAGAATATTTTTGACGTGAAAGGCACTTAGGATGTGATTTTGTATTCCTGTGAGGTAGATTTTTATGGTGTTTGATGATAATTTTAAATTAAGGTGGCAAAAGGAGATACATGCCACTATGAAGTCAAGGGAGTGTGTGTCGCTAATCTGGTAATCTAAAGTGAATTTGGTATAGAGAGTGAATGCTCTATTGTAAACCTGTGATGTATTGGCAGAGAGGGCCGAACTGGCCCGATATCTGCTGTGTGCTAAGAGGCGCTCTAATCCAGGATTAGGTCTTGAAATGAGGGAGTGCTGACCGGACAGGTGTTGGCTGTTGGATGGGCTCTGAAGAAAACCTTCAAATTAGAACGAGAACGCGTCAGCGGCTGTATTGATGCGTTCTGGGATCTGTATACAAGTGATGTAAAATTGCAGTGTAGCCGCTAACCATGTCAGTCGTCAAATTAGTCTCACGATGGTAAGTGATGTGGATCTGCCCTTATTTATAATGTCACATGCTGCTTTATTGTCAGAAGCATTTTACTGCTTTTCCTTGCAATAGGCTGCCACTATAGGGTAAATTTCAAATAGGGCAGATGTCATGTGGAATGAGTGTAGACCAAAGGTCTCGACCGGCAAAGAATCTCTTAACCAGGAGTCACCAAAGATATCTGAAAACCCTGTATGGACTGCAGCATTAGTCCATATGACAGGGGAAGATTCAGAGATGGGTGGAAGTACCACTTCTCCATTCCATTATGAAAGAAACCTAAGCCACATACGCAGGTCTGCCTTAGCGTGTGTATCTATGTTTACAGTACTATTGTCATTATTTAGAAGAGGAAGAAGTCACAGCAATCTGGAAATCCCTTCTGGTACACGTGCCCTTAGCCAGAAAACCTTCCACGACTTTCCAATGTGTCGTACCTTTTCCATAGGGAAACTGGCTTGTAACGAGATTGTGTCCAGGTGAATACCCAGGAAAGTTATGTTAGTTGTAGGGCCTACAATTATGCCCTGCGATAGTGGAATCCCTATAGCTGAGAATAGAGCCATTGTTTTGAAAATACTGGCAGGAGTGGACACTGGAGAGTCATCTAGTTAATGTATGATTGATGGACATTCGGCAATGTTGACAAGTAGCCAACATGACGTGCCGGCAAATGTAAAAAAGTTTTGGACTACGTATTGCAAAGTAGTATTTGTGTTTCCAAAGTATACCGTGCACATGCCACAGGGATGGATGAATTGGTAGGAGCTTTAATGCACAGGAACCGTCAGTTTTTCCTAACCAGGCTCCTACACCTGCCCTCAGTATGGCATGAATTCACTGTGGCGTATTGCAAGGAGAATTTCTCTGAGGGAATTAATGAGTCGATGCTAGGGGTAGACAAAGCATGTGGAGCCGATAAATCGTAAATTAGCCTCTTTTTATTGTTGAACTTCCCAGTGGCTATACCTATGGGATTGATACGCCAGCTGTAAAAGGGGGGTCTTGAGAATGGGCCTATTATGAATCAGTTGTTCAATTCTTTCATGAGCAGTACGTCTGTGCTGACGGGGTCAAGGAGGGCAGACTCTAAGTTGAGACATAAGTGAATACCAGTGGGGAGTGTGACAAGGCCAGTGTGAAAACAGTCGGTGAACCCATTAACCAGAAAGTTAACTAAGTAATGAGAAGGGTGTGCCTGGAGATAATATGCCAGATTGTCAATGCAGCCTTCGGTTAGTTATTTTTAGGTACAGACGGTTCGGACACAGTTTTTGTATGTGCCCTGAAACAAATTGAGCAGACATTAGCACAGCTAAATCTGCAACTGCCAGAATTAAAATTGTTGTAGATTTGAGCTTTCCCTAGATATACTATGGGTCTACCCAATTTGTCTTTAAGGCCTCTGTGTTCTGCAGTGGAAGAACCGAAGGAAGCACGACTAGAGGTAGGAGGGCTTGGATCCACTGGGCACAAGTTGGTGGAGTGTGAGATGGAAACAGATAAGGCTCAAGATGGTGGTTTTTGACCGGCAAAATGTCGACAGAACAATTCTGTATCAAGCCTACTCCAGTCGGTATGGCTATTAAATTGTGTGCTGCTGCTTTTGCAAAAAGTTTTATGATAGTCATAAAACGAAAAGCCACCATACTTGTGCCCTAGATCCACCAACTTATGCATGTACAAATCATACTCTTTCCTATGGTGAAGAGAAGTGGAGCAGATTACGTCACAATAAAGGCCAAAGGCAAGGACAAATTCAGGTAGGGTACGTTTTCGGTTGAGTCTGGAGTCTCTGACTTTCAAAACAACCAAAAGATCACCATAGCAGTATGCCTTGTTCTCAACTATGTCCTGAGAGGCAATGAGACTAAGTTTATGTCCTTACCTTCCAGGATGTCTTTGCGAATATTCAGGGACACGGAGTGGGCGGGCCTAATGATGTGAGTGGAAGTGCTAGGTATTGGGTTTATGGCAGTGTTATTACTGTTAGAGGGAGCTGGAGTGGGTCTCTACGGGCGGGTTGGCTGTCGCTGACTGAGGAGTTTCACACTTCTCTAGCCTACTACTGATAGTAATAATAGAGGCAAGAAGGGACGACCTTAACCCCTTGATTTCTGTGTAGTTGTCGGGATGAAGGACAACGCCCGGCTGGGGAGTACAGGTATTGGTGATAAAAAGTTTATAGAGTTCGGCCTTGCGAGCTGTAGCTGGGAAAGGGAGCACCATGCGCCGTAATTTACCGGCAGGCCTAGGGATAGTCCAGGAACGTAGGGAATATGGGCTGGATAATTCCAGATTCTCAGTAGTGGTGCTTGGACCGGCCATGGTGGAAGGCCTGGCTGGGGTCTCGGGTAAAGAGAGTTCCTAGTCTTGTTCTAGGACTTGAGACATACTAAGTGTAGCGGAGAGCTGGTCTTACACAGCCTATCTCCACTTTAGATCCCAGTAAGGCTCAGGAACAAGTATTATAAATCCACAGGGTAATATTTCCAGCAGGCAAAATACTCCAACAATATCCCAATCGCAATCCCAATGACTGGACGACACACAGCATCAGGAGCAGAACTGTGTATCCAGAGGGGAGACAGTTGGTCTCCCCCTCCCACAACCAGGCTCCTTCCGTGATAGCACTGGCACCAGGGCAGAGTCTCTGCCCACTCAGCAACCCACCAAGGCAGCCCACCAGTCCCCTGCACAGCCGTGGTGAGGCACCTGGACATGGACAAGTTTCTACTTTATCCAGATGTAGTAACCATTTATTGAGGGTGGGCTGTACTGCTGTTTGTGCTTCGTGGGTGGGTTGCTGGACTAACCAGGGCACTGACCGGCAGGAGGTCAGATACCCTGTTAGTCTGTCTGGTAAAGGGGAGAAGTGTGGTGGAACCAACCTCGCCACTGTCCACTGGAGAGGCCTGGTTGCTCACCTGCTCCCTTTAGACTATGGTCCTGCATTTTAAACTTTTATTTTACCTGCAGAAAGGTTTATTCATGCCTTTCTGCGGACTGTTAAAGCCATGCTACCCCAGATAGCTATGCCATGGAGCCCAGCCGTATACTGAAAGACTGTATGAAAGACTTTGGCTCCATGGCGATTGAACTGTATGTATGTGATCTGAGCACCATCCTGTAATAATGTGCGCTCAGATCTAAGCTATCTGGGGATAGGTAGAATGTGTATGTTCTGTGTGATAAATGTAACAGTATGTATTTTTAGGTCTTTTATTGTCCTTTGTCTGCCATGTGGCTAATGGAGTTTTGCCTCTGTCCTTTGAGATAATTGGATTACTTCCCAATTATCTCCAGGATAGAAGACTGTGTGGAACTGGTTTTGGGCAGAAAAGCCATGCTTCATTTGGTCAAATAGGACTTTCCCTTAACTTTTTAACCCCTTGATGGAATTGGCTGAATTTTGGTTATGTTTATATTTAAAGTATGCTGATTCTGAATATGTATGTTTTATGTGAATATGATGCATATTTTTAAAGTTACAGTGTATGTATAAAAAGTATATTTTTCCTGCCTGTGATAAATTACATTAACCCATTGTGTTCAGTAATTATATCACAGGCAGAGGGGAGGGATGTATGTTTGTGCTGGGTGTGTTTTACGGTTCTCCTGTAAATGATTGGTTGTACTGTGTCCCACCCTGTGGGATGTGCCCTTGCATGGGGACTTGCATAAAAGCCAGTGTGTGGCCATTACAGTGGAGTTCCTGCTTAACCCTCAAAGTGAAGTGTCGTCTCATTATTGGGGGAGGATTTATTGTATGCTGTTCCAGTTTGACTGCTAGGAGTGTAAACCTATTCGCATGGTTTTTCCTATTCGGCTGTATACAACATCCATATGCTTAAAAGTACTCATATGCTTCTCCGGTTCGGTGATTGTGGTGTCTGCCAGAGTGCTTGGAGTCCTCAGGCAAGGCTAGGAGCATCCTTTAACAGAGGTACACAGTCGGGGTGCCAGGTGATCTGTTACACTAAGAATGTAAACATGGGTAAAGAAGAGGACTTGGTTTTGAACGAGTGCCTGTGTCAACAGACTCTAGCGAAGTCTAAGGCAAAAAATGTATCTGGCCTATAATGAAGACCTGCTAGTGGCAAGTGGCGAGAGAGCAGCAGAGTGGGCAGGGGCCACAGAATGATGTGGCAGGAACTTTGGCCTCTCTGTGACAGTAACAAGATATGAGTGGGTGTAACATGGTGAGGCTCTAATTATGCGTTGGACAGAGGGGCGCATACCTCTGATGAGGATGGTTGCTGGCCTCAAGGGAGTAAATTAATTTACCGACAAGTGCAAGTAACTGTCAGTTGACCAATCCTAGCCTATGGAGGGATCGGAGTAAGATGTAAAAAGGGACGCACCTAGCTTTACGAATAGGTAAGATTCTTTACAGAGAAGGATAACTGCTTGAGAACCTTAAAAGGAAAATGTGGAAGGTTGTCGTAGTTGGCTTAATTCTTTCCCCGTATTGTGAGAAACTCACCTGTGAACTGATGACAGTGATTCGTTGGGATTTGCTAGTAGTGCATATCTGAGGATAAAACTATAGTTATCTTCTATCAATGTAGGGAAACATAACATTTACAAAAGGTGTCGTAATTCTAGGTATAATGTGTTACAAAAGACTGGAAATCACTATGTTGCTGTTTTTACTCACTGATTGATACTGTTTGCCACTGCATAAGTTAAACAGAAAACCACACGAATGGATTACACGAACCCTTAGGGAGGCTCCATTCGTGGTACGAACGGGGGACCCCCCAGAAACTGGCGTGTGCCGCCACTTAACCCCGTCACCCCGCAAACTACCGAACGGGCGACCCCCCCGGCTCGCGGAGTGTGGTAGCCATTAACCACCCAGATGGCTGCGGTTTGCGGTTAACCACAATGTAATCGTTATGCCTGGGGGCATCGACGTTCGCACCCAAAGTACCGAAGGGAAAAGACCGAACGATCCACCGAACGACGACCCCCTACAGCGGGTCGCGTGGCGCTCATTAACTGTGGTTTCTGCGGTTAACCACAGGTCAAGTACCCTGCTCCCAGGTGGTCCTCATTCCCTTACCGAACGAGCCCACTACCAGGCCGACAGCAGGACTTCGCAGGAACTGATACCGAGTTTAGTTCCACGAGTTAGACACGAAGTCCCGCTGCTCGCTAAACCAGCAGAAAACATGGCCGCCAACAAAGACTAACCATCTCAGAATGCCGAACGGACTTTATACGGCAGAAACAGTACATTCTGTTCGTGGGATTAGAGCGGCATTCGCCTGGTTTATCTATACGAACGCGAGCCTTAAAATGAATGGTGGAATGAATGGTTTTCCTGTAATAATGTACAAGTTATGGATTTTTATGTAGTTTTCTGGGGCATAATAAAACGTGGTCTTTTGTGCGCTTGGAGATAATTAGATTGTAAAACCGTTGGCCTCATTATCTCCAAGCTGGGCGGGTACTACTTCAAATGATACAGTATACTGTGATTGGTTACCTGTTTGTACTGTACCTGTATTCCATCAGGTCCACAGGGGGCTGTCCTTGGACCTGAGGAATCACATAAATTGCCATGCTATGTGCCAGTAAAGCCAGTTCGTTTTGACCCTCAACTTGCAGCCTCGACTCATGTTGTAGGGATCCGGGATATTGATGTTTAGATCGTGCTTGGGGATATTCTACACTTACAGCTGATTACCGAAAGACCTCCGTTCGACTCTCTGCAGCGGGAACCAGGACAACCAAGCGATCAACCCTCCTGCTAGACCGGGGGCAATCGTAACAATTGGTGGCAGCGGTGGGATCATCCTGGAATTCCTAAAGAGAGATATCTAGGACGGATGGAGAGTAACTACGACAAACTGAAGCGTACCACGTTAAAGGATTTACTCGAGAGCCGTGGAGGGAACGCAAGTAACCGGCCGAGGAGAGAATTGATTGCCGACCTTAACGAGTTGGATCAAAGCTTCACAATGGCAGAACCAACGGCAACATGCAGCGATGAGAAGACCAGGATCGTCCGAGAAAGGCTGCCTCTGTACGGACCAAACCCATCCGTGGAGCTGATACAGCAACTAATGGCCGAAGCCGAGGCGGACGTACAGCGGACTAGAGCCCACGAGCTGAGCATGAGGACCGCTGATAGCCACAACGGCCCCCTGGAAACTACCGAACAGCCAAAGATCCCGTTCGCGGCATTCAAACCGTTCGCGGAGAATGAGATGGGGATAGACGAATTTTTGGCCGATTTTGAAAGACAATGTGCCCTGCATCAGATCCCCGTCACAGCGTGGCCGCGTATCCTGGCAGGAAAATTAACCGGGCGGGCCATGGAAGCCTTCAGAACCTTCAGCGCCGAAGAGGTAGCCCAATACACCACAGTCAAAGAGACGCTGCTGAAACGGTACGCTGTGACCCCAGACACCTACCGAAGGCAGTTCCGCAGCACGAAGAAAAAAGCGAATGATACCCATGCCGAATGGGCACATCGTATGCGGAGAGCTGCAACCCATTGGATTACCGGGTGTCGGGCCGTCACGGCCGCCGAAATATTGGAACTTTTCTTATTAGAGCATTTTTATGAGGGTCTGGAACAAAAAGACCGGGAGTGGTTGAAAGACCGGCGTCCCGCTAACCTACACGAAGCAGCCCGGTTGGCAGACGAGCACCGGGATGCGCAAGTACAGGAGTTCAACAATGCCCGAACGGTAACTCGCCCCGAAGCAAGAGAGGGATACCGATCAACTCCACGAACGGAGTTTCGCAACCCTGTACCCGCAGGTCCTACACGGTACATGGGACCACCCAGCCACTACCCTCAGGAACGCTCCCGACCCACATGTTATAAGTGCAAGCAGCCGGGGCACCTGATAGCGAGTTGCCCCCTTAACAACAATTACCCCGCACGGAACTATAATTCTTCTCCAACGGGAAACAATCGTCCAGCTCGAGCGTTTTGCCTGGAACAAGACAGTCCTCTAGAAGAATACCTGGGACCCCTACATGAAGCGAATCCTGTGTATGCCGCCAGCGACAATAGACAACACCACCGGCAAGAGGTACTACTGGAGGGGCGTCCCACACAGGGGTTAAGAGATACCGGGGCCACGATCACCTTGGTGCAAAGCCGGTTAGTCCCCGACTACAAACGCTCGCCTGACACAGTGGCTGTCCGGGTGGCTGGAGGGGACATATACAAACTACCCACGGCAAAGGTACACTTGGATTGGGGTGCGGGAAAAGGACTTGTGAGGGTGGGAATTATGGACAATTTGCCAGCCGAGGTTTTGCTGGGAAACGACCTGGGACCTATGACTTCAGCTTATGCCCCGTCCTACAATGCTGAGGCACATCCTGTGACGACCCGGTCACAAGCTGGACGAGCCCGAGACCCTTCACCAGTGCGGGAGACGCAGGTAAGACTTAACCCGACTATGACCCCCCCTCCTACCCCGTTGCCCTGGGACACCTCTGCAGCCTTCGAGGCTGAGACCAAAACTGATCCGACGCTCCAAAAATATAGGGAACGAGCCGACACCGGGGCTGGGGGAACAGACCAGGAGACTTTTGCATGGGAACAGGGTCGACTGTACCGACACACAGAGAAAAAAGGGCACCGAAGGAGACAGTTAGTGATACCCCACAAGTATAGGCGGGATATCCTCCGGGTGGGTCATGATATTCCCTTAGCCGGGCACTTGGCAGTAACACGTACCCTACACCGTATTACCCATACCTTGTTCTGGCCAGGAGTACATGCCGATGTCAGGTCCTACTGTAATACGTGTGAGGTGTGCCAACGGGTAGGCAAACGAGGAGACCACCCCAAGGCACATCTCGTGAACATGCCCATTATCGACGAGCCATTTAGCCGGGTAGCCATCGACTTAATTGGGCCCCTGGCCACCCCTAGTCCCTCTGGCAAGAGATACATCCTTACCATAGTGGATTACGCTACCCGCTACCCAGAAGCGGTGGCTTTATCCAATATCCAGGCAGACACAGTGGCTAATGCCTTAGTACAGGTATTCTCTCGGGTAGGATTCCCTAGGGAGATTTTATCCGACAGAGGCTCACAGTTCACGGCAGAGCTGACCCAGCAGCTCTGGCACGTTTGCAAAATTAAATCCCTGCTTAGCTCCCCATACCACCCCCAGACCAATGGGTTATGTGAGCGGTTCAACGGAACCCTCAAGCAGATGTTAAAAACCTTTACTCAGGAGTATAGGGACTGGGAACGTTTCCTGCCGCACCTCCTGTTCGCTTACCGGGAAGTGCCCCAGGAAACCACCGGGTTCTCCCCCTTCGAGCTGTTATACGGTCGCAAGGTACAGGGTCCCCTGAACTTGATCCGTGAGCACTGGGAGGGAGAGACAGAGAACGCTGGGGTCCCCATCGTACCTTACGTACTGGAGCTCCGGGACCGAATGGAGCAATTGGCTAAGTCAGTCCAGGCCAACCTCCAGGCGGCCCAGGGGCGACAGAAAGTCTGGTACGACCGGGGGGCACGGCGAAGAAGCTTCTGTCTCGGGCAGAAAGTCATGGTCCTAAAACCAGTTAAGACGGACAAGCTGCAAGCCGCTTGGCAGGGTCCCTACCAGATAGTGGAAAAGAGAGGGGACACCACTTATGTAATTGCCAGCTGTCACGATGAAAACTTAAGAAAGATATTTCACGTGAACATGCTGAAGGAATACTTGCAAAGACCCGAGGAAGTGTCAGCCATATGTAGCCCTGCGCACGAGGACGCAGATAGTTTACCTATACCCGACCTATTAACCCCTAATTCCCCGGTTGAAATAGTGAGCCAAGTACAGATCGGGGACAGACTTAGCCAAGCTGAGAGGGAGCAGCTACACAAACTGCTCCGAGAGAAACAAGCCATGTTCTCCCAAGAACCAGGGTACACTGAGCTGACCACTCACCAAGTAGATACCCCCGGCCAAAACCCTTTGAGACAAGCTCCCTACCGAATTCCGGAGGCAGTGAGGACAGGCATGAAAAAGGAGATAGACGAGATGCTGCGACTAGGGGTCATTGAAGCTTCCGATAGTCCCTGGGCATCCCCGGTGGTGCTGGTTCCCAAAAAGGACGGCACCACCAGGTTCTGTGTGGACTACCGGAGACTCAATGACAAAACGGTCACCGATGCCTACCCCATGCCCAGAGTGGATGAGCTGTTGGATCGCATAGCCAGGGGGAACTACCTAACTACCATTGACCTCTGTAAAGGTTACTGGCAAATCCCCCTGGCCAGGGAGGCTGTCCCCAAGTCGGCCTTCGTCACCCCGTTCGGTCTGTACCACTTTAAGGTCATGCCGTTCGGGATGAAGAATGCCCCCGCTACCTTCCAGCGCTTGGTGGACAGACTCCTTGATGGCTTCCAGGAGTTTGCCTGCGCATATCTGGACGACATAGCGATCCACAGTGAATCCTGGGAGGAACACTTGGCTCATGTGGGAATGGTCCTAGACCAGATTCGAGCCGCCGGCCTGACGCTAAAGCCCGAAAAATGCCACTTTGGGATGGCTGAAGTTCAGTACCTGGGGCACCGGGTAGGCTGTGGGAAGCAACGACCAGAGCCAGCTAAAATAGAAGCGGTCGCCAACTGGCCCACTCCCCACACTAAGACCCAAGTGCTAGCCTTTCTGGGCACCGCTGGGTACTACAGAAAATTTGTACCGGAGTATAGCGCCATTGCCAAACCCCTGACCGACCTGACAAAGAAAAACCTTCCCCGACAGGTCCTGTGGTCTCCCCACTGTGAAACGGCTTTCCAAGCCCTCAAAACTGCGTTGATTAATGCTCCTGTCTTGGCTGCCCCAGCCCCTAATCGACGTTTTATTGTCCATACAGACGCTTCCATGTTCGGGCTGGGAGCTGTCCTCAGCCAAGTAGGAGATGATGGGAAAGAACACCCGATTGCCTACATCAGTCGAAAACTCCTACCACGCGAAGTCAGCTATGCAGCGGTAGAAAAGGAGTGTTTGGCTCTGGTGTGGGCACTAAAGAAGTTAACCCCCTATTTGTATGGACAAGAGTTCACTCTGGTTACAGACCATAACCCGCTGGTGTGGCTCAACCGGGTCGCTGGGGACAATGGCAGATTGTTACGCTGGAGCTTATCCCTGCAACCCTTTAATTTTACCATCACCTACCGACCTGGGAAGCAGAACGGCAACGCCGACGGATTATCCCGGCAAACAGATCTCAGCCCAGCATAACCCCACGAGTCTGGACAGCCTTAGTCTGCCCCGAAAAGGGGTCAGACAGTGTCTGCCAGAGTGTTCCACAAAGAGGGAGCATTGTTACAAAAGACTGGAAATCACTATGTTGCTGTTTTTACTCACTGATTGATACTGTTTGCCACTGCATAAGTTAAACAGAAAACCACACGAATGGATTACACGAACCCTTAGGGAGGCTCCATTCGTGGTACGAACGGGGGACCCCCCAGAAACTGGCGTGTGCCGCCACTTAACCCCGTCACCCCGCAAACTACCGAACGGGCGACCCCCCCGGCTCGCGGAGTGTGGTAGCCATTAACCACCCAGATGGCTGCGGTTTGCGGTTAACCACAATGTAATCGTTATGCCTGGGGGCATCGACGTTCGCACCCAAAGTACCGAAGGGAAAAGACCGAACGATCCACCGAACGACGACCCCCTACAGCGGGTCGCGTGGCGCTCATTAACTGTGGTTTCTGCGGTTAACCACAGGTCAAGTACCCTGCTCCCAGGTGGTCCTCATTCCCTTACCGAACGAGCCCACTACCAGGCCGACAGCGGGACTTCGCAGGAACTGATACCGAGTTTAGTTCCACGAGTTAGACACGAAGTCCCGCTGCTCGCTAAACCAGCAGAAAACATGGCCGCCAACAAAGACTAACCATCTCAGAATGCCGAACGGACTTTATACGGCAGAAACAGTACATTCTGTTCGTGGGATTAGAGCGGCATTCGCCTGGTTTATCTATACGAACGCGAGCCTTAAAATGAATGGTGGAATGAATGGTTTTCCTGTAATAATGTACAAGTTATGGATTTTTATGTAGTTTTCTGGGGCATAATAAAACGTGGTCTTTTGTGCGCTTGGAGATAATTAGATTGTAAAACCGTTGGCCTCATTATCTCCAAGCTGGGCGGGTACTACTTCAAATGATACAGTATACTGTGATTGGTTACCTGTTTGTACTGTACCTGTATTCCATCAGGTCCACAGGGGGCTGTCCTTGGACCTGAGGAATCACATAAATTGCCATGCTATGTGCCAGTAAAGCCAGTTCGTTTTGACCCTCAACTTGTAGCCTCGACTCATGTTGTAGGGATCCGGGATATTGATGTTTAGATCGTGCTTGGGGATATTCTACACTTACAGCTGATTACCGAAAGACCTCCGTTCGACTCTCTGCAGCGGGAACCAGGACAACCAAGCGATCAACCCTCCTGCTAGACCGGGGGCAATCGTAACATAATGTGAGTGGAATAAGAATTCCCCAAAGATCTGTGGGGGGAGTAGTAACTGTAACAATAGACCTAAAACAGAGTATGGACAAGAAAGGTAAGGGCACATTTGGTAGACAAGTACATGCCTTAGGGAAATAAATCATAACCGCCAGGAATATCCCCGGGCGTGCTAGAAATGATATCAGGCTAACCAGTTAACTTGGTGCTAGTAATACGATAGGGGAAGGGGTAGCCGGGACTGCCACATCTAGGAGTGAGGCCATTGAAATAGTAATTCTGGTGATAAAGTGGTTTCAGTGTATTAGAAAAGATAAGGCTACGGATACTGTGTCGTATGTAAAAGTGTTTTGGATTAAGATGATCATGGGGTATGTATATAAGCATAATAAAGATTATGCTAAGAAAACACACAATTATATGTACCCTGTGTATGGGAGAGATATTCGTGCCTAATGGGTAATTGGTGGACTGAATGCAGTCGAATGAGACTGTGGTGAAATTATACGGTTTTTGTAAACACCTAGCAAAGGGAACAGGAAAACAGGAGGGCATTGGTAAGCCAGGTCCATAAGACAGGAGAACTTAGTACTGCATAACATAAGATTCATAGGAAAATAACATGGAAAACCGAACAAAGATTAAACCCCTATTTACACACAAAAAAATTATAAATTTGTTTCATCGTATTAACAACATTTAGGAGTAGCCTAGCCTATAGTCCTCGTTCGACTAAAATCCCCTAATTAGATAAGAGTACAGGTGAATGAAATAGTACCTGAAAAGTTAAATACTATTCAAACTTGCACGAGTAATTCTGGCCACTAGTGTTCATACGTGAGTAATCTAGAGTGTGATCGTTAATTTTTTAAGCAAACAAACCGTTACATGAAATAAAGAACAGAAATGTACAAATTGAATAGGGATACGAAAAAGTATGTTCGAAAGAATGTAAGTAGTGCGGCAGCCGAACGAATCGTTCGTATGGGAACTTTTGGGCAAACTCACAGTTTGTGGACCAAACAGGGGAACGCGATCCGGAAGCAGCAGTAAAGTAAGAAGTCAGCCTGGTGCTATTTCCGGTGGGCGCCGTCCGGTACAAAGAGTAAAGTGGAGCGTGGAGCCGGGAACAGCGGTTGGAAAAAGGTAAGTAGTACTTTAGGGGAGCTGGCTCTGCGGGGTGGGTGTTCAAACTTGGCTGGGCGGACTTGGTCGTGGGATGTACAGCACTACGGAATCTGTTGGCGCTATATAAATAATAAAATAATAATGAAGTGGTCTGTCTTGCCGGCAGAACTTGGTTAGAAGGAACCAGCGTGGGAACGAAGTCTTAGGTGAGTGAACTGGAAGTCTAATGTTCTGCGTGAACCCAGCGGTGACGGTACTGTTATGGAGGGGGCCCCGAGTTTTTATAGCCGGGTAACCCCTCCCACAATTACAGGCTATGCCTTTTTATTTGTCACAATAAATTATATTTTTATAATCGGTTGTAATAAATGTGTGTAATACAAATACTCTAATAAACGTGCTCCAGGGTAAAAATAGTGGGTAACTCATTGCTTTAAATCAATCAAGGGGAAACGGTGCCAGTATATACATTTGATATAATAAAAGTTATTAAATACATGTTTGATTATTTTTAATATTTTTCACCCCATAAATATCCTCACAGTTGCCTGTGTTCAGGAGACAAAATGGCCACCAGTTCCTAGAGCACGTGTTTTCGGGAGAGCACTTGAGTTTAAGAGACTCTCCAGTGCCAGGAAAACATATCCATTTTACTGGCACTGCAGGACACTGCAGCGCCCCTCTCCCTCTCTCTCACCCCCCTTCCCATGTTGCTAGAGGGTTAAAACCCCTTCAAGTGACTTGCCTGAATCCAGTGCTGATGTCTCTCTGTGCTGGGTCAGGCTCTACCCACGCTCCTCGCTGACGTTGGCAGGGGAAGATAAAGGGCATGCGCGGCAATGGCCGCACGCGCGCGCATTAGACCTCCCCATAGGAAAGCATTATTCCTTGCTTTCCCATGGGGATGCATAGCGTGAGGACGTCCAGCGTCGTTTAAAACACGTTTCGTGTTCTAAGAACACGGAAGTCCCTCTAGTGGCTGTCTGATAGACCGCCACTAGAGGAAGACTTAACTATGCAAGGTAATTATTGCAGCTAATAAAAATTGCTATAATTACACTTGCAGGGTTAAGGGTGGTGGGAGTTGGCACCCGGACCACTCCAATGGGCAGAAGTGGTCTGGGTGCCTGGGGTGTTCCTTTAGTGTTTCTTTTGAAGTTAACGAGCCAGGGGGTGGTCTGTGTTCGGTCAAACAAAAATACTGAACCAAAGGGAAACCTTTTGTGTTCGGTTAACTGGGAAACTAAATAGGCAACGTCTTCCTGGCAGTCTGTTAATAGTGAGTTCGTCACACTGTTGTACTCGTGAGACATCGCTGAAGACAAATGTGTATTTTACTGCAGTAAAAGCTAACCGAATTATAATTTTTAGTTCTGCATGGCATTTTAACTGAATAACAGTTTTTAATTTCTCACACTCTTTTTTTATATTCATATTAATTTGTTTCATATATAAATATTTGATGTGAAACGAAAGCTCGGTTTCTCCTGAACGAAATGATATATAATATGTTTGGGTACAATTAATATGAAAGAGATAAATTATAGTTAAACAGATATATAGTCAAACTCCAGGTTTTGTTTTGATTTTATTTTGATTAGAACTTGTACAATTGCCTGTGTCTTAATGCATTTATGTTTTTATTTGGAGTATATCTACTAAACAATGTTTTCTTTTTGGGGGGGGTGAGGGGGAGGTTTGGGCAGTGGAGTGTCTCTTTACCAGTCTATACCCGGACCATTACTCACCCTCTCCCTTTCTGCAGGGTCACATGCTCATCCGTCAAGCTCTGGGCTGGAATTATCGCCGCCGCATATGGCAATGGGCAAATTCGTGTATATGATGCATTGTCTGGGGAGTTACGTGTTCAGATAGACGCACATGCTCGTTGGATTTACACTCTGGATATAGCACCAGAAACCGGAAAGGTAAAACAGGAGTCATTTAAAGGATGTCAGTAAGGCTTGATATCCGGTGGTGTATTAAAGGTTATCTTGAACACAAGGAAGGGTTATATGAAGTAGACACAACATTAAACCAACTGACCGGTGAGGTGAATAACTTTGATAATATTGGCACATGTCAAGGGATGGGATATATTACGCAGCGCGTGAACAGTCAGTTCTTGAATTTGGAAGCAGAAAAAAGGGGCCGGAGAAGAAAATATCTGAGTGATTTCGACAAGGGCCAAGTAGTGATGACTAGACGACTGGATCAGAGCACCTCTAAAACAGCAAGTCTTGTAGCGTATTCCCGGTATGCAGTGATTAGAATCTACCAAATGTGGTGCAAGGAAGGACACACAAAGGCTATCCTGTCACAAAAAAAAGCTACGTAATGCTGGCCATGATAGAAAGGTGTCAGAACACACAGTGCATCACAGTTTGCGGAGTATGGGGCTGTTTAGTCACAGATCGGTCAGAGTGCCCATGATGACTGTTAGGAGAGGGGTTACAGACGTATTGGACTTTCCCTTACCGAATACAGAGGTAGCCACTGAGCGCTCCAAACTACCGAAAACAACAATCACACGAACCAATTAGTCTCCCAAACAGCCGAACAGCAATCACATGAACCAGCTAGTCTCCCAAACAGCCGAACAAGTGCAATCCATACGAATAACCCCCCCCAATGACGAGACAAAAATCCGTATTGAGGGTCAGCAGGAATCTGGTTTATTGAGGGCTACCTGCCCGGTATTTATGCAGGTCTCCCCACCTAGGGGTGGATACTCCCCTAGGGGACCAAATGGGAAACTGTGACAAGGACATTACATTGACCAATCAGAGTGTTACACATGTAACCATGCCCCTTTAATTACCCAAGACCCTCTGCTCTGCCCGGGAGATAATTGTGAAGTAATTCTATTATCTCCCTAGACAAAGACCAAATGCCATTTTAAGTGACTATAAAAAAATGCATAAAAATATATAACTTTACAATAAATGGACATAATACAGGCATTCAACGTGTCCCCAGATAGCTGGGATCTGAGCGCACAAAAGTACCGAATAGCGCTCAGATCCTATGCACACAGTCCAATCGCTGTGGAGTCAAAGTGTTCACAAAGTCTGTTCTCCATACGAATAGACTCCACTGGATGGCTATCTGGGGTATGGCTTATTCGCAGACAGAATACAGGGACCTTCGTGTGTTTTCTACCGAAGGAGAAGGGAGGTCGGCGGCTTCAGCGGTGTTCGTGCCAAAAAGTGTCCGTTTTGAGTTCCATGAGTTTACCACCGAACACCGCTGAGCGTTCGTAGATTTAAAATGGCCGCAACCTCGTGTTCAGGATACGAATGGCGGCCTCCCAGCTACAGGAATCAATTAAGAGTTTTCTGCGATTAACCTCAACGTTCTAATGGGGCCAAGAGGTTAACCAGCAGCACACTTCTCTACTGGGTGGCTGGCCGTTCGAGAGGTTTATTCGGTAGTTTCCGGGAAGCATATAGAGTTCCACACGAATGGGGAAAGAAACAAATCAAATAAAATAACACGAATTCAAGAAACCAAGTAATAGTAGTTCCATGTAAATCCAAGACAGAGGGATCTGTCACAGTGACCACTGTCCACCGCTGACAGTACCTTCAATGGGGACTTTAGCATCAGATCTGGACCATGGATCAATAGTAGAAGGTTGCCTGATAAAGCACATAGTTTACCTGGGAAAGATAGAGCAGCAGTATGCACTATGGGAGAAAGGCAGGCCAGCAGAGGCAATACTCTGCTCTAGGAAACCTTGAGTCCTGGCATTCATGTGGATGTTAGACACGTGCCATCTACAATTGTTGCAGACCACGTACAGCCCTTCATGGCAGTGGTGTTCCCTGATGGCAGCATCCTCTTTATAGGATTTAACCCTGTTGGTACTTTTATGGCATTATGATCTAGCCTCAGTAAAGCCCTGCGCTGCATGATGGTGTAGAGCGACATAGTCCTAAATGGTTCATTTGTGATTGAATCCATTTACTTTATGCTATAGTGTTACAGGCTGCCATCTGTTTGTAACTTGTTAATTATTTGTAATGGAGTTTTTGCTGAATTATCGGAACATCACTGATGGTGCCTTGTGTGGTTTGTTTTGGCAGCTACTGTCAGGCGCTGAAGACTCATTTGTGCAGATTTGGCAGTTAAATCGCTCAACAGATCCTGGAGCCATCGAGGTGAGCGTCCAATGCTACTCTGACATCCTACTCATTATTACAAGATACAAAGCACAGAATTAATGCAATTCAGAACTTTTTATATGTAATTTAATACAAGTACTATTACAATGGATTTTATTTATATCTAAAGACCAGTAAGTGCCAAACCAGATACTAAATGTCGGAACCCCTAGCTCCACACACTCCTAGCGTGTATACTAGCGGCAGGTAAAGGTAAAAATCACAGGGAGAAAGATGGAGGAACTGAGTCTCAATAACCATAAACCAAAAAAGGCTACTGAAAGAATCTATCCGTGTTACCTCGGCACTGTGGACTAACCACTAACGCCTACCTGCACCAGTCTCCCTGTTTAAAACTAAATAAAAATAAACTAGTGCATACTAAATTAAAGTGCTACCAAGTGAAGTGAAAGAAAAAAAAAAAAAGCGCTTGACGCACGTTTTGGCATGTCAGCACGCTGTCGTCAGGAGCAGTGTCTCTGATCTGGCTACCTTGCTTGTATATATACCCTTGTCAATTATTGTGGAACAGACTGCAGCTGATAGGGGGATGGGGGGTGTATTTTCCCTTCCAATCTCTATTCATTGGTGAATTGTATTGACAATCAAGATAGAGGGGGAGGGATTCAGCCGTATGTTGTTATGATTGGATATCATCACAGGGGGGCGATGCTTAGATTTCTATTAGATTTAAAAACATGGATTATCACCCAAGTCAACTTTTCTGATGGTATAATAAATCCCATAGACATCTCAGCTGCATAAAGCTGCTATCTAGCTCTTAAAGTGCATGATTATACATAGATTAGATTTATCAAAATTAAATATATAAAAAAGGGGATTATCCACTAAATCACAATTTCTAATATTATACCCCATTGCATCTTTGGGGTCCGTATTTAAAGTGCAGTGTAGATGGAACATGAATTATCACCTCAATCGAAATTTCTGGTGATAACCATCTATATATCTCAACTTTATAGGTGTCAGCTCTCATTTTTGAGATGCATATATTTGGTCTTTTTATCAAAAACAAAAAAGTGGATTATCTGCTAAATCAAAATTTTTAATATTGTACCTAATTCTATCTTTTAGGGTCAATATTTATCCTGCAGTATACATTTGTTTACTATCATGATCCTCGATCACATACAAAATGCAGTATATATAAAAAATCCAATGTAGCCAGAAAGGGTGTCATCTGCACCTCTTTGTCATGTGGGCTGCCCGGCTAAGTATCTGCCTTGATACTTTGGTTGACCTCCTTGATTTTTAGTGATGGGACTAGACCAAGAAATATTCCCAAAACTAATCTTGCCCCAAAAAGCAATTTCACACCACCCTTTAAAGACTACAAAAATATTGAAAAACTGACTCGAACATTTTGGATTTAAAACCCAGTAACAATCACTAAAGTCTAATTATGAGCTAGTGATAAAACCATCCATCGTGGTTATGGATCACTCGAAATATGTACAGATGGTATATAGATTATTAAACGACAGGGACAAGTACCAAATCCTGACTCAGGATCCCACCCCCCAGTATCTATTCTAATGGAAGCCGTGGAAAACAAGTTAATCAGTAAGAATGAATTTGACTTCATGTTGATTAAACAGCCTGTAATTTCCACAATCTATAGCCTTCCAAAAGTACACTGTTAGGAAACTGGTATGTCAGATACCCGTTCCCTTCCAGTTCCTCCCGAACTGCTAAAAGCTGAGTGATTAAAGCTCGCAGTTCGGGTGTTGATTCAAACGTTCTCCAGAAGAAAATGCAGTATCCAAGTAAATTCTCCCAGCAATCAGACGCATACCCAAACATCAGCCTAAACTAGATGAAGAGTACAACAGGAATTAATGTATTCAGGCCCCCATGCAAGGGGTTTACTGTGACATATTCAGGGGTATTCCCCACTGGACCTGAGAGGGGACTGTGAGAAAATACACACGGTAATCACATTGGCTCTCAGGTCCAGGATACTCCCACACAAAACAGGATAATTCCTCCCCTGTGCCTGAGAGATAAGTCAGGAACTGTACTAACACTCTGAAAATACCCCCAAAACACATGGAAACCCCACAACAGTAACATCCCCTGATAGCCCCGATCTAGGGGAAAAACACATCCAAAAATCACCCATATCGGTTCAGGGGTTCAGGAATTCCGTGGAAGTCACACTTTGACAGGCCACACACGCGGTTCCTGCCCAAAACAGTTCCACAGTTTCAGAGGTAGAGGTAGTCTATTTCAGGGAGTTCTAAAATCGAACAAATCCACAAACTGTTCCCCTGGCTCATGGGTAGCGTTTGTACCCCTGGATACAGATTGCAGCGTTGGAATCCTCGCTCTCTGGGTACAGATTGCAGCGTTTGATTCCTCGCTCTCTGGGTACAGATTGCAGCGTTTGATTCCTCGCTGTCTGGGTACAGACTGCAGCGTTGGATTCCTCGCTCTCTGGGTACAGACTGCAGCGTTGGAATCCTCGCTCTTTGTGTACAGACTGCAGCGTTAGAATCCTCGCTCTCTGGGTACAGATTGCAGCGTTAGAATCCTCGCTCTCTGGGTACAGATTGCAGCGTTAGAATCCTCGCTCTCTGGGTACAGACTGCAGCGTTGGAATCCTCGCTCTCTGTGTACAGACTGCAGCATTGGAATCCTCGCTCTCTGGGTACAGATTGCAGTGTTTTATCCTATCTCTGTTCTCTCCTTAGGTTGAGCACCTACACTCTGAGTGCGTGACTGACACCAAGATATGTGGGGCCCGGTTCTGCGATCCACAAGGCACATCCTTCTCCGTGACCGGTTATGACCTGAGCGAAATCATTCGATACGCTCAGTTGTAACATGATGCACATTCTTCCCGGAACCAAGATGGAAATAATGACTGAGGACTGTTAAACTATGGACATACGAGTTTGGAACGCTCGTACTATAACCTAGTTTTTTCGCTGGATCTCAGTGTGTGCTCACTAGGATCGGATGTAGATTGTGGGCTCTCAGGAGTAGTAGATGTGTGTAGGAGGCTTCGTGAAAGCATTCTGCGGTTGGTAATGACCAGAGCCCATTATGGTAAGGTACCTTTGGATGGGAGATGTCTGTCGTGATATAGTGAAAACACAAATCAATTTGGGGTGGAGGATGTATATTGTGAGAATATTTATTGGTTAATAAATTATTAAAAGATACTTTATATAAAAAAAAAAAATATAAAAAATGTATATTTCGGTACTGTATCCCCTTATAAATTAAAGCTAAAGCACCACTTGTCCCTCGCTTAAATCCAAAGCGTGAATAGAATCTATTTTACACACTAATTATACAGACACGTCATGATTATAAGTAAGATAAAATAATGACTTACATAAGATGTATGTCTGGGTTTTAGTTACACTGCATCTATATTCTTAGAAATATATATATATGTGTGTGTGTGTCTGTATTAATTATATAAGTTTATCATTAATACTACATGCATAATATTAGTATAAATAAAAAAAATAAAAAAATGTTAATAGAAATTCTATGAAAAAAATAATTAAGTAAGAGTAATGTCCTATATCAGGGGTTCCCAACCCAGTCCTCAAGTACCCCATACCAGTCATGGATTGCATCTAAAGTTTTTGTCCCCAATACGTGAGGTCTATGTAACTCCAATGCAACTTGTTAGTCTCCATTTCCCTTGAACAAGCAACAATTCCAAGAGCAATATTTATCTGCAATACTATGCAATTCTCACAGTAGCCACCTGATGTCACTTTTCTTTTTGCTTTTGATTCATTCATGCTTAGAAAAGAAAAAAAAAAAAAGGTCACTTGTGAGTTGAATCCAGTGCATGACAATAGCTTTTACTTGTACTGCTCAGATTGGTCTGGTATGCCTATTGCAACACACAGGAATGAGGGAGTCTGACTTATGGGGAAGTGGCTCAAAGTGGATACAGGCAGAAGTTTCACCAAATACTCTGCCTAGAATATCTAACCACCAGCTGCTCCTCGCCACTCTCTAACCACCGGCTCATCCTCTAACCACCAGCTGCTCCTCACTACCCTAACCAATGGCTCATCCTCTAACCACCAGCTGCTCCTCGCTACCCTAACCACCGGCTCATCCTCTAACCACCAGCTGCTCCTCACTACCCTAATCACGGCTCATCCTCTAACCACCAGCTGCTCCTCGCTACCCTAACCACCGGCTCATCCTCTAACCACCAGCTGCTCCTCACTACCCTAATCACGGCTCATCCTGTAACCACCAGCTGCTCCTCGCTACCCTAACCACCGGCTCATCCTCTAACCACCAGCTGCCCCTCGCTCCTCTAACCACCGGCTCATCCTCTAACCACCAGCTCATCCTCTAACCACCAGCGGCTCCACGCTACCCTCTAACCAAGAGATGCTCCTTGCTACCCTCTAACCACCAACACACCCAAGTAGCAGTGAGCATGCTTGTACATGTCATTTCTATATGTTCCAGGTGTGCAGTGATCGCATCCAGTGACCAGTGCAAATATCAAATGGCCTTCAATGAAGAGAAGTCAAGTTTTACATGTCTGCTGCTTTATTTTCCCAAGGTGGACAGTTGCCGCCATGCTAAGCAAGGAAACCCTAGCTGTGGCTCGCACTGATCTACATCTATAAAAGCTATATAAACAGCAGTACAAGTAAATTACAGTTTATGCAACACTGTATCCACATCCATCCTGGACGGTCCTGCGGTTTATTTGATTCAAGAACTGCCCAATTGCTGGTAATATTCTTGCAATACGTTCCTGGCTCATATTTTTTAATTATTGGTATGATCTGAATATATTTTTAGTGTTTTTAATTTAACCAATATGCCCAATAAACGTTGTATTAATTTTATTTTATTTTATTTATTCCAACATTTATTATTTTAAGTGATAGTTACTTTCAGAACACAGTCATAGATACTGTATGTCTATTACATAAAGTTTTCATCTTTTGTCATAGAGTACACCATTCGGTATATACTTTGCCTTATTCTGTTTGTTACAGATTTAGGGACACACACACACCGTATATAATTGTGACAATTTATGTTACAAATAGGAAACAGTTCCTCATACTGTTTTCCTATATCACCCTTACAGTTTAAATCTTTGAGTTAAAAGTAGATTATTTGGTGTGTAGAAAGTTTGACTCTGCCTTTAGCAGATTTAAAGTCATACACCCCATATATGTAAGTGCTGCGTTTCTCCTGAACCATCAGAATATACTAAAGCCTTTCTGAGTGAACTGACTCCTGGACCCATTGCACCTAATTTTAGGTGCAAATTAAACTAATTTACTTGTACTGCTGTTTATATAGCTTTTATAGATGTAGATCAGTGCGAGCCACAGCTAGGGTTTCCTTGCTTAGCATGGCGGCAACTGTCCACCTTGGGAAAATAAAGCAGCAGACATGTAAAACTTGACTTCTCTTCATTGAAGGCCATTTGATATTTGCACTGGTCACTGGATGCGATCACTGCACACCTGGAACATATAGAAATGACATGTACAAGCATGCTCACTGCTACTTGGGTGTGTTGGTGGTTAGAGGGTAGCAAGGAGCATCTCTTGGTTAGAGGGTAGCGTGGAGCCGCTGGTGGTTAGAGGATGAGCTGGTGGTTAGGGTAGCGAGGAGCAGCTGGTGGTTAGAGGATGAGCCGGTGGTTAGGGTAGCGAGGAGCAGCTGGTGGTTACAGGATGAGCCGTGATTAGGATAGTGAGGAGCAGCTGGTGGTTAGAGGATGAGCCGGTGGTTAGAGGAGCGAGGAGCAGCTGGTGGTTAGAGGAGCGAGGGGCAGCTGGTGGTTAGGGTAGCGAGGAGCAGCTGGTGGTTAGAGGATGAGCCGGTGGTTAGAGAGTGGCGAGGAGCAGCTGGTGGTTAGAGGATGAGCCGGTGGTTAGAGTGGCGAGGAGCAGCTGGTGGTTAGAGGATGAGCCGGTGGTTAGGGTAGTGAGGAGCAGCTGGTGGTTAGAGGATGAGTCGGTGGTTAGAGAGTGGCGAGGAGCAGCTGGTGGTTAGAGGATGAGCCGGTGGTTAGAGGATGAGCAGGTGGTTAGGGTAGTGAGGAGCAGCTGGTGCTTAGAGGATGAGCCGGTGGTTAGGGTAGTGAGGAGCAGCTGGTGGTTAGATGAGCCAGTGGTTAGGGGTAGTGGAGGAGCAGCTGGTGGTTAGAGGGATGCCGGGTGGTTAGAGAGTATGCAGGAGCAGCTGGTGGTTAGAGGGATGAGCAGGTGGTTAGGGTAGTGAGGAGCAGCTGGTGGTTAGAGTGATGAGCCGGGTGGTTAGAGAGTGGCGAGGAGCAGCTGGTGGTTAGGAGGATGAGCCGGTGGTTGGGGAGGGATGAGCAGGTGGTTAGGTGGTAGTGAGGGAGCAGCTGGTGCTTAGAGGATGAGAGAGTGGCAGAGGAGCAGCTGGTGGTTAGAGGATGAGCAGGTGGTTAGGGTAGTGAGGAGCAGCTGGTGGTTAGAGGATGAGCCGGTGGTTAGAGGAGCGAGGAGCAGCTGGTGGTTAGAGGATGAGCCGGTGGTTAGGGTAGCGAGGAGCAGCTGGTGGTTAGAGGATGAGCCAGTGGTTAGGGTAGTGAGGAGCAGCTGGTGGTTAGAGGTTGAGCCGGTCGTTAGAGAGTGGCGAGGAGCAGCTGGTGGTTAGAGGATTAGTCGGTGGTTAGAGTGGCGAGGAGCAGCTGGTGGTTAGAGGATGAGCCGGTGGTTAGGGTAGTGAGGAGCAGCTGGTGGTTAGAGGATGAGCCAGTGGTTAGAGTGGCGAGGAGCAGCTGGTGGTTAGGGGGAGAGCCGGTGGCGAGGAGCAGCTGGTGGTTAGAGGATGAGCCGGTGGTTAGAGGGATGAGCAGGTGAGGAGCAGCTGGTGGTTAGAGGATGAGCCGGTGGTTAGAGGATGAGCAGGTGGTTAGGGTAGTGAGGAGCAGCTGGTGGTTAGAGGATGAGCCGGTGGTTAGGGTAGTGAGGAGCAGCTGGTGGTTAGATGAGCCAGTGGTTAGGGTAGTGAGGAGCAGCTGGTGGTTAGAGGATGAGCCGGTGGTTAGAGAGTGGCGAGGAGCAGCTGGTGGTTAGAGGATGAGCAGGTGGTTAGGGTAGTGAGGAGCAGCTGGTGGTTAGAGGATGAGCCAGTGGTTAGAGTGGCGAGGAGCAGCTGGTGGTTAGGGGGAAGAGAGGAGCAATATTACTCTGGGGGATTGGAGCGTGGGGAGATTATTACTCTGGGGGATTGCAGTGATGAAGTAATAGAGATTGCAGCATGGGGAGAATATTACTCTGGGGGATTGCAACGTGGGGAGATTATTACTCTGGGGGTTTGAAACAGGGGAGTAATACAGATTGCAGTGTGGGGAGATTATTACTCTGGGGGATTGGAGCGTGGGGAGATTATTACTCTGGAGGATTGGAGCAGGGGAGTAATACAGATTGCAGTGTAGTAGTTTATCTCTCTGTAGCTAACAGATTACAGGTTCTTTTGGGGGCCTGAGGAAATCTGGAGAGCCTTGTTCAGTCCTGTCTCTCTGCCTAAGTGGGGTGATTATGGGATGCTCTGAGTTTAATCTACCCTCCTGTTGGAAAAGGACAGTTACATTTCCAAGCACGAAGACAATTCATTAATGTCTCAGAAAGAAAGGTTTCTGCTCCATTATTTACCAATTCGTTATTTATTGTCGGACTCGATTACTAAATGCCTTACCTTTCATGTTAAAGAGACCAGTCTGCATCTTTTTGGGAATCATGCTATACCAGGTGATTTCCCGTAGGGCTCCTTGCCTTTGCACTCTATTTACGAATACACTTTGCTCCGTGCATTGTTGTGGGATTTCTCACCTGGCAGTGCCAATGGACCTATATGGAAGCAATTAAGTTCTTGTTGATGTCCGCTTTCCAATCCCTGTAGTCTCTCTTCTCATGTTTCCTTACTCTTTATTTACAGTCTGTACCTGTCTCTTCGCCCTAGACAGTCATTTCTAGATGTATAGGAGCATTTAAACATTATAAATACACTATGTGACCAAAGTTAATTAGACCCCTGCCCATCACACCTATGTAAACTTGTTTGTTAGACATCCTATTCGTAAACCATGGCCAGAAGTATAGAGCTGGCTGCTTATTGCTCCTATAACAGCAACCACTCATCTAGGAAAGCTTTCTGTGAGATTTTGGATTATATCTCTGGGAATTTTAGTCAATTCACCCAATAAATTACTTTGTGAGCCAGGTCTTTTTATTCCTCAGTGTCTTACCTCACAATCGGCGTTCCAATCCATTCTAAAAGTGTTTCAGTGGTGGTGGCAGCCAGCCACTTGCATTCCTCCACACCAAAATATATGTCTTCATGGATCTCACATTGTGCATAGGGCATTGTCATGCTGGAACAGAAAAGGGCCTTCTCCAAACTGGTATCACAAAAGTCTCAGTTTAATATTTCCTTTAAAATAATACTTTTAGAAAAAGAAAAAAAAACCTTTAAAATTAGTTATCTACAAAAGTCACCATTAAATGCTAGGGAACTTTTTGTAGATACGTCCTTTGGAAATAAACCTGGAAGCACCCAATTATCTAAATTATCTTTGTATTCTTTAGTAGTAAGATGACCCATTACTAGAACAAAAAAACCTCTCCATTATCCATGCTATCCAATCAGATTTGCTTACGGTAGGGACATGTACTTACATTGCAATAGTTACATTAAATAAACATGTATTTAACACAAAAACAGAGGAAATTAGGAAGGGGTCAACTAGTGTAATAGCAAGTTCCTCTCTGTTTATCAAGGAGCCCTGGTAGGAGATGCTCATCACGCATTCACATGGTCTTCATCTGTAAATAGTCTATTGTTATTTCCCAACTAAATATCATGGACTGCTTGGTACGAGTAAAAAACGTTTATTATAGAATACGCCGTGGTTGTGACACACAGATTCTCAAGATAGACCATGTACAAAGGTTTCAACAGTTTATAAACATAGAGAGTAGAAACAGCCCTTAGACTGAGGAAATCCTCCATCTCTCACCTGTGCTCCTCATCTGGACAAGAACAGGGATGGTAACACCGTCCTGTGATAAATCTTAAAGGGACACTCTAGTCACCGGAACAACTACAGCTTAATGTAGTTGTTCTGGTGAGTAAAATCATTGCCTTCTGGCTTTTTCCATACAAAAACTGCCTTTTGTTTACATTGCCCCTAGGGACACCTCCGAAAAAGCAGCCCTGACGTTCAGCGTCCCCACGCTCTGTTTGGAGATGCTGAATATTGCGCATAGAGATGCACTGATTCAATGCATCTCTATGAGGAGGTCTTTATTGGCCAAAATGGCATTTGGCCCCGCCCCCGTGCCGATTTTAGCCAATTCAATGCTTTGGACAGGCAAAAATCAGCCATGTTGATGATGTCACAAAGGGTGGGTTTAACACTAGAGAGTCAGGAATACATGTTTGTGTTCCTGTCTCTAAAGTGTTCCTTTAATGTACTAAGCTTTGTACCACCAGCTCTCCTCATCCTGTGCATGCCAAAATACAACCATGCAGTGTCAAAAGCTGAAACAAGATAAGAGCACCAAGTTTAATATTCAGACCCTTCACTGCTGAGCCACAATTATTAAACCAACACCTACCCATACCTTTCATGGCAACACAATCTCACACCACACTCACTACAGCACCATGTACCCACACCAATCACAGCTCCCCATACCCACATAGCCACATGTGTACCCAGACCACATTACATAGGCACACACTGTATCTGCACACTTATCGCAACACCCCAAACCCACACCCTGTATCTACACTTATCGCAACACCTCACACCCTGTATCCACTCTAAATTGCAACACACCAAGCCCACACCCTGTATGCACACTCATCATGTAATATAACTACACCATGTATTCACACTAATTAGTGCCACATACACGTTCTCCACAATCAGTCACAGCATCACATGCACTCCGACACTCAACATATGCACACTTCCATTACACACAGTGTTCATTCTCGTCATAGCATCACAAACAAATGCTCAGTATTCACTCTCCACATCACATTGGTACTTATACATTTGGCATTACAGTTTACCGTACATTCTGCTACCAGCGTGACAGATGTGATAGAGGCTGGATGAACCCTCTTAGGGATTCTTAGACATACACAGACACGGCGCTAGCTACAATCAGTCTGATATACACACACAAGCTACAATCAGTCTGACACAGACACGGCCCTAGCTACAATCAGCGTGACATACATGAACGTGGAATTTGCGCCAATAAAGACACAGAGACATGGTAGTCATTCCGATAGTGTGACACACAAAGATGTAGCACTCATTCTTATCAGCGTGTCACGGAGGTATGTGACAGTTATTCCTATCAGCGTGACAGACAGATACGTGGCAGTCCTTTCTATCAGTGTGACAGACCGATACGTGGCAGTCCTTCCGATCAATGTGGCATACAGATACGTAGAAGTTCTTCACATCATTGACAGAATAATATGTGACAGTCAATCTTATCACAGCAAACATTTGTGAGAATGGCACGCTCTGCGTGGCTTTGGCTAACTTTTGCCCTAAAATCTGAACCTATGCTCCAATTAATATGGCCAAATAAAAATAATCCAACTGCCACACACTACACAACATCTGTAAAATAAATAAATAAAAATCATCATAATGCTTAGCCAAAAAAGTGGCAACCAACCCCCTCCCCCCCAAAAAACAGGAATGACTAATCACAAAGTTTAACTCCTGATCTCAAAGCAAAACCAATTCAAAAAGCCAAGCAGTCACAGAGCTTAATTCCTCATCTATTGGGTAAAACGATCAGAAAGCTTTGTTCTTCACCTTCTAGCAAAAACCAACCACAAAATATGCCATTTATCTACATGCAACGCTTTTGGGCAGCAATGGAAATTACACTTGGTCACCCATAGAGCACATCTTCCTTATCAGAAGAGTCAACTCAACTTAATGCGAGGCACCCAGACCACTTCTGCCCATTGGAGTGGTCTGGGTGCCAACTCCCACCACCTTTAACCCTGCAAGTGTAATTATTGCAGTTTTTATAAACTGCAATAAGTACACTTGCAGGGCTAATCCCACCTCTAGCTGCTGTTTATCATACAGCCACTAGAGGGACTATCCGTGTTCTTAAAACAGGAAAAGTGTTTTAAATGACGTTGGACGTCCTCACGCTATGCATGAGCGTTGCTGGCATCCCCATAGGAAAGCATTAGGTCTCTCCCACCGGCTGGGGAGGAGCCTGACCCAGCGATGAGGGAAGTCCACGCTGGATTCAGGTAAGTCACTGAAGGGGTTTTAACCCCTTCAGCAACATAGGATGGGGGGTGGAAGGGAGGGATGTTTTCCTGGCACTAGAGAGTCCCTTTAAACTGCAGAACCTAGGAATAAATATCGCTCTAAATTCAGTATGAGGTGTCAAAGTTTACTGGGCTCTCGATTCAAACAAATGGTCAAATGTAACTTTTGCGACGAAAATTAAAGAACTTGTAGAGTCTACTGAAAGCGAACTTCTCCAGCTTCTCATTACAGTGACGAACTGTCACGGAAAATAATAGCACACACCCCTACAGAATAGGGGAGTACAAAACCCATGTCTGGTACAAAATCCAAGCAGAGTCCTTGGCACGTCTAGGAGCCACTCCCATGGTGCCAAAGTTTGAAGAGCACAAGTGGGAGATAGAGGTTTTTCTCACTCTACTTTTGCGTTAATCACCGCAGGGGAATCCAAAATGAAGGGATTAGACCCTTCTGGTTGGGTTAGAGAAGGCACAGAGAGGTCACTAAGTTGTGACACGGAATATATATATTTTTTGCAAGGCGGGATTGTGCTGTAAACATGTGAGAAGAAGTGCAAGCTGGGGCAGGACAAAGTAAAGTGTCACCGTCACTACACTCTGTGACTGGGACCAAAGCTGGTGTTTTGGCAACATAGGTGAAGGAATCAGGCAGAAAATACAGTTTACAAAACAGTAATAAAACCCCACATCCCCCACTTTATGAAGCTAGCCCTGTACAATAGTACCGAGTATCAGGACTTTTAGACCCTCCACAACATGCAGCAGAGTTTAATACTGTCCGTCAGTGGTGAGTTTCCCAATATCTGTCAATAAACATGCAATACTTTATAACCATACTGGGCGTCCGTCTGTATGTCCACTAACACTGGAGGCCAACAATGACTCCATTTAATACAGCTTAGATAAAGAGAGAGGTGATACAAAGTATCTGTGGAAGCGGAGTATCTCCTGTGGCTGTAAGGGTCCGTGTATCTCCCACTTCATCAATACCGTAGATGATCACACAGATGGTAATGATAATGTGGCTTAATTAGCCAACCATTGCCAGACTTTACCCTTAAATACAAACTTCACACGGTGCCTTATAGAGATGCAGATTAGTCCTTGACATCAAACATGCTGCATTCTATAGTTCTGAAGAGTATCTCTGTATACTAGTTAAAACCACAATGCTCTATAGAATGGTGCAGAGTATCTCTATTTACACTAGTTATGACCATGCTGCTCTAAATAATGGTATCATCTAGTTAATACCATACCGCTCTATATAATGGGGCAGAGTATCTAGTTATGACCATACCGCTCTATATAATGGGGCAGAGTATCTAGTTATGACCATACCGCTCTATATAATGGGTCCGAATATCTAGTTATGACCATACCTCTCTGTATAATGGGTCCGAATATCTAGTTATGACCATACCGCTCTATATAATGGGGAAGAGTATCTAGTTATGACCATACCGCTCTATATAATGGGGAAGAGTATCTAGTTATGACCATACCGCTCTGTATAATAGGTCCGAATATCTAGTTATGATCAGAACGCTCTGTATAATGGGTCCGAATATCTAGTTATGACTATACTGCTCTATATAATGGTGGAGAGTATCTAGTTATGACCATAGTGCTCTATATAATGCTGGGGAGTATCTAGTTATGACCATAGTGCTCTATATAATGGTGCAGAGTATCTAGTTATGACCATACTGCTCTATATAATGGTGCAGAGTATCTAGTTATGACCATACCGCTCTGTATAATGGTGCAGAGTATCTAGTTATGCCCATAGTGCTCTATATAATGGTGGGGAGTATCTAGTTATGACCATAGTGCTCTATAGAATGGTGGGGAGTATCTAGTTATGACCATAGTGCTCTATAGAATGGTGCATAGTATCTAGTTATGACCATAGTGCTCTATATAATGGTGGGGAGTATCTAGTTATGACCACACCGCTCTATATAATGGTGCATAGTATCTAGTTATGACCATACTGCTCTATATAATGGTGGCGAGTATCTTTTCATGCTCTATATAATGGTGTGGGTATGGTCATCTACTGACACACAATATGATGTCGTGGACAAGCTTACCAGCTCTGTATAACAGTAGAAATTAGTACCATGAGAAAATATTGTTCATTTAAAGCACTCTTTCCGCTCTAGTCCCTTATACTTCCAAATATTGAGCTCACCTACATAACTACAACCTCTGAACAGCAATTCACTTTACTCTCTAGATCTCCTGACAGTTGGCTAATCCTTCAGGTTAGTAAACAGAACATGTGCAGAGGTGGCTCGCACAGTTCAGATTATTATGGGGTGGTTTTGCTAGTATGTAGAACAATACAGAGTATGGCACTTCGTCTTTCCACAGAAAGGCAGGACTATATGTGCACACGTGCTTCTATTATGGACACTCACTAAGTTTGGGTTCTGTGATCGTGTGGAAGGGACAGAGGTAGACTTCTCATGCCCCCTAGTGTGAAGAACTTTAGGATCTCATTATTGGAAGCAGGGTGCATGTCATTATGGGTAGAGGGGTGTGCAGTATTTTTAGGACCATTTTGGGGTAGGAATTTAGGAATGAGAATGGTAAAATTTAAGATACACGCACAAAGGCTGGATAAACCCTCTTTTAAAATGGCATTCTTAGACCTGTTACAGATAAAATAGGACCTTAATGGAACTGATCGTGCCAAAAATCAGGCCCAAGGTTTATTGGTATTGGGCTAACTCACATTACCCATTAATAAATGAATGGCACTTATATTAAACCCTGCTCTCTCCAACGGAACAAGCCGGGACCCGAGATGGAAGCTGAAACATGTTCCAAAAGTATTGGTTTCACTGCTTGTAGAGGTAAACCGATTTACAACAGTGACCACAGATTTAACCAGGCTCCCCTCCATGCTTTCTATATTAAGCAATATCCCTGTATAGAGCAGCATTAAAACCATGGCACAAGTACATGCATCTCCTAGCAGCAGATCCATGGTGCGGGCCCCACGAGGAAGGCACATACAGCAAGGCAACTCTGGACTCAGGACACAGAGGAGGTGGGACGCCAGAAACACCACTTGCTCTTGCTTTGCTGCTTGCGCAGAATCTCTTCTTCTCGCTCACGCTCTTTCTTACAGCGGAGATAACGATCTTCCTCCTTCAGGTACCACACAGGCGGCCAGCGGTGACACTCAAAGTGACGCTTATTCTCTGCGAAGAGAGAGATGGCCTTAATAAAACACATACAGTCACATGGCTTACTGGGCAATATTCTTAAAGGACCGCTAATCACTCAGAACACTTCATCTCAATAGCATGGTGTGGCGGGACCACTGCCTAACTGTGAATTGCCTTGTTTTATATGTATGGAGGTGCCTTCCTAGAATGTGTGTTTCCCCTCTTTAATATTCCTCTCTCTGAAATTTTGACCATAAAATCCTGTAATATACCTTTTGACCACCCCGGGGCGCTCCAGCACATGGAGCCCCGTGCACCGGACCACCCCTACTTAGAATGTTCACACCTCACTACCGAGGTGTGAAAAAACGCAGACCGGAAGGGGACGAGTGGCACATGCTTCCCCTGGGTGGACGCCGGTTCGTAGTACCGAATGCCCACCAAGGGGAGCATTCGATTCCCGAACCGGCCTGCATAGACTGTCTTCAATCCCTGTGTCAGAGATCATCCTAACCGGCTATAATCATCACTGTCACTTTCAAACATGGGAGCTACGAGGCTAGGCTCGTGGCTACCCAGGCGAATGCTCTCCCTGGCGGATACCGGAGTATTCTCCTGGTTGGTCGGCACGAGTAAAGCGCTGATTGATCACTGCAGGGAGCGGGCGACCAATCCCAGAAGGAGCACTTGTTCAATAGGGGTTTCGCGCCCTCCCGTGTGATTGAGCCGCAAAACCCCTTTCCGCCCCAAGCATTTATGTAGGTTGCTTTATTTCTCTTATGTTTTAGTCACCCTGTACCCATTATAGGTGCAGGATGTGTGTAATGTTTATAGTGTGTGTGTGTGTACTGTGTAATGTATTGCCTGCTCTCCTGTACTGCTGAGGTTTGCTACCAACTAGGTGGATTTGGCTATGGAGCTTGTCTAGTGCCCTCTGTTGGTAGCAACAACAATATGCACTACCTGAATAGCAAGACTGGTTCATTTGCATATTCGGGTAGATTTGCATATTGCCAATTCTGCAGACACGTGAGATATTTTCTATTAGTTATTGTCTCCCCCACCTACTTGGAAATGTGCAATTGTGTTGTGATAAGTCACTGTGTGTTGCCTGACATGGTTTGACGGTTTGTGATTTTATTGAGTTTTCACAGCAATGTTAATGTGATGACCATATAGGCTAGTCCAAAGTAAAATAAAGTTTTAGACAGTTCTTCTTGATCCCTCTAAACGTAGCCTTGTCTCATTATTGGAGGGAGCTGTTATAATCACACTGAGGCTTGCTATGTTCTGCATACTCCCCTGAGCTTGAATCACTTCGCTCTTTTAAGAGCTTGTTCCTGACATGCTCTCCTTGGAGGAGAGGTCTTCCCCACACAGTCCTGGATGCTGGAGGTTCATACAGGGTGAAAGGAAGAGGTCTTTCCCACACGGAAGCTGATCCGGAAGCTGATCCAGGGTGGAAGGAAGACGGCGAGACTCCAGTCAAGCTACAGCGGTTGCGGAGTCTGCAGTGTCCGGTGCGGTGCTTGTGGTCCTCGGCGTAAGCTAGGAAGCGTCCATCAACGGAGGGTACTCAGTCGGAGTACGGGGAGCTCTGTTACAGCCCCCCCTCCATCGGATGCGCGCACACACACAGTTATCGGCTCCCTGCCCCCATCAGATACTACCAGCCTCGGTTTCTTACTGGACATTAAATACACTGTTACCTGGTGACATGTACTTCATCTCACGCGGGAATTTGCGGCAGACGGAGTTGTAGTTGGTACAGATGAAATGTAAACACCAGTCTGCCAGCTGCTTGGCATTATGGAACTGCGGAAAGAAAAACAGACAAAGTTTAAAACCACGTTTAATAGGAGCAGCCTTAGAAACATTTAGTACATAGCACACAGTGTATGTCATGGATTTCTCCTCCAGCAATCTGTCATAGCCATAATCCAGCCCGGTGCAGAGCCTGCATAGCCTTATTCCAGCCCAGCACAGAGCTTGCATATCCTTAATTCAGCCCGCTGCAGAGACTGCATAGCCTTAATCCATTTTCCGCAGTCTGTAATACACGCACATAGCCTGTCGCAGAGCAGGCATAGCTTTAATCCATGCTACACAGTCTGTTCTGTAGTCACACAGTTGGTAATGGCTTCAAACAGTCCCGCAGAGCTTGCTTAAAGGAATACTCCTAACACTATAATAATTATTCTGGAGCTGTAGTGGTTACGGTGCCATGTGTGCACCAGTTACCTAATGCTCTGCTGCAGCCTCCATTAGCTCTACTGAGCCACGCCCTGCAACACATTAGCTGAGGGTGTCAGCTGATAACCAATGAGCTAAGCCTTGCACCACTGGGCTACCTCAGAGCAGCTTGTTCCAGGATGCAGAGCAGGAAGCTGATGGTACAACTACAGCTTATTGTATAGTATACAGCTTGTTGTATTTGTTCTGGTGAGTAAAATCATTCCCTTCAGGCTTTTTGAAGTAAACACAGTCTTTTCTGAGAAAATGCAGTGTTTACATTACAGCTTAGGGATACCCCCACTGGCCACTCCTCAGATGGTTGCTAGAGGTGCTTCCTGGGGCAGTTCTGCACAGTGTGACTGCCATTCAGTGTCTCCACCCTCTGCATGGAGACACTGAACTTCCCTCATAGTGATGCATTGATTCAATGTATCGCTATGAGGAGATGCTAATTGGCCAGTCTCAGCCAATCCTATGGACAAGAATTGTGATTGGCCCAGATCAACACGTCTGATGTCAGCCAAGCAGGCAGACTAGAGCAGAACAATGAGGCAGCAGACTGGAGTAAATATAAGATTTCACTATATTTAAGGAGGCAGGGGGGCTAGATGGTGGTTTTAACACTATAGGGTCAAGAATACAGGTTTGTGTTCCTGACCCTAGTGTTCCTTTAATGGTTTGACTGCCAAAACAGAGCTCCCAATCAGGCAGACAAAATCTTCCGTTAATTTAACCCCTTAAAGACACATGACGGACATATTCCGTCATGATTCCGTTTTATTCCAGAAGTCTTGTCCTTAAGGGGTTAATAAGATGGTAACATGTGAATGCACAACTTGGAATGAGCGCTCTCTACAGATGGAAAGTGGATCTGTACTGTGCATGCGAGGTGTGCGGCTTTGCTGATCGTAGCATGCAGCCTTGGTTCACTCTGTAACAGGATAGCAGCCGCACTATGGCTCCTATCACTCATCTTATGTAATGGGTGAAACTGTGTCAGGAGCATTACATACCTGAAAAATTAATTTTTATTAATGAGCCCTATAGAAAAAAAAAAAAAAATATGGGTAGTTTTTCCTTAACAGTGGACACCAGTTTGTGAAATCCAAATACTGTAAATCTGTGTAATGTCTGACCTGAGCAATATCTAAATACCGCAGGACCTGTCCATCGATATCAACCCCATGAACGTAGGATGCCAGGAGTTCATCTACGGCATGTTGCTCTACGGAGAGGAAAAACAAACAATGACTGTTATTTGAGCTGGGCAGCCAATAGAGGTTCAGAATACAAAATAGGACAGCCGGTAACACTATTATGGAAGAACTGGGGATGGGTATCAGATTTCTTGCATTACAGACCGTGATACTGTACAAAGCTACCCATGGCATTTCAATAAGAGAGCGTTGATTGTGTTTTGAGTTCAGCAGATTTGGTTACAGGGCAAGCATGGTCAGAAGATTTAAGAGCAGTCTGTTGGAAGCTCTCCCCGGCACTTAAAATGTTAAATTAATCCATATTGAGCAACCTGAGGGCTGTCCCCCTGTCTAGGGGGGGGTCATATAGATTATCTGTCAGTATCAGTACAGTGGTCAGAGAACCAACACAATCCATGGTGACAGCTTGAGCTAGCAATCAGGCTTCAAGGTTAATCTGTCTACAGGACACAATGCACCACGAGAAGGCAAGAGGAAGCGCCTGGTTACATTACTGGGTTACAGACACACAAAAGGATGAGATAGTGAATGGGCCGGTACACAGTGCAGTCTAGAGAGATAGCTGGGCCGGTACACAGTGCGGTCTAGAGAGATAGCTGGGCCGGTACACAGTGCGGTATAGAGAGGTAGCTGGGCCGGTACACAGTGCGGTATAGAGAGGTAGCTGGGCCGGTACACAGTGCGCTATAGAGAGGTTGCTGGGCCGGTACACAGTGCGGTATAGAGAGGTTGATGGGCCGGTACACAGTGCGGTATAGAGAGGTCCACATTATTCAGTTGTGTGACCCCAATAATAGAACGGTGCGACCCCCTATAATAGAACAGCATGACCCCCATAGAACAGCGTGACCCTGATAATAGAACAGTGTCCGCTTTGTGAGAATATTTCTTACCAGTTAGTGCCTGTAGGTGAGGGAGGCACAACCGGTTTGTCAGCACCAAAAGCTCCATCGAGTCAAGATCAGCTGATGGGCAGAACTGACCCAGGTAAAGATACTCCAGCACGGTACGAAGGCAGGAAGAGGAGGTGCCTGGGAGAAACACCTGGAAAGGAAAGCAGAAATGTACCTAAGCAGAGTACAGAGGAATAGCTTGGAGAGAGAGGAGACTAAACATTGTAAGCACAGAGAGGATATACTACTACACAGGGAAAGGATGGAGAGACCACGGCAGGAGAGACTACACAGGGTAAGGATGGGGAGACCACGGCAGGAGAGACTACACAGGGTAAGGATAGAGAGACCGCGGCAGGAGAGACTACACAGGGTAAGGATGGGGAGACCACGGCAGGAGAGACTACACAGGGTAAGGATAGAGAGACCGCGGCAGGAGAGACTACACAGGGTAAGGATGAGGAATGTTTAGCAGGAGGTACAGCACAACATGGAAGACCAGACGGGTGCAGCAGGAACACAGAGTCCACACATGCACAGCCGAACAGCTGAAGGATTTGTTGGAGGAACAAAGACTCCATTTGAATTAGACCTCTGTTTTCATTGTGAAGGTAAAATTAACTTAAAAAAAACACAACAAAAAAAACAACAACAACATCCTTTTTGATCTAAAAATGGAAAGCTTAAAAGAGCTATATATATATATATATATATATATATATACACACACATATATATATATATATATACACACATATACACACACATACATATATACATATATATATATATATACACACACACACACACACACACACACACACATTTTTTATTTTTATTTTTTTTTATTATCACAAGCCCTTGGAGAAACCACACATCACACTTACCTTGTGTTATGTTACCCCACTCCTCTTACAATGGATGGAAGCCCTCTTGGTTTTAAAAAAGTGAGACCGGACATGAAGCCACAGATTTAAAAAAAAAATATGCATCTGGTCTCTTTAGGAAGCCGGGAAGATTTCGTGCACAATGATCAACCTATGGGTCTGGGGCCGGCTGCCTTGCCACGTCTTCCAGGCCCACAATGTCCTTTCTGAGAACTGGTGCCCAAAACTGAATATATCCACAGCTGTGTGTTACCACGGATTTATATTAGCACCCATTTATAATAACCCGTCACTGGGTTTGCCACCAACATTGCGCACACTGCTACTAGATGCACTGTTTGTTATTTCCAAACTCTTCTTGTTTATGAATGCCTCCAAGGTTACCGTGTAAAAAGCATGCAGTTTTGGTGTGTAACATTGTACTTGTTACATGGAATCTCAGCTGTATCTCGCATACAGAGTCCCATGATTTACCCATATAACCCAACCCATGTCCATGTGATGTTACCCCAATTTAACTTGTTTCTTTGTGGGAGAAACATGACATCTGATGATGCCTTGTCTGCTAGGAGTTGTGATCAATCTATGTCATGCTGCTTGGTGAATTCAACGGGAGTTTTATTATCAACCAAAAACCAGGGAGTGATGTCAAGGATAAATTCTAACCACTTGTAACATGAAAGTATGTTAGGGCTGTCCACACGTTACAAGCAGGAAAGGTTAAAAAGAAGTTCCCTAGGCCGATTCACAAAAACTCCCAGAGCTTATTTTTAAATGTTCCAAGCATGACTTATTTCCCTGTTTTTTTATTTACACTTTACTTTCTACATCTAAAATATCAAAGTTCACAATTAGTGTAGTTAGAATGACTGTTTAACGGTAAGTACTAGAATATGAATATATACACATTCTCACAAATAAAATAACTCTTTATGAATGGATTCCAATAAATAAATCACAGAATAGTAATAATATGCTTAGAAGAAATATAGTAGGATTCATTTCTGCAGTGTCCTGAAACATAGCTGGTCGTCCACGCTTAGCATGCATGTGCATACATTGCCAGCATCTTTGCAAATCCCTATGAGGGCCAAATGTGCGTTTGGTTCCCTCACACACCGACAGAGCCAAGTATGTGTTTAAAAGGTTTTTACCCATTTGCCGCACTGCGTGTTAGGAATACAGTTTTTGTTCCTTTTTCAGTTAGGTCACTTGTTTACCTAGTAACGCACATACCAAGATGAAGATGTGAATGTAAAACAGGTGACACGGAACATTATCACTACTACTTGGTGGGCTATTATTGGCAGAATCTCGAAGAAGGACAAGGGTGGGACTCCTATCACCACAGCCAACATAAAAGCATTAGTTGGAGACATTTGCTCGCCCTTTCAATCAGTCTATCAGTGTAGTGGTACAGGAGGAGATGGCCACATTGACATAGCAACAAGAGAGACGGCAGCCTGGCAACTGCAAGACATGTAGAGCTGGCAAATCACACGGCAGTTATGGGGGACTAGTGATCAAACAAGTTGTCCTCATTGGTCCTACAATTAATTTCACACAACGGAAGTCTAAAGCAACATGACAAGGCCGGGAATCCTTGCCCCCTCAATGAAATAGACTAGCAATACATTTAAATAAGTGCACATCATAAACACACCAATATGCAGCCAATAAACATACAAAACACATGGGTAGAGTCCGTCTGGTACTGTATAATCTGTCCTTCTGGAAAACAGTATACAGTGGAAATATTGACAAGTCAGGTATTTCTCTAATTCTTTTTGCGGATGTAATTGCTACTAGGAATATGGTCTCTACAGATATCAGCTATAGGGAGTGAAATGGATCCCCTATACTCCGGCTGAGTAGATCCGTGCAGGCTCTCTCCAAGTCCCCAGCGTAGAAGTGATTATAGTGAATATAGCTCTCCAATCCTCCAAACAAGAGTCTAGACTTCATGAGGGTAAAACAAATCTGGTTATTGGCAGCCACAACTTATATGCCGGTCCCCATGCAAGGGGCACTCCCCCCTGGACCTCTCCTCCAAGAGAGTATAGCAGGTATAAGAGTATAGCTCTTACAAGAGCTAGTGATTATAGCAATCCAAAGAACAATCCCAAAAACTGGGATTATAGCTGTTCCCTACGAACATGAGATGAGACTATGTTGAGGGTAAGCAGGAACTTGTTTATTGGCAGCCACAACTGGACTTTTATGTCAGTACCCATGCAAAGTAGACCTGAGAATAGACTATAGTAAAAACATATACACAATTTCATTGGCTCTTAGATCCAGGACACTCCCATCTCCCTCTGTGCCTGGGAGATAATTGAGTCAAGCACTGTATTAAACTTAATTATCTCCAGGCACAAAGCAACAAATTTTTACAAAAAAAACCAAAATACCTATAAAACATACAAAATACATAATTCGCATAAAGGAACCCCCATAGTTTATACATCCCCGGATAGCCTGGATCTGAGCTCCCAACATATCCAAAAAGCGCTCAGATCCCACGAACACAGCCGAATTGCCACTGGGTGAAGTTTTGACCGACGCTCATGAGGCGCCTGCCCAAAACGTACGAAAAGGCGAACGTTCCCCTGGCTCATTGGTAGCATTTGTTCGTGAGGTCCATTCGAACAGCGCTCTCCTGGCTTGCCGCAAACTGAAGCAGGCATTTGCATAGTTTTACCGCTGTTCCGTGTCCGCCTCGGGCTTCCAGACACTCGACGACCAAGTCCCGCTGCCTGCTTTTGTGCAACAAGATGCCCACCGTTTTCTCCACCATGTGGCATTCGGTTATACGAACGGTGTCCACACAGAGAGAGCCCTTAATTTTTGCGGTTTCTCTGAACTTAATGAGCCACGGGCGTGGTCGGTGTTCGGTACTTTAATAGTCTCGAATGGTAGACGAATAAGGGTATCACAGATTAAGCAGATTCCCGAACTGAAGAGGAGAATGGCTCTGGGGAAGGAAAAATAGGGGTTTTGTCACAGGGAGAATTTTGACAAACGCCTAAATTGAGGATCAAGTAGAGCATTCGGCACAATATCTGCATCCAATCTAGGAATTAAATTCATTTTTGGTGGTCTTTACTTTTTTTTTTTTTTTTTATGTATTAACTTATTGCCAGACAAATCTTGTAAGAGAAAAAAGGCGAAAGCAGATAACTGTACCTGAAGCAATTTGTTTCTTGAAGTGGAGTTCCTGGAAGATCCCATCAATATCTCAATCTTTTCCTTATGTGGAGGCTAGGATTATCCTTGCAGTCTCCAAGCAGTTAGACGTATAGAATGATAACGGAGGTATTTCCTAATGTTTATTTCATGTTGAGTTATTCTAATTTTCTAATAACTGCCTTGTGCCCTCTGAAAGAGCTCAGAAAACTAGCTTCTTCTTGGCCAGAAAGATATAAATCGCAATTACTATTGCATGTTCTGATCATGCCTTCTGAAGTACTCTGGTGAAAATTGGTACTGGAAGAAAGATGCATCTTTGAGAAAAGGCCAATGAATCTGTTTTATATCCAACATGTCCAGGTTGTCTTCCTTGTAAAGAGAATAAAACCTTTTTACTTTCTGGCCGTCGCGCCGTGCCTTTAGATCAATCTCTGGCATATATACTGAATTGCATTATTTCTGAAACATGCGCTTGTGTAACTAGCGATTTGCTTGCCTTCTTGTTCGGCTCAGGCTAAGTCATTGTCTATTCCTCAATTAGACTTCTGAATAAAGCTCAAGTGTTTCTCTCTGCCCAGATTATTACTTTTCTACAAAGATTCATCAGACGGTTTGACTTGGTACCTCCTTGTCTGTTTAACCCCTTAAGGACCAAACTTCTGGAATAAAAGGGAATCATGACATGTCACACATGTCATGTGTCCTTAAGGGGTTAATAAACTATGTCACCACTGAATCATTGCCCATCTGAATTTGATAGTTTAAAAATGCTTTAATAGAAAAAAAATAAAACAGCAGTCTTAGGATAGGCAGCATTGCTCTGTAATTTGAGGACTGGCTTACGTCTTCCTTTGACTAGGTACGTTGACAGTGGATATCTCAAGAGGGAGCACCACAACCAATGCTTTATGTGTGTGTCAATATTTTCCAGGTCACTTGACAGAAAAATAGTCCTTTTTTGATAACCGAATGTTCTGAGCCGGTGGATTGAATTCCTTTAAAATTTTGCAATTGATTTGCTGATTTTATATTTCTTTTTCTGGCAAAAATAACTTTAAATAGTTGTAAACCCCCATTTAAACCTAAAAATACCAGACCAGACAATTTTCCAATTTGTTCATAATGCGTTTTTTCTGTTTCTCCATTCTCAATTCATAGTTAAATGAAAAAAATGAGGGTATTGAAGGCCTGTATTTTTATCCGTATGTTGTTGTTCTTCCCTAACTTTGGCTACTTCCTTAGTAAATGTATGGATCCTTTAGATATAGATCTGGGTTACTAGCAGAAGACCTGTGGTATCTGATTCTGATGGAGACTTTCTTAGACCTATCAGATAGCATGACAGAGTCTTAATTCTGTGTTGTCACATGATGTCTGGCATCTATAAAATGGCTGCTTTAATATCCCATTAATATGGATGTTAAGTTACACTGAAACCTACTTAAAAAGCCAGACATTGTTTGATTTCTAGATTTTCCAACAATTCCTTATTATAGTGCATTTTCTTACTACCATCAGGAAATTTTGGACTCGGCCCCTGAAAGAGGTTTATTTTTTGCCATTGCTTTAGGTTTACGTGGAGTTGACGGGGCTATTTCTAACTTTTTCTTGAGCAGGATGACTAGACATTTTCCAATAGCGTGATATAAATAAGTTCATTAACTAAAACAATCCTATGTACTCAGGTCTTTTAACTAAAATTATGACTTTCTCACAGGTGGCACACCAAAAGGACTATTCAGCATACCTGAAATACTTAAAAAAAAAAAAAAAAAAAATAGACTTTTGGGGCGTTGCCAGCTAATTGTTTGCCGTGGAAAAAAAACACGCTCCCTGATCGTGCGTTCCATTGGCTGAAGGAGCCATATTCCTGTCTCACAAGTTCCAAAACTAGCAATTCTGATGAAATATTAACACACTCCAAAAGCATTTCATGATAAAAATATCTGTTTTGGACCTCAAATTCAGATTGCACTTAGCTTTTTAATTTTTAACATTTAACATTACGCATCGCTCGGGTATTTTGGGGTTTTCTGACTTTAAAGTCACCCTGCGGAGGTCTGCCTTTGATGATCCCATAATCATGCCTCCGTACACTACCAAAGATGGAATGATCATACTCTTAAAATCACTAGAACAAACATTAAAATGAAGAATGGTTGGAGCCTCGTAAGTGGTACTATACCTCCTGTGAGAAGCTCTCCCTGAAGGCGCCACGGAACATAGCCACCATCCAGTCACAGTTTGCAATCAACAGTGGCTTATGGGCTGGAACAGACCCATCATCAACTGTGAAAAGAACGTCTGGCCACAAACAGGGAGAAACAGAAAAGTGAGAAATGATCGAAGTCAATATGGGGAATCACTTGTTATGCCAGCAAACATACAGAAAGTAAAGGTCTGCTGACATGTTTTGGATGCTGTGAAGAGACAACATACATGCATGTGTGATCGCATCCTTGTCAGACACAGCTAAATCATGGTGGATCAGCCTGGTATCAGTGTTTTGTCAATGAGACACACGTGGCTGTGAAACAGGGGCCAAAAGTAGCTCAATGTGAACACATACCAGCCTGAAGAAAAACCTGTAAATTGTAGGCTGTGCCCCAATCCTAGATAAATTTCTGCACGGCCCAGTTTCAGTGCTTTAATTCACCCATTTGATTCTACCTTAGCCATGTATTAATGCCCCCAACATTTACTTAATGTCTTCTTCCAGTGTCTGACCCTTGGCTAGCTCTCTGGCATCAGATAATGTTGCTCTTTTTCCCCTCCTTGCATGGACACTGGAAGTGGGTGTTCACAAAATATGTACAACATGAGTTGTAACTGTTACTAATCTGTGCAGTTGCCTTTGTACACTTAATTTTTATCCAAGTTTGTACATTGTCACTTACCTGAGAACAGCCCTCTGCTCAGACATTCCTTGATGCGATTGGCTCTTCTTACATGGAAGGCTTTGGTAATTTCCTGGTTCATAAAGGCCTCCTTGTTCAATATGTTTGACACCATCATCCTCAGATCAAACACCTCCAGGGCCTCCGCTATGGTGGCCACCTGCATAAGGTCAGTACGGCTCTGATCCAAGTGACCAGTATACAAGTACTCAAGCACTGCCCTCAGTGGCTCTCCCTGAATAAATGATTCCATTTGAACAACTGTCATCAGAGTTTCACATTGTGTCAAAGGGTCTTCCACCATGTTCAGGCAAACTCTGATAAATCCTCTGCCCCATTCAGTGAGTTCCTTCCCCCATCCTACTGGGACAACTCCATGACCCCTCAAGGCATTATCACTTAAAGAAGTCCGGAGAGGGAGAGGAGAGACACCGAGCTGCCCATTAGTGGCTTCACATTGGCAGTCCACGCCCACACATTTAGTGCATGTGGCACCCTGAGTTCCTCCATTTTGGAATGGACAGTGGTCACGTTTGGGGCTCCAGTTCTTCTCTTTTAGCTCTGATGCACAGAGCTCCAATGTAAATAGTTCATAGAATTTGGAGCATGCTGTTGCTAGGTAAACTTTGTGTGCAAAAACCTTCTGTCCACGCTGCAGCTGGAACACAACATCTGTACAAAGAGGGGTGTAGAAAAGAGCAGCAGGACCCTGGCCATTCTGCGGTTGGTCCGGTGTGTGGATGATAGGTGGAGGTGGTTTGGGAGGAAGAAAGGGAGCTTGCAGCAGAGGACGCTGTACTTTCTTTAGGTGGGACTTCCAGAATTGCAGGTGTCTCCTAGAAATTAGTGCTGCGCGGATAGCATTATCAAAAACATCTTTTACCCCAAATTGTGCCACCACACTGGTCTCATAGTAAGGGATTCCTAGTTCCTTGGCTACTTCATGTCCGTTTTCTGGAGACAAGATGTCTGTGGGTTTGATAGGCCTGAAAGGAAATAAATCAGTTAGATTTGCAGGAACTTGTTATTTAAAGAAAAGTGTGTTAATGGGCACCCTAAGCCCAAGCACTTTTACCATTACAACGTTTGACCCCTTACTAAAGCAGAGAGATAGGGGGCTTCTGGTACCACAACCACTACAGTGGGCTGTAGTGATTGTGGTGCTAATATTGTTCCTTTAAATATTTGTCATATGCAGGCAAACCTCAGAGTCTAGACGAAGGATTCACACTCTAGTCCTTGAGGTAAACCACTGGTCCTAGCTTTGTCTGCATCACCCACCAGAACAGAACGGAAAATGGCCTAACTCCGACACGATTAGTATGCCTTGCAGACTGATTTAGGAATGACTGATCTAGAGAATGTATAATGTTCCATATTGAGATGGAATAAAACTTGGAGGATAAAATGATAAGGATATAAGGAAGTTATGAGAGCTGTGGTTTTGTCTATCTGCAGACATAAGTTTAAAGCAGAACCAACAACAGTCTCTACCTGACAGGATTCTTAAAAGTTCCTCTGCCCAAACAATGAGCAGATTCATAAACTTGGGATATTGTCAGAAGGAGAGTGCAAGCCAGTCATTACCTGAATGAGGAACACTAATGATACATTAGAGCAGGTTTGTAAAACATACACACAGAGAGAAAGAGAGAGGGAGAGAACGAGAGAGCGAGAGTATATATATGAGGATATCACAACAGGGGTGGTCAATATGAGTGGCACCCTGTCACTCTGGACATGAAATTAACCCCTTCCCGACCGAGGACGGTTCAGGACCGTCATCGGGATTTTCCCATTGAGGACCGATGACGGTCCTGAACCGTCCTAACGGTTTCCGTTACTTACCTGATCGCCGTCGTTCCCCCGGCGGCGATCAGCGTTGCTCCGGTTGATGGGAGACTGCCTGCAGCCCAGACAGTCTCCCCACACTGATTTAGGACCCCTGGGGCCATGTGATCGCTTAACACAGCGATCACATGGTCACAATGGGTGTCCATAGTGCTGCCTGCAGGGGGACTGTCTGTGCTGACAGGCAGTCTCCCTGCTAGTGTAAAATCAGAAAAAAAAATAAAGTTAGTGTTAATTAAAAAAAAAAAAATAATTATATATGTGTATATATGATATATAGACATATATTATATGTATATAATATATGTCTATATATCATATATAATGTCATACTAAGTGTATTTTTATATTAATATGTACTTATATTAATATAAAAATACACTTATAATTAAATTACACACGTATATATATAATATATATAATAACTATATAGATTGTATATATATATTATTATAAAATATAAATAATAAGTAATTTAAATTAAATAAATTTTTAAAAAAAATAATAAAAAATTTTAAAAAAATTATATAGCTATATGAAATTTTATTCTAACTGTATTTTAAAATTAATATATATATATTTATATCAAAATACACTTAGAATGAATTTGTATATATATCTATATATATAAAAATAAATAAAAATAATACGAAATATACATGTGTCCATATACAAAATTACATAAATAATTATATAAATATACACGTAGACTTCAAATATATAAATATGCATATATATTTAAATTCTACGTGCGTATTTATGTAATATTTTTACATAATTCAGTAATTTTATTGATTGTAATTTGAGGGACCTGCCTGCCAACCCAGGCCGAAATTCCAGAGAATTGAATTTGCTAGCACTGTATTTTACCCTGTAACGTTCTACGACACCCTAAAACCTGTACATGGGGGGTACTGTTTTACTCGGGAGACTTCGCTGAACACAAATATTAGTGATTCAGAACAGTAAAACATATCACAGCGATGATATTGTCAGTGAAAGTTACTTTTTTTGCATTTTTCACACACAAACAGCACTTTTATTGATGATATAATTGTTGTGATACGTTTTCCAGTTTTTAAACACTAATATATGTGTTCAGCGATGTCTCCCGAGTAAAACAGTACCCGCCATGTACAGGTTTTATAGCATTTTTGAAAGTTACAAGGTCAAATACATGGGTCAAATATTTTTACATTGAAAATCGCCAGGTTGGTTACGTTGCCTTTGAGAGCGTATGGTAGCCCAGGAATGAGAATTACCCCCATGATGGTATACCATTTGCAAAAGAAGACAACCCAAGGTATTGCAAATGGGGTATGTCCAGTCTTTTTTAGTAACCACTTGGTCACAAACACTGGCCAAAATTAGCGTTCAATTTAGTTTTTTTACTTTTTCACACACAAACAAATATGAATGCTTACTTTGGCCAGTGTTTTCGACTAAGTGGCTACTAAAAAAGACTGGACATAACCCATATTGAATACCCTGGGTTGTCTACTTTAAAAAAAATATGTACATGTGGGGTGTTATTCAGAGATTTATGACAGATAATAGTGTTACAATGTCACTATTGATACATTTGAAAAATGTATGTTTTGAAACCGCAATATCCTACTTGTACCTATAGCCCTATAACATGCAAAAAAAAGCAAAAAAGCACGTAAACACTAGGTATTTTTAAACTCAGGACAAAATTTGGAATCTATTTAGCAGTTTTTTTCATTCGCTTTTGTAGATGAGTAAAAGATTTTTCAAGTAAAAGTCAAAAAACATGTATTTTTTTCAATTTTTCATCAGATTTTTTTATTTTTTTTAAATTAAAATACATGAGATTATATAAATAATGGTATGTAAAGAAAGCCCCTTTTGTCCTGAAAAAAACTATATATAATTTGTATGGGAACAGTAAATGAGAGAGCGGAAAATTACAGCCAAACACAAACACCAGAAAAGTGTAAAAATATTCCTGGTCGCAAATGTACAACATCGCAAAAACAGTCCAGTCCTTAAGGGGTTAATATTAAAAAAAAAAAAAGCAAAGTGAGGAAATCCTTATCAAGGAAATTCCTCTAGGGTACTGGTGTATGAGAGGTTGAAGTAAAGCAATAGCTAAAACAGAACGAGAAAAGTATCTATCATGTATATCAAGGCACAGAATATCATTGAAGTGGATAAACCAATAGGCTTTATTATAACTGCCACAAATTATCCCAACTTTATAAACAAGAAGTGCAAGCTGATATAGCCAGGCAGATAGACAAACTCAATTCCAAAAGAGTGGATACAAAAAGGTCTAAAGAAATGAATCTCTAAATAGATACATTGTGGCCAATAATATGCCTTAAAGGGACACTATAGTCACCTGAACAACTTTAGCTTAATGAAGCAATTTTGGTGTATAGAACATGCCCCTGCAGCCTCACTGCTCAATCCTTATATATAATTTTTGTTTGTGTTTCTTTTTTTTTTTTTTTAACCATCTCTTTGAAATGACAGTCATTCTGCTCATCTAACGATAGATCTTGCTTGTACATAGGTTCTTAAAATCTAGGTCCTGCCATTTGTAAATTTAATTAATTTTTATTTCATTAATGAAACATATATTTATCACTTCCTCCCGCTCACTCCTCTCTTTGTGGGAGGAAGTGATGCGTGGCCGTCATTTCCTCCCAGCCTGCTGCCGAAAAGCAAGGGGCCCGCTAGCGCTGTTAAAGTGCCTCAGCGTGCGACCGGGCCCCTGCTGACAGAAGCCCACCGGGTGGTCCTTTGTGCATGGGCCACCCGGTGGGCCTCCTTAGTGTGCGGATTTAGGAGCTAAATTCCTTTGTTTATGAACCCTAGTCACACCTCCCTGCATGTGACTTGCACAGCCTTCCATAAACACTTCCTGTAAAGAGAGCCCTATTTAGGCTTTCTTTATTGCAACTTCTGTTTAATTAAGATTTTCTTATCCCCTGCTATGTTAATAGCTTGCTAGACCCTGCAAGAGCCTCCTGTATGTGATTAAAGTTCCATTTACAGAGAAAGAGATACAATTGTTTAAGGTAAATTACATCTGTTTGAAAGTGAAACCACTTTGTTTTTTTCATGCAGGCTCTGTCAATCATAGCCAGGGGAGGTGTGGCTAGGGCTGCATAAACAGAAACAAAGTGATTTAACTCCTAAATGACAGTGAATTGAGCAGTGCAATTGCAGGGGAATGATCTATACACTAAAACTGCTTTATTTAGCTAAAGTAATTTCGGTGACTATAGTGTTCCTTTAACTTTCACAGGATTGGACCTGGTTAATTGTAGAGGGAATGGGGAGAGCTTGACTAAGCAGTTGCTAAGTATTTGAGTCTATATGGGGTGGTCCAGGTAGAGACCTATGTATTATATCATAAATATCAAGATACTAGCACATCAGAGAGTGAAAAGAAACCTCCATCAAACAGTGCTTATAGGAAATATGCTCAAACATGGCCGGTAGCATTAAACACCTTCTACAAATGAGCCTACAGTGTAATAATGATTTACTCTAGGACAGGGGTAGACAACCTTATAGCAGCACTGTGCCGATAAAAGATTGTGATGTCCTGTAGAGTGCCGGTCCCTTTTTTTACTTTTTTTTTTTTTTAAATCGAGGGGTGTATGCTGCCGTATTCTGCTTGTGTTATTTTTACTGTAATTGCTTTGTATCGTATTTGTGCGTATATGCAGGGCCGTCTTTAATAGTGACTGGACCCTGGGCAAAGCATTTGCTTGGGGCCCCCAGGACCCTGTCCCCCCTCCTCAGGCATGCAATCACGTCCTACACCTCAACGCAGTGGCGGACCTAAAGTAGAGAGGTGCAAGAATTTTTGGGGGTCTCCCTGTTGCACGGGTGATTAAAAGGTAGATCCCCATCTGTCGTGCAACTCCAGAAATGCATTGACAGCTGGGGCTCTACCATTTACCCATGTTTGCAGGTCTGTATTTAGCACTAAGCAGTTTTTGTGTGTTTGAATGTAAACAGGTTTTTGTATGGAATATGTTTGTATGTGGTGTTGGCGTGATTGCAAGCATGTATTTGTGTAGTGTTGGTTTTTGAATGCAGGGGTGTCTTTACATATAATTTTGGTGTGTAACAGACATGTGTTTGTACGTAGTGTTGAAATTTGAATGCAGGGGTGTATTTGTGTGTAGTGTTAGTGTGTGAATGCTGAGATGTATGCACATATACACACACACAGAGATATATACACACTGAAATGCGCACACACACACAGATATACTGACACACACAGATATACTGACACACACACGGACATACTGACACAGACATACACTTTAAAACCCACCCTCCGGTTTCCTACCTTTCCTGCTGGTGGCTGAAGGTGTTGGGAGTTGGGGTCTAGCGCTCTCGGCCAGCCCCCCCTCCAATCTGCCTACTCTTCTTTCCCGCTCACTCCTCTCTTTGTGGGAGGAAGTGATGCGTGGCCGTCATTTCCTCCCAGCCTGCTGCCGAAAAGCAAGGGGCCCTCCTTAGTGTGCGGATTACCGGCCAGAGGGTTAGAAATTGTTGAGGCCAGCAGGGCTCACGGTGCAGCTGGCCAGTTTGCCCCGCGTTAAAGACGGCCCTGCATATACGAGCTATTATATTGTATATGTTCATGAGTAGTTTATGGTATTGTGTATGATACATATGAATGTGGGCTGTGTATGGGGGCTGCTTGTGGAATTGTGTGTGGATGGATATGTCACAGTGTGTGTTTGGTAGTGTGTGAGGGCTGTTTGAGGTATTGCATGTGAGGTTGTGTGCAAGTATGTGGATTGTTAGTGGTGTTTCGTTTGTGCGGATTGTGTGCATGTTTGTGTGTGGGCTGTCCGTATTATTTGTATGAGGTGAGAGTTATTCTGCATTTCTGTGTATATCTAGCAGTGTGGGTGGCGTCCAGTAGGGACTAGGCTGGCCAGGTACATGTCAAGGACAGGAGCTGCAACAGCAACTGCGAGCTGCTCTACTACAGTGTGGATTCCTATTCACAAGTGCTGAGAGGAAGTGATCTGAGATCTACGTGCTGCAATGCATAAATTGAGGATTGTCCTTCACCACCTTTTCGGATTAGCAGATATCTGAACTTTTACTGGGACTCCTGATAGGCCAGAGCCTGTTTGGCTCTAGCAGCCTTGAGTGCTGTGCAAAGACACCTTGAGTGCCGTGTATGGCACTAGTGCCATAGGTTGCCTACCCCTGCTCTAGGGTATACTGGATTGCTACTATAGAGCTATCAGCTAGGAAGGCTAGATATTCCCTAAGACACCCGAAGCCTGTGAAAGTTAAAGGAGTGTTAAGAAAACAAACTCGTTTTCCTGGCACTATAGGGTCTTTAGGTCCCCCCCACCCTCAGGGTCCCACTCCCGCTGGGCTGAAGGGGTTAAAACTTTAAATGGTACAGGTTGGATTTTTATACAACTTTTCAGGTCAAAGGAACACCCACTGGACCTAATGGGGCACAGGGCACAAACTGTGTAGACCAATGTAACAATGCCTGACACTCCCACATACAGCACACAATCAATCCCCTCTGCTTGTGATACAATTAAGGTAGATAATGTATGAACGTAATTATACCCAAGCATAAAAAACACATTTCAAAGTCTCATAAGTAACCCCAAAATATAACTTATCCCCATACACCCTGATAGCCCTGATCTGGGTGAACATATCCAAAAAATCACCCAGAACAGAGCAGGGGTTCAAAAGTCTCATGAAAGTCTCTTTTTGACCGGCCGCAAGCATGGGTTCATGCCCAAAATAGTTCCAGAGAATTAGGCTGTGCGGCCGGTCTATTTCCAATGATTAAAGTGCACTTCAAATAGTCGAACAGGACTGTTCGTGCCCTAAGTCAGTTGTGAAGTGTGTTCGGTAGATAATTTTTACCAAACTGCACTCTGTTCGTGCATATTTATCCTTTAGCTGGAGGTGGAAGTCCCAGCAGTGTTCGTGCCGTTGAGTGTCCGATTTCAGTTCCATGAACTCGACGGCAAAACACTGCTGACCGCGTTCGATTAAACAAGATGGCTGCCACCACGAGTTCGACTATACAAACGACAACCACCCAGCCATTTGTCAATTAAGCTGTGGTTAACCACAGCTTCTGGGAGGTTAACAGGCTGCACACTCCACTTGCGGACAGTCCAGCTGTTCGACAGTTTGTTCGGTAAACGAACACCATAAACCTAATCCATTCGGTAAGCCCCATATACTGCATAATAGAAGGGGAAAAGGGATGAACATGGTTTTTAGCCCCAAAACTGCTTTATTTAGCTAAAGTAATTTCGGTGACTATAGTGTTCCTTTAACTTTCACAGGATTGGACCTGGTTAATTGTGGAGGGAATGGGGAGAGCTTGACTAAGCAGTTGCTAAGTATTTGAGTCTATATGGGGTGGTCCAGGTAGAGACCTATGTATTATATCATAAATATCAAGATACTAGCACATCAGAGAGTGAAAAGAAACCTCCATCATAGTCACAGGGTACGGGGCTGGCAAGCAGGCCTCTCCAAATCCCAGTGACGAAGGTGCTTTCGTCACATCCCAATTATCTCCAGGCAAAAAAAATTAAAAAAATAGATAGAATCTATCTATCTATATATCTATATATCAAAACACCAAAAGTACCCCAAAAACACAAAATCCCCACAATTATTACATCCCCTGACAGCCCTGATCTGGGTGACCAACATATCCAAAATTCAACCACATCGGTTCAGGAATTCTATGGAAGTCCCATTTTGACCGACCGCACGCATGGTTTCATGCCCAAAACAGTTCCAGAGAATCAGGCTGTGTGGCCGGTCTACTTTGAGTGTTTGAAATAACGTTTGAATTACCGAACAAAGCTGTTGGTGGATATAGTTAGTGTAAGTCTCTTGTTCTGGGGCATCTTCTAACCGAATGCCGTTCGACTCGCCGAACCTCCATGGAAGGTAAAGTATTAGCTGTGTTCGTGCCTGTCCGATTTGTGCTCCATGCACTAGACGACCAAACACAGCTGGATGCGTTTGACTAAACAAAATGGCCACCGCCACATGGTTGAATGCCACTTCGAAAGGTTTCTGTTACAAGTTCCAACAGGCACCAATAGTGGCAAACAGGTCCCTCAAAGAGCCAGTGATAAAGCTACTTTTGTCACATATCCTCCCTCCCAAGGGGAGACTAACCAGGTATCTGACCTCCTGTTGGTCGGTACCGGAGTTAGTCGAGCAACCCACCCACAACCAAGTACTTGACCTGTAGCTCTCGAGTGTCCAGCTTTGTCCTGTCTGTCCCATGCTGCAGAGGGGGCGTCTGTTACTCCTGGTCTCTTGGTTGCTCTCCGGTTTGCAGTTGGGGACAAGGGGAGGGCAGAGGCCAACTGCGCTCTACCCAGCTGACAGCTCTCCTGCTGTTATGGGGTCAGCGGATACTACCCCCAGGACCTGGTTGAGGCTCCACTGTGGAGGGATTGCCTACCTCCTCCTCCTGGCAGTCCTGCGGGGTTGGTTGGGGATCTGGGCATGGCGTCCAGTAATAATACGTCTGGTCAGGAGTGTTGCCCCTCTGTAGTTGGGGGTGAGGGACCAGCGGTCACTCCTTTTGGTATATCCGGCTGCCGCTGGGGAGGAAGGACGACACCTTCTGCTCCCTGTACTGCACACTGCAGCTGGGGAGTGAGACAGATAGTCTCTTCTCCCAATAACATACTCAGCCGCTGGGGAGTCGGACCGACAGTCAAAAAAAGGACAGTCGCTATTGCATCTCCCAAAGGAACTCCTCCTCATTTGGGAGTGCTGCCCGAGGACTAGCGCACTTCATCTTCTGAGCTCTTAGAAGAGATAGTGATTATACTCAGGGGAGTATTGTGATATAGCAATCCCCAGAGTGAATGTAGTTCTCGAATCTCCCAACATGAGCCAAGACTTCATGAAGGGGTAAACGAATCTCTCTTTAATGGAAGCCACACTGGCCTTTTATGCAAGTCCCCAAGCAAGGTGTACGCCCACATGGACAGGGACACAAACTTAACCAATAACAATGCAGTTACAAAGTGTGACATCCCAATACAAACATACAATCCTTCCTCCCTGCCTGGGAGATAATTGAGGCAGATACCGCATTAACCCAATTATCTCCATTAAGAAAAACCCCACAAATTTTACAAAACCCCAAAACACATAAAATCCCCATGAAGCGCTTACCACGATGAGTAGAGGGGGTTTCCACCACTAGAGGATGTCCTTCTCCCGAGTGTGAGTGGTATTACAGCATTCCAGGTAGTCATCCAAGTAGATAAGCTCTTACAAGAGCTCGTAGTGATAGCTTTAGAGCAGTTTCCCCCAACAAGAGACAAGACTCTAAATTGAGGGTAAAGTAAGAACTGAGCTTTAATGGAGGCACACTGCCTTTTATGCAGGTTTCCCAACAAGGGTGACACCCATGTGGACCTTGTTGGGCACAGGGACACAAGGTGAACAACCAATAAAAACAGGGTCTTACATCGAGACACTCCCATACAGGATGCACAATCCCTCCACTCTTAGGAGATAACAGTTAATTTACTGTATTAACTCAATTATCTTCAAACAAAAAAGACCCCACAAACATATGGGAACCCATAAAAAAACCATGCATCCCCTGATTTTCCCCCAGATCAGGGCTAACATACTGAAAAGTCACCCAGATCAGCTCAGGGGTTCAAAAGTTTCATGGAAGTCTCTTTTTGACCGACAGCACGTATGGTCTCATGCCCAAAATAGTTCCAGAGCATTGGGCTGTGCGGCTGGTCTATTTCAAACAGTCGAAGTACGTTCAAATAGTCAAACGGGTCTGTTTGTACACAGAGGCATACCGAACGGCGCTCCATACGTGCAATTCCAGTTGAACATAACGGGGAGTGGAAGTCCCAGCGGTGTTTGTGCCGCTGAGTGTCCGATTTTAGTTCCATGAACTCAACGACAACACATCACTGGCCGCATTCATATTCCAAGATGGCAGCCGCGTGTTCGTGTATACGAATGCCAACCACCCAGTCGACCGTTCAGAATGTAAGGGTGTTTGTGGTTTTTAGAGGTATTAAAGTCAATTAGGTTAACAAGCGCCACGCTCCAGGTCTGGGTGGTGGGTTGTTCGGTATTCGAAAGGCCAATGATAAAATAAGGTAAATTGTATTCCATTCAAACAGACGAACAAAATGTCTAAACTTTAAAATTCAAAGACAGAGGGTCTGTCACTGTGATAGAATTTATCTTGATTCCAAGGCGCAAGCTTATAGGTGTCATATGATATCCAATATTAAAATTGGCTAACTTGGACTCAGGAAATGCTTGATGCTGAAAACACTGAAGACCATATATGTCTAGTTCAGGGAGCAGATAGCCCCCACCTGAGATTTCTCTTCTCAAATTATTCTGTTCTTTCTCTGAACTTGTTATATGATGTTTGTAACGGAACCGCTGGGACCCCGACCTGGTACCTTCCGCCGACGGCTGCTCCTAGTGCTTTCCAAGGACTCCAAGCACTCTGCCTGACACCATAACCACTGCAGACCCCACGAACCGCCGCAGCTTGGTTGGGGTCTCGCCGTCTCCCCCCACTCTGGACCCAAGACCAGGGTACAGCTTCCAGTAGGTTGACCTCTCCGAATTCCAGAGAGCAGGAACAGGAACAAGCTCTTAGCAGAGCTTAGTGATTATACCCTGGGGAGTATAGCGATTATAGCAATCCCCAGAGTGTAGTTTCTCCAATCCCCCAAACATGAGCCGAAACTTCATGAAGGTACAAGATGATCTGACTCCAATGAGCGTTTATTACTCCTTATATACAAGTTTTCAGGTCAGAGGCACACCCCCTGGACCTGGTGGTAAACTGTGACAAAAGGGACACAAACCAATGGGAACACTAATTAACATGATAACACTCTCACATACACAATGAAATCCCTCCTCTCCATCCTGGAGATAATTGGCTTAAGGCACTGCAGTAAACTCAATTATCTCCAGGTACAGAAAATATCTACATTTAACACTAACAGCAAAATACGTAAAAGTACATAAAAATACATAATTCTTATTTTATTACACAGAACCCCCACATTTAACCTATCCCCAGATAGCTCTGATCTGAGCGCCCAATCTAGGTGAACAGCGCTCAGATCCCATGAACAGAGTAGATTTTCCACGGGTTAAAGCATAGCAAGGGCTGTTGAGAAACCAAGGAGGGACAAAAGCAGTCAGTTCCAACTGGTTTGGCAGTGTGCCTGGGACAACACCCTGCTGGAGAACAATAGACAGGAAACGGGGGAGGGGAAGAAAAACACCTTCCCATGGATTCAAATGGGAAGAAACTGTTTTTAGAAGCCAAAAAGCCCCAAATAGTCTTTTTAAATGGCAATACACCCCAGGGCCATAGTCATGAGGAAGGAGGCTGGCAATCAGGCTCCTCCAAAAGCCGGGGGCAAAGGGCAGCTTGTCACCTAACAATCCAGGGACAAAATGCATTTCGTCACAATGTTCCTCTCTGTGTCTTATCTGTACTCCTTTTACCCTTACTACTACTACTGTCCTATGAGTATTTGCACCTAAGCACTTACTTATTAATGTATAAAAATCCAGCTGACGAATAAACGACAGAGGCTTATTTTGATAACCAACATACGTCTGGTTTCTAATTCACGCTTCTCCAAGTGCACTTATTATAATAATTCGGGCTTCCGCTGAATATAAACAGATCAATATTTGGATCTATATCAATTTGGTGCAGTTACCCCGGGATCTGATGGTCGAAAGACTGACACTAGCGTACAGGTGGACGTCCCTCTGACAGCGAAATCAGCTGCAGCAAGGAAAGGAAAACCTTTTCTTCCTTTATCAATTTCGCTCTCAGATCCACATCCTACTGATCTGTCTGGGTAAGGAACGACTTAATGTCTGATTTAAAGAACTTGTTTTCTGTGGTATTATGGTTATATTCAGGTGGATGTTATGTCTTGTGAAAGGAATCTTGAGATAGTGGAATATTTCTGTAGGTTTTAAGTTATTTTTATTGTTTGCCTTGTCATTTGTTTTATAATTTGAGTTAGAATCCTCCAAGGGCAGATCTCCTGATTATGTTTAGAATATCGAAGACAAGACTGAAAATTCCACTGCAGAGGTCCTAAATGTCTTATACACTGTTTTTGTACAGTTTGTCTTGGATAAGGAAGTAATTAACCCTTACAAGTTAAGATGAGTAGCTCTCAAAGCACTCAAGGGGGATTTACGGCTTTGACTATTGTCAAGCATCAAAAAGGACAAGGAACAATTAAGAATATTAAGAGGTTACTCAGAGGCAAATTACAGAGAGTGGTTAGAAGATAATGACTTAGAAGTCGCCCAAAAATGGCATGATACTGCAGTTGAATTAACTAAATGTGGTTGTAGAGAAACCACCAGAAAAGGTGTACCATATTATCAATGTTTTGGACCTCTAGGGTCCCAGAGTAAGCAAGATCCTGGGAAAAATCTTGTAAACCTACTCCTTTACCAGGATAATGCAGGATAATGCAGAGACTCCTTGGGTCCCAAAAGACAATGCGATTTCCCTTTTACAGAGATCAAAACCTCTCTTTCCAGTGATATTACGCAGTGGGACTTCATATGGTTCCCCAGCAGCCCCATTTTAATGGGTTCATTAGAGGAGGAGGGAACCCCTAGTTGCCCCCATAAACACTGCAGTGGGGCCCATTAGCTCCACAATTTACTACTCCCATGATACCCAAAGTTGAGAGCGTATACCATGAGAAGAGACGGCCGAGCTCAGGTATCTAATACTGGGAAGAATATAAGCCCTGGACACCCAGTGAACAACTGGCAATAATACAGCAGCTGCCAGATGTTGAAAAGGCCCCCTTAGCTCTACTCCAGTCTCAACCACCATTCAAGCTACTTACCAGTGTACTTGGATGGATTTAACCCCTTAAGGACACATGACTGAAATATTCCATCATGATTCCCTTTTATTTCAGAAGTTGTGTCCTTAAGGGATTAAACAAATTGTCGCCCTAAAAGCTAGAATAATCGTTAAATATACGGATGCCCATTATGATCGTCTCAGAAGACGCAACAAGTAAAGACAGATGAATGGTTTTGAAACAAACACTGTGCCTTTGGAGGACAAACAAATTATCTCTCTTTCAAATGTTCTGGCAACTCTCACTATGCCCAGCCATGTGCCAGAACCTACCATTGACTAGTCCTCAGTCCCTGATTCTCTATGGGCTACAGGGAAGACATATACAGACAGACTCTCTGTGCCCCCAGTCAAAGTGAATCTCCTGCCCAGAACCACCCCTCCCTATCAAAAACAATACCCCCTAAGCCCAGCACAGGAAGATGCCATTTCCCAAGTGTTACTGCAGGCAGGGGTAATTGTCCAGACCACCTCGCCATGTAACACACCATTGTACCCAATTAAGAAAAAGCAAGATAAAGGGAAACCTGTGGTCTACCTTATGGTACATGATTTGAGGGCAATTAATGCCTTCATTGAACTCATTGCCCCTAATGTTCCAACCCACACACCTTGTTGGCACAGACACCACCTTCCTCTAAGGTATTTACGGTTATTGACTTGGCAAATGCATTTTTTTCAGTGTCCCCCTGGTTTCCGACAGTATTTATTTGCATTTACACAAACACAAGCAGTACACTTGGACAGTATTTCCACAGGGCGCACAAAACTCACCCACTATGCACAGCATGGATATGGCCCAGATTCTTGAAGATATGTTGCAAAGATATGATAACTTGTAATGTAAACACTCTTTCTTTGCTGAAATTTCGGGCACAAGCAAAACTGCACGCATGTGTTGAAAAAGTTATTTTCCTAGGACACTGTATTTCCCATGGCACAAAACATCTCACGGAAAGTAGAAAAACTGCATTTCAAAATATTATACCCCCCCGCCCAGCTGCGTTTCATACTGTCGACCTTGGATACGCTCTGCAGCAATCTACATGCATTGTAGAAAACAAACCCTTTAAATTAACCCTTGCAGCAAAAAAAAAAATGCTACATCTGTCCTTTTATGGTAAACAAAGACCAATAGCATACTACTCCATCAGGTTGGACCCGGTCTTGGGTCCAGGGTGGGTGGAGGACGGCGAAACCCCAACCAAGCTACGGCGTACACCAGTTCTATAGCTTGAATGAGCCCACAGGATAAGGTGCCGCAGAAAGCCACATTCCCCTTGAAGTGACCTTGAGAATTAATAAACAGATGATCCGAAATTCTGAATTCTTTCGTTCTGGCTAGATATATAAGTAAAGCTCTTCTGATGTCCAATTTCTGCCATTTGAGCTCTTGAGGAGATGAGGCTTCGCTACAAAACGAAGGTAAAACAATCGGCTGATTAATATTCTTTGAAGACAAAACTTTAGGTAGAAAAGACTGTCTTGGATAAAGAATAACCTTGTCTTTGTGGAAAATAGTAAATACATCCGAGGAGGACCGAGCGTGAAGTTCTCCCACTCTTTTAGCCGATGTGATGGCTACCAGGAATGAAACTTTAAGAGAGAAATTTTTTAACGGAACTTCTTCCAAAGGTTCGAAGGGATGAACACTAAGAGCTTGTAGGACCAGGGCTAAATCCCAAGTTGGAAACTCCGATCGTCTAGGAGGACGTTTGAGGCTGATGGACCTAAAAAAAATAAATCTTATGATGAAAATATTGGAGGCCAAATCCTTAGTTAGAAAAAAACTTAAGGCGGATATCTGAGCTTTGAGCGTGGAATCTCCCAGACCAGCTGCAAATCCGTCTTGTAAAAAAAATGGAGAATGTCATCTATGGATGGATGTAAAACAAGGCACTGGTGTTCCTTACACCAGTGGAGAAACTTAGACCAAATCCTAAAGTATATCTTAGACGTAGACTTCCTGGTAGCGTGAAGTAAGACCGCTATTCTGTCTTCTTGTAAACCTTGGTTACAAAGGATTAGCCTTGCAGTAGCCAAGCAGTCAACCTGAATATTTTTAGAACTTCCAAGGGCAGGTCTCTGTTCACAATGAGAAAGTTTGATATGGGAAGTTCCCAATGAGCGATGGTCATCTTCTTTAAAGCCGAAAACCAGACTCTGTTTGGCCAATATGGAATTATTGCCAATACTCTCGCTCTGTCTGTTCTTATCTTGAGAAGGACCTTTGGGATTAAAGGCAGAGGTGAAGACACGTAAGCCAGACTGACGTTTATTGATAGAGCGTCTATCCATTTGGGTTGATCTGTTCTGAATAGGGAGGCGAAGCTGTAAACCTTTGTGTTCGAAGCTCTTGCCATCAAGTCTTCTTCCGGAAATCCAAATCTTTCAGCCAGGATTCAGAATATTTCCGGGTTCAAAGACCATTCTTTTTGATCCCACTTGCCTCTGCTTAGATCGTCGGCTATTACATTGTCGCTCCCTCTTATGTGGACTGCCGCAATGTCTTCCAGATTTTTTTGTGACCACTCCATAATTTCTGCACAAAGACTGTAAAGATTCTTTACTTTGGATCTTCCTTGGTGATTGATATATGAGACTACTGTACGATTGTCTGATTGAAACTTCACCGCTTTTTGTTGTACCCAAGGCCTGAGGTAATGTAGAGCGTAAAGAACTACTAGTAATTCCCTGGATTCTTTAGCCTCCCTGACTGACCATATTCCTTGGAACATGGTGGTGCCCAAATGAGCTCCCCAACCTGTCTTTGAAGCGTCTGTAGGGACTATTATCCAGTCTTTTGGATGAAAAGATAATCCTCCTGAAAGGCACTCTGAGGTTTTCCACCAAGTAAGCAGAGTCTTTACCTGAAGGGATAACAAGAACCTTCTGTCTAAATCTTCCTCCTTTTTTGACCAGGTTGTCAGAATGTTCCATTGTAGTGGTCTGACCTCTGATCTTGCCCATTTGACTGCTGGAAAAGCAGCCAAATGGGCAAGATTTTCCTCCTTTTTCGTTTGGGAAGATGAATTGACAGGGAGACTGAATTGATTCTGAATCCGAGAAACTATTTCTCTTGTTGGAATGAGAACTGACTTCTTTAAGTTCAAGATCCAACCGTGGTTTTGAAGAAATCGGATAGTGACCTGCAGGTCCTTGAGCAGCTGTTCTTCTGTATGTGCCATGAGAAGCCAGTCGTCCAGATATGGGATAATCGATATTCTCAAATGAGCTGTCAGGAGTCAAGATTTTTGTAAATATCCTTGGGGCGGATGACAGACCAAACGGCAGAGCCCTGAACTGGAAATGATCGCCGGATCTTCCTCTTTTTATTGCAAATCTTAGAAATTTCCTTGAAGCGGTAGCAATTAGAACATGCAGATAAGCATCCTTAAAGTCTATTTTTACCATAAGGTCGCCTCTTTGTAGAAGAGGAAAAATAGAAGCGATTGATTCCATGCGAAACCTTTGATAAAGGATAAACCGGTTTATGTTTTTTTAAATCCAAAATGGGACGAAAAAAATAAATAAATAAATAAATTAAAAAAAAAAAAAGAGAGTGGTCTGGTTTTGAAACCAGGAATAATCTTGAGTAAACTCCCCGAAATCTTTGCTTTACTGGTACTCTCTCTCTATCACCCTTTTTTGCAAAAGTAGCATGGTTTGAGAAAATAGGGCTTGTGATCTTTTGAAGACTGGTAAGTTGATACCAGAAATTTTGCTCTTGGTTTCTCTGTGAATATAATCGTGTCCCTGCTGGATAAGACTTAGAACCAAAGGATTGCGTGTGGTTCTTTCCCATGCCTGAAAAAACCGTTGGGAGTCTTCCTCCCACACTTCTGGCGTCAGAAACGTCTATCTTTGTCTCTGAAGGATCTTTTAACATCACCTCTTTGTTTAACTCTATGATTTTTATCCCTTCTTTGAAAGAAATGCGCTCTCTCTTGATATGATCTCCTGTATTTATACTGGTAATTCCTGTAACCCGATCTCCAGGAGAACTTCTTATCTTGAGGAAGAGCCTTTTTGGTTTCTGACAATTGCTTAATAATTCCTTCTAAAGGAGCCTCAAATAATTTTGTTTTTTCTAGTGGAAGCTCACAAAGGGACTGATTTGGAAGCTGAATCCGCCGTCCATGACCTTAACCATAAGGCTCGTCTTGCTACCGATGACAATCCCATAATTCTGGATGCCAACTTAAGAACATCTACCGACATATCCAACAGATATTCATTAGACAAGCGCATTGTAACGAACTGTTTTGCGCACAAAGGGTAAAAAACGTTTAGGCAATCGTCCCCCTTTCCAGAGATGCAGGCACAGCTACTGCAGAACACCAATCCGCCGAACAGGAAACCATATGAATGCTGTAAACAGCCAAATAGGAAAAACCATACGAATAGGTTTACACTCCTAGCAGTCAAACTGGAACAGCATACAATAAATCCCCCCAAGAACAAGACAAAGCTCCGTGTTGAGGGTCAAGCAGTGAACAGTTTAATGAGGGCTACCTGCTCAGTATTTATGCAGGTCTCCCACCTGGTGGACACTCCCCTAGGGGATCAAATAGGAGACTGTGACAAAAGACAGACAAGTTGACAAATAGGACACACAGTCACATTATATTCCCACAATGCATCCTGGCTTCCTCCCCCTCTGCCTTGGAGGTAATTGAGAAGTAATTCAATTATCTCCCAAGACAAAGGCAAATCGCCATTATGCACGTGGGGATACTACAACACAAATTACTATTAAAATACACTATGTGAGACACATTACAATAAAACTATACATTTAACATGTCCCCAGATAGCTCAGGTCTGAGCGCACATTATTAAGCGAATGGCGCTCAGACCACATGAATACAGTGTAATCGCCATGGAGCCAAAGTCTTTACACAGTCAGTTCTCATGCGAATGGGCTCCATGGGATTCCTATCTGGGGTATAACATAGACAAGTAAAACTACCGAACACCGGCCGTTCGTGTACTTCCACCGAACAAGAAGGGAGGTCGGCGGCTTCAGCGGTGTTCGCGCAAAACTGTGTCCGATTTTAGTTCCATGAATTAAGCGAACACCACTGTACGTTCGCATGTTTAAAATGGCCGCGACCTCGTGTTCGTGATACGAATGGCGGCCACCCAGCATTCGTCAATTAAGCTGCGGTTAACAGCAGCTTCAGGGAGGCTAATTGCCGGCACACTCCAGCTCCCAGGTGGTCTAGCCATTCGTGCGGTTGTTCGGTAGATTGAATCTACCGAACACCAGGCAGAAAAGCATGAATAAGTCTTTTCTGCAGGGGAAAAAAAAAAGATGTCTTTAACATGGGACCATAGTCCAAAGGCAGCAGGCGAGCAACCAGTCTTCTCCAATGCAATGTGGCGAGATTGCTCTCGTCACACGCATGTTCTGAAACATGTGACTAAGCTCTCTACCTTGGTCAGAAGATAAAATATCGTGTACCATGTTTAACCAAATGCAATTTGCTCTGGCAACTGCTGCTCCTGCCAGTAAAGCCCTGCATTGAAATCCGGCCATCTGGTAAGCTCGCCTGCAAGATGTTTCGGCTCTTTTATCCATTGGATTTTTTAAAGCCGAAGTTTCCCTAATAGGGATAGTGGTCTTTTTAGCAATCTGCGCCACATGGACATCTACTTTAGGGAGATCTTCCCAGATTACTTAGCCAACCAGTCTGAAGATATCCTTAAAGTGTCTGGATAAAAAGGCACATTTCTCAGGGTTTCGCCATTTCCTGAATATTAGATCTACCAGGGTTTGTTGAACAGAAAACCCTTTAGGATTCTCCGGACCTTCTGGTAGGATTGTCAGGTTAACTTCCTTTATGAATTTCATCCGAAGGAAACCCCACTGGTTTACTTGATGAGGATCCTGACCCGTCTGAATCTATTGAGGAAAAATATTCCCCGGATGACGTTTCAGATGTAGATGATCTTTTCTTGATTCTCTGAGGGCCTTGCTGTATAGGGGATTCCACCTTTTTAGACTCTTTAATAGTCTCCAAGGTCTAGGCCAGATTTTCTTGGAACGAGGTTAGGAAAGATTGCATAACTTTTTGCTTATCTCTTTCCAAAGAATTTGCAGTACACGGACTGCATACCTTCTTCCTTGATCCGTCTGGAAGAGGAGTTGCACACCCACTGCAAACTAGATGTTTTGATTTTGCCGAAGCCTTTCTAGGCATGCAGGTTGCCAGTTTTTCCTTGTCCATATCAGGATAAGCTGGGCTAGACAGATCTGTGGAGAAAAAAAATAAATGGAGGCTTAGATTGTTTCATATTTCCTTTAAAATTTTCCAGAGCATATTTTAAAGTAAAGATTTCTTTAATCTTACCTCAAAATACCTCTGAGCCGTGTGGGGGGCAGGTGACACGGCGTACCTCTTCTGACCTGCATAGCTCTCTGTTTATACACCTGCATTCAAATTTCCGCTTTTTTTTTTTGATCTGTCTCTTTAAGCTTCCGGTCTGCACATGCGTTTTAGCGCACCCGGAAGCTTAGGTGGAACGGAACACCACCCGGGAGTGCATACCACTGCTGTGCGCCTGCTCAGGACAAACTCCGCCTCCAGGAAGCATTGCCGGAACCATTCTCGGCATAAATAGACTAACCTCCACTTGCTCCATAACCTTGCCGGTCAGGAGAATGGTCTCTCAGCCTACCGCCCGGGCAGCTCTTGGACCAGGCCCCCCATACAGACAACCCGTGTGTCTCACGCTATGGATGTCGTGTCCTCCTCTCTCGGGACAAGAAAGGAAACTGGGGTAGGTTTTGCGGTACAGCGTTTTATGGGGCAAGGGGGAGGGTCCTTTTGAACATTAATTCCTTGTTAGATGTCTTGTCCACAGGGAGGAGCAAAACCCGATGGTACTGCCACCATATGACAAACAAAAATTACCACGAATTGTAGAGCCCTGAACACCACTATAATTTGTACCAAAACTTAAAGTTTTATTGCCATTTGATGAAGCCCTGTGTGGCGAAACGCGTTTTGCCTGTTTGTTTTTTTACTGTTCTTACCCTTTTTAATCTATATCATTAAAGGAATTTTGGTCACTGATACTTTGCCTATGCCATATACCTTTTTTGTATTGTTATGGTACCCTCCGCATCAAATGCACAAACCCACGTTTAGTGAATCCTCCCCTCTCGCAATAACACAGGCTTCATGCGTATCAAGTACAATCATACGAACCGCAAGCAGGGGGAACGCTGTAATCTCACGAACGGGACCCGTACGGGCACTTCACGAGCTCCAAACTCACGAATCGCCAATAGTAGCCGAACGCATATATCTCCCAAGCGGCTAATAATCCCATCCGGCAGTCTCTAGTCGTCGGTAATAAATCCCCCCAATAACGAGACCAAGCTCCGCATTGAGAGTAAAACATGAACTGGCTTTACTGTGGGCTACTTGCCCGTATTTATGCAGGTCTCCCACTTGGTGGACGCTCCCCTAGGGGACCAAATGGGAGACTAACAATAGACAGACATATGGCAGGTTAGGACCCACAGACACAGAATATTCCCAGCATGCATTATGCTTTCCTCCCCTCTGCCCTGGAGATAATTGAGAAGTAATTCAATTATCTCCAGGACAGAGGCAAATCGCCATTTTAAATCCAACACAGAAAAACACATAAAAATATCTAACTTTACAATTGTCGAACATTTCCCATTCGTATCACATATCCCCAGATAGCCTGGATCTGAGTGCATATTATTGGCGAATAGCGCTCAGATCCCATACGTATAGTTCAATCGCCATGGAGTCAAAGTCTATTACAGTCTTTCGGTATGCGATTGACTCCATGGGAAGGCTATCTGGGTTAAGTACATTCGTGCGTTTCAAACTCCCGAACAGCCGGTGTTCGTGTACTTCTGTCAATTGAGAAGGGAGGTCGGCGGCTTCAGCGGTGTTTGGCAGGAAAAGTGTCAGTTTTCAGTTCCATGAAATCAATGCCAAACACCGCTGGTCTTTCGCATGGTTTAAAATGGCCGCCGCCTTGTGGTCGACATACGAACGACGACCACCCTGTATTCGGTTTTAATCGAGAAGTGTCTGCGGTTAACCAGAATGTTCTAATTGGGATCAAGAGGTTAACCAGCAGCACACTTCTCTTCTGGGTGGCCGTCCGTTCGGTAGTTCTGTTCGGCAAAAAACATCAATTATACGAACAGATGCATACGAATGAGTAATTCCACAAAAACGGCAAAACAGACGAACCAGTAATCCCAGGTTATACAGATGGATCTGTCACATGTATTATATTATTTTATTTATTTTTTAACCTGGTCATTCAAAAAACTCTGAAACATCCACTCACTCAAGAATCCTAGGTAGGGATTATATCACCCACGCTATTAAAGTGAGCAGCATATCTGCACCTGCATGAGAGTATTATACCTTTAAATTACCAACCTCCGGTTATTGCATACAGAGAGCACTATTTGGTTGAATTTCTCTTTCCACATATCGAGGATCTTCACCACCTACCAACACGTATATCCTACCAGTGAGGGATCAACGCCACTATATGCTGTTCACACTTGAGCTGGCTCTAGCTCTCGAATAGGTGAGTAGGAGGATTACTACTACGATCATATTTCACCTTTATACTACAGTTTAAACTATTGGAACTTTCTCTTATTTGCATGCCTCCACGTCACCTGGACATCGGATTATTTCAGAATTTATAAGATCTACTATATTCGTTCATTTATTCAATCAACTTGGACTATTTTATTCATATACTTTTATTCAGGACTCTGTTCCTCTGTTAGCATTTTATGTAAGTACGCAATGGTTTTATTATATCATTTGTGTGGCGCGACCTATAATTTCCTGTCTCCACGTTTCTATTTTCTTCTGGTGGTTTGTGAGGGAACATCATACCCTTAGGTTGCGGCCCTCTTTTCATTTATTCTAGCTGTCTACAACTACAACTGTTACAATTAATGCTGTAGCCTGTTCCCTTGCAAAGGGTTTAAATGTCACTTCCTAGAAGAGCTACTTATGGACACCCAGGCAAATAATAAGGAAATCCTTGAGAATACAGCAACCATTGACTACTTACTAATGAAACATGACTAAGGCTGTGAAGCTATTGAAGGTATGTGCTGTTTTAACCTATCTGACCATGGCACTATGATCTATAAACATATAAAAGATTTACATGACTTAGTACAGGATACTGGCTTCTTTGAGTATTGGGATTGGACATTTGGGCTAGGAACATGGTTGACTTTACTAATTAAGAAAATGTTGTACTTTTTGCTATTAGCTGTATTTGTTATTATAGCCATTTTTCTAACCTTTAGATTTTTCTCATGTCTACTAACCTCTCTATGTAAAAACAAATCTACTGTTGGTCGTACCCTAACTTACATTCCAGCTCCGACTTCGGAAGAGTTTTACGATGTTACCTCGCCTGCAAATGAAGGAACTCTACTCAGCGGATTCTGGTGGTCTCTCAGTCCAAGGGAACCATGGTGAAGAAATAAATGAAAGTCCCACCAGATCAGTTCAGGAATTCTATGGAAGTCCAATTTTGACCTGACCGCATGCATAATTTCATGCCCAAAACAGTTCCAGCGAATCAGGCTGTGCGGCCGGTCTACTTCGAGTGTCCGAAATAACGTTCGAATTACCTAAGGAAGCTGTTCGTGGATATATAGTTAGTGTATGACTCTTGTTCTGGGGCATCTTCTTACTGAACACCGTTCGAATAGCTGAACCTCCATGGAAGGTAAAGTTTTAGCCATGTTTGTGCCGTCAAGTGTCCGATTTGAGTTCCATGCACTCTATGACCAAACACCGCTGGATGCGTTCAACTAAACAAGATGGCTGCCGCCATGTTTTCAAATGCCACTTTGAATGGCTTTGGGAGTTCGAATGCCACTTCGAAAGTTCGAATGGTTTCTGTTACAAGTTCCAACAGGCACCAATAGTATTTTAAACATAGGTTACCACAAGGGCATAGTCACTGGGCAGGAGGCTGGCAAACAGGTCCCTCCAATAATCAGTGACTAGGCTGTAGCGGAGAGCTGGTATTTCACAGGTTAACTCCACTAAAGATCTGTCACATATTCATCCGCTTATAGAAATGTGGTTAATGACATTTACTGTCCACACAGGAAAAGTTGTGCCGAGCAGCAACCTAATCCACAGAAGGGTTAATGCTGAGAAGTAATTGTGCAAATGAAACCTGGTGTCATGTATTCATCCGCTTAGAGAAAAGGGATTAATGACATTTACTGTCCACACAGGAAAAGTTGTGCCGAGCAGCAACCTAATCCACAGAAGGGTTAATGCTGAGCAGCAATTATGCAAATGAAACCTGGTAACTGACTTTGGGGTCAAAAGCCGGTTACAGCCTATCAGAACTAAAGGAGGGGTATTTAGGCCCAGTTCTCAGCCTGCTCAGTGCCCTGTCGTGGTTTCCCTTGTGGTTGTCTGAAAGCGCGTTCCTGTTTATAGTTTTCTACCTGGTTTTTGACTTTGGCTTTGTTTATTGACTTCTCTATATTCTGGTATCTTGACTCCTGGCTTTCCTCATCACTGTGTCCCTTTCTGTGTTCCCTGACCTCGGCTAGTATTTTTGACTATTCTTTGTACGTTAAATCCGGCCATTCTAAGGACCGGTAATACGTTACTTATTTGTCATCCGTGCTGTACAGTTCTACGTGATGGATCAAACAGTAATCCTGGCATGATCCCAGTGAGGCTCAGGAACAAGTAATAACACCATAGAGCATTAATCCCAGCAAGCAAGGTAATCCATTCCCATACAGATCCCAATGACTGGACGACACACAGCATCAGAACTGACTTTTAATCCACACAACCTCCTTATAAAGCATTCTCCCATGCAAGGGAGGGATTCACATTAATCAGGACAGTAACCAATAATGTCACAGTTACCTCCCACACATCTCCTCCCCTCACCTAATCCCATTAAACATGCTGTAGTTTTCCACGAGTTCTGGATGTACCCCAAAACAAGCAGTTATAATAATACTTTGGGTACCCCCGGTAGCCCTGATCTGGGTGACTAACATATCCAAAATTCACCCAGATCGGTCCAGGGGTTCGGGAGTTAGGTGGAGGGTGTAATTTGACCGACCGCACACAAGGTGGTATCCGAAAAAGGCTCCATGTGTTTTGGCCTTGCGGTCGGTCTCTGTTCGGGAGTTAAAACACATAGAAATACCTGCCATCCACAGCTAATCTTCCATTCGTATGAATTGCCTTGTTCAGGACATTGATTTTACCGAACGGGGGGCTGACTAGTCCCTCCCTTTGGGAGTTATGGAACTCTGGAGGTCTCAGTGGTGTTCAGTTGTTTGAGTGTCCGATTTGAGTTCCAGACACTCGACGACCAAACACCGCTGAGATTTTCATGCGTAAGATGGCCGGCACACGTGGTTCGCATGCCGAACGGCGCCCACACAGGCACATACAATTAGACTGCTGTTTGCAGAGTGTGAACGCTTAACGAGGTGCACAATTCTCACTGGGGTGGTCTGATGGTTCGGTACCAAACAATCATACGAAAACTTCATACATTTACAGACATACAGGGAAACAATTACACAAATACATTTTCAATATGAATTCCTAAGGACAGTCTTAACACAATCTGCTACAGGGGCTACTTTCGTCACAGTGGGGATGACGAGAGACTGAGAAGGAGGGAAGGTGGGGATGACGAGAGACTGAGAAGGAGGGAAGGTGGGGATGACGAGAGACTGAGAAGGAGGGAAGGTGGGGAAGACGAGAGACTGAGAAGGAGGGAAGGTGGGGAAGACGAGAGACTGAGAAGGAGGGAAGGTGGGGATGACGAGAGATTGAGAAGGAGGGAAGGTGGGGGTGACGAGAGATTGAGAAGGAGGGAAGGTGAGGGTGACGAGAGATTGAGAAGGAGGGAAGGTGGGGATTGTTGCGGACTCAGGGTAGCCCGGCTGGTTACCTCCAATAGTTCCCTTCCTTCAGCTAGTCGGGAACCAGTTAGAGAATGAGACCCATTTCCCCCCAGTAACTGAACGACACACAGTCCAGGAGGTATAACACAATTGTATTGGCCACTTACGGCTTTTATGCATAACCCTGTGCAAGGGGTTTACCACACAAACATGCAAGGACACATCCCAAGATCCTCCCCCTCCCTGGAGTCCCAGCGCAGAAAGGGACTCTGCTCCCTTTGTCCCCAAAGCCCGCCACTAAACCAACAGGGATTCCCACATCAACCGCCAGGGGTCTTCTTCCCAAGAGCCTCCGTGCCGGAGAGTTTAGGCGCGGAAAAACAGACCGTCACCACAGAAAAGCCTGCCAGCAGGAAAAGAGCTGATCTCTTTGTCCCTCAGGCTCATGAGAGCCAGCTATACTTGCCAGTGCCCCAAAAGTGCCCACACCAATCTCAGGGACCCTCGATTAGGTCCCTTAAAATCAACCAGTTTCTGTTCGCGAGGTCCTGGTGTGAAACGTCTCCTTTTTGGAGATGAATGCTCCCCCTGGCCGGCGCTCGTCTATACAAATGGCAGCCATGCAGGGAAGCACTCATTATTACTACCCTTGAAATGTCTCACCTATGTTGCGAGTGCGAACGTTCTGATTAATTGGTGTGAACATTCCAATGGGGCACCAGGAAGGTCCTCATTCGGGAGACGAACGAGTCGGGAAACAATCCACGAATTCTCCCCTTGGTGGCGTTGGCCTGTACGAATGGCGGCCACCCAGGGAAGCACTCAATGGTTTCCCTTGCGGTTTTGACACTTATGTTGCGTGGTGTGAACATTCTAAATGAGATATTGAGGTGGGCCCCGTTCGGGAGACGAATGAATTCCCTTCGGGGAAGCACTCCCCAACGGGAAGTGGGGGCAAGAAACGAAAATACAGAGGAAACATAGGTAAAAGAGACTGGAAACCCACGAACAGACAGCTGTTCCGCCACAGGGATGAAGAGAGATTGAGATGGAGGGAAGGTGAGGAAGAAGAGAGATTGAGATGAATGATTTTTAGAATCATAACGTTTTATTGCTAACTCTACTTATAATTACATACCATCTTCAGTACATTTTATTTAAATTCTTTATAGGTCATCCTTATCCATGGTGCTTTCGGCATTCATACTCATTACTTCTAGGTAAGGGGTCACAGACAAAGCATTAAAAATTAATTAAACTAAATGATGTTTGTCGTTTGTGAAAAATGTATTTGCTGTACTCTGCATTAACTACAGGATGAAATTTGTGGCCAACAATATTAAAGGACCACTATAGTGCCAGGAAAACATACTCGTTTTCCTGGCACTATAGTGCCCTGAGGGTGCCCCCACCCTCAGGGACCACCTCCCGCCAGGCTCTGGGGAGATGAAGGGGTTAACATCTTACCTTTCTCCAGTGCCGGGCGGGGAGCTCTCCTCCTCCTCGGCTGAATGCGCATGCGCGGCAGGAGCTGCGCGTGATTCAGCCAGTCTCATAGGATAGCATTTACAATGCTTTCCTATGGACGCTTGCGTCTTCTCACTGTGATTTTCACAGTGAGAAGCACGCAAATGCCTCTAGCGGCTGTCAATGAGACTGCCACTAGAGGCTTTAGAGGCTAGATTAACCCATTTATTAACCCATTCTCTGAAACTGCTAGGTTTATAAAAAAAAAATGGGTTAACCCTAGCTGGACCTGGCACCCAGACCACTTCATTAAGCTGAAGTGGTCTGGGTGCCTAGAGTGGTCCTTTAATATTGCCCCGAGGGTCTTATCATAATGTGCAGTTTCAACTTGAACAATTGGGGAGCTCTGATAAGCTCCCATCGATTCTCAGCCACAGGATCCTTCACTGTGAACAGCAGTTCTGGGAATATCACAATATCAAATTTCTGCATTTTGCACAGATTAATAATTTTGTTGAGCTGTGTAAGTGGTAGACTGCATGTCACAGAGAGCTAAATATCTGTATAAACACCACATATGAAGAGCTTACTTGAGAGGGGATCCTGGGAAATCGTTAGTAAATTAGCGCATCTCATCCAACTCACTTTGCCAAGGGTCGTCGAGCGCGATTCACAGCATCCAAATCTGCATAACGTAAATCCAGCTGGCACCCAACTAACACCACAGGAGTACGAGGACAGAAATGTTTGATCTCTGGGAACCACATGCTCTTAACATGGCGCAAAGAGTAGGGATTGGCCAGGGAGAAGCAGAGAACCACCACGTCCGATCTGTGGGGTGGAAAAAAAGTCAAAACAAAAATTAAAGCATCCAGAAATATACTGTATAAACTCATAACAAAACATGCTTATGGTAAGGTAATACTCTGAACCTGTATCCCAGTAATAGAGAAAAGGAGATACTCTGTACCTGTATCCCAGTAATGGAGTAAAGAGGACATACTCTGTACTTGTAACAGTCACCCAGATCAAGAGAGAGCCTCCAGGGATTTGTATGTAGGGTCCTGGAATGAGCTATATCAGCAGTTACAGGGAATAGACGTGGTAATATTGGGGTTACAGGAGGCACAGTAGGGTAACTGAGGAGCCAGACAGAGGAACAACAACAGAAGGAGCAGTGTATTCCAAATCTGTGGAATACAGAGATCCTGACACGTGGAGGGGCACAGTATTAGTTTTCTCACACTACAGGTTGAGGAAGAGGGCAGAGTGATTAGGGAGTGATTAACACACATTATGGCATGTGAGAGAGACAGCCAAACATCTTGTGAGTCCAAAAGATGAGCCAAGCTCTGGACAAGTTAACAGGATTGCTGGCTAGGCTCCAGACAAGAAGCAATTAGCCTTTAACGGCCTCACACAGGGAGGAATTTACCAGAAGCCAATGGGGAAAGGGAGATGACAGATCACAGACCTTGCAGAAAGGGTCACTGCAAATTCTAGAGTGCTAGCTTCTTGGGCAAGACATGCAGGGGCAATCCTAATTATACAATGATGGAAAAATCAAACCAGACATGAAACACAAGTTCAATTTATTTTTACAAACAAATCAATATGTTACCACACTATTTCTGAACAGTCAATACAATGATTACTTTAAAGTCATGTGGATTTGTAATTTAACGTACAAATAGCACACATTTATTATCAAAAAAATAATCGGAGTCTTTTGAACAGTAAAACAGTCGCTGAATCATAAGGTTCAGATCAGAAAACCATATTTTAAATAAATGGCATGTATCAATACATTGATAGGTTAGTGGCAGTAAAAGGGATTGATATAACCAGGACACTTTTGCATTTCATCAAGAATTCACTTGGGTTTTGGGAATATCAGGAATCCGGACAGTCCGACCAGTAAAAATAATCCCTACAGGTTCTACTGGAGACCTTCACATAATCCCTACAGGTTCTACTGGAGACCTTCACATAATCCCTACAGGTTCTACTGGAGACCTTCACATAATCCCTACAGGTTCTACTGGAGACCTTCACATAATCCCTACAGGTTCTACTGGAGACCTTCACGTAATCCCTACAGGTTCTACTGGAGACCTTCACATAATCCCTACAGGTTCTACTGGAGACCTTCACATAATCCCTACAGGTTCTACTGGAGACCTTCACATAATCCCTACAGGTTCTACTGGAGACCTTCACATAATCCCTATAGGTTTTACTGGAGACCTTCACATAATCCCTATAAATTTTACTGGAGACCTTCAAAATAGTCTGTGTCAAGTCCCACTGTCACTGGATATTTTGTTGTAGCGTTCAGTAATGGCGGAACTCGCCCTACCTGGACAGGATGTTGAAAATGTGCCGATATTTGATTAGTATGCATGACTTGAATGGTGGGATACAGTATGACTGGAACGGCCATCAGACAGGCACAAGCTGTGCAAAAATCTGAATAATATTTTCATTACAAGAAAAATACATATAGTGAATTAAGATGTTTACAGAGTAAGCAGGTATTCTAAGCCCCTAGAATACCCAATAAAACATCAAAGTTGGCTCTAGTGGTGTGGTTCAAGATTACCCTTGGCAACAAACAGTAAGTAGTCAAATCATTTTTCAACGGTTTGACAACTTTTGGAGTCCTCAGGGCACCCGCAGTCCAGCCTTCTCCATGGATTTATTCCCTATTTATAGAGAATTCTTGCAGATGGCACCAGCGGACATGCTCGAACACCAAATTCTGATAAATCTCAGGCAGAACTGACATCACTGATAAAGAGGCCAGGATCAAAGGGGCGGCATATCTCCTCCCCAGACACAGAAACTCACCTGCCGTATGCAAACCTTCTGTCCTTATGGTGATCCCCGAATGTGTCCCACAGACGCAGAGAGACACTGACCTCATCCACCACATCCCTGGAGCGTTCCAGGACCTGCCGAGAGACACAGTGAAAGGGAAAAGCATAAGAAGAAGAGGGATCAGCATTGTAGAGGACATTGGTTTGCTGAGAGTGCCAGTCCAATATGGACAAAAACTAAAATTGCCCTGAGGAGCATGGGTTTGTGCCTATTTGCTGAAAATAAGGAGACACACCAATGCAATGGTCTGCAAACACCATAACAACTACAATGGTTAGATGGCCTATTTAAACATAGGAGTTCTCTCCACCATCTTTGATAAGGCATGAAGTCACCCAGGCCCACAGGTTCAAGAACTTGGATGTTATGTGTTTCCTTTTAAAAGGACACTGTAGGCACCCAGACCACTTCAGCCCATTGCAATGCAATGTCCTATAACCCAACAATAGTAATTATTGCAGTTACAGTCTATAAGACAGCCACGAGAGGGCTTGCTGGTTTGGAATAGACCTTTTGTCCGTTATCTGACGCTGGACGTCCTCACGTACTGGGGTCAGTAAATGCAAACCCCACCGGTCCCCTCCCAGCAGAAGAGCTGGCATCAGGGCAGAGCACTGCTGGCCTCTGCTCTAACTTCCCCCTTGTTACATGGCAGGACTATGTACCCATTTTCCCAGGAGAACCGCTGGTAACTGGACAGAGCACCGTTGGTCTCTACCTGCCAGGTTACTCCAACTCAAGCCTAAAAAACAGGGAATACCAAAGGTCCACGTAACCCTTGGGGCCATACAGAACCGAGACAGACTACAGGAGTCCCCAGGTCCAGTACTTGCTGCTTGTGGGTGGGTAGGTTGCTCGACTAACTCAGGCACCGACCGACAGAAGGTCAGGTACCTGGTTAGTCTCCCCCAGGAAGAGAAGGTGTGTGACGAAAGCCACTTCACCACTGGGCTTTGGAGAGGACTACTTGCCAGCCTTTAACCCTGTGACTAAGGCCCCTGCAATAGAATTGACTAATATACTTCAAACATGATCTGTTCGGGCAATTGGGACTATATGATTAGTTTAACGAACAACCGCACGACCAGAGACCACCCTGGAGCTTGTTAACACCTATTAACCACTTGGAACGTTTCTCACCAGTGTTCTAATTGTTTGTCTGGGTGGCTGCAATTCCTATGAACAACCACGAGGTGACGGTCATTTTGTTCGCTTGAATCTCATGGAACTGAAATCGTATACAGAAACTCCCGAACACCGCTGGACTTCCATCATCGCCTGCGTTTGTTTCTATTCAGCTTAGAAGGGCACTGTTCGGTGACATTCGTCTGGATGAAGGGAACAAGCTGCAGGGTAAGACTTTTGACTCCGTTCGGTAGTTTGTTCTAATTTGTTCTAACACAGCCTAATTCTATGGAACTGTTTTGGGCATGGGACCATGCCTGCGCAAAATTATGACTTCCATAAAACTTTTGAACCCCTGCTCTGGTCTGGGTGATTTTGGGATATGTTGTTCACCCAGATCAGGGCTATCAGGGGATGTATTGTATTTTGGGGGTACTTAGGAGACTTTGTAAAATATGTGTTTTTTATGCTTGGGGATAATTACGTTAACACATTATTTACCTTAATTGTATCACAGGCAGAGGGGAGGGATTGTGTGCTGTATGTGGGAGTGTCAGGCATTGTTACATTGTTTCTATCGGTCTGTACAATTTGTGTACTTGTGCCCAATCAGGTCCAGTAGTTGTTCCTCTGGCCTGAAAAGTTGTATAAAAAAAAAAAAATCCAACCTGCACCATTAAACTCACAGACCTTCTACCCTCAACTCGCAGCCTCGTCTCACAGTTACATAGCTGAAAAGAGACTTCCGCCCATCAAGTTCAGCCTCCCTCACATATGTTTATTGTTGTTGATCCAAAAGAAGGCAAAAAACCTAGTTTGAAGCACTTCCAATTTTGCAACAAACTAGGAAAAAAAGCCTTCTTGACCCCAAAATAACAGTCAGATGTCTCACTGAATCAAGCAGCTATTACTCCACTAATTAGAAATTATATCCCTGTATGTTATGTTTTTGCAAGTATTTATCCAATTGCAGGTTAAACATCTGTAGTGACTCTGACAAAACCACCTCTTCAGGCAGAGAATTCCATATCCTTATTGCTCTTACTGTAAAAAAAAGTTTCTTTGCCTTAGATAAAATCTCCTTTCTTCCAGCCTAAATGTGTGACCTTGTGTCCTATGTATAACACGGTTTATGAATAGATTTCCAGATAAAGGTTTGTACTGGCCCCGAATATATTTGTATAATTTTATCATATCCCCTCTCAGGCACCATTTTTCCAAACTAAACAGAATTTTTTTTTTTTTTTAGCATCACTATAGGGTCAAGAACACAAACATGTATTCCTGACCCTATAGTGTTAAACACCACCAAATAGCCCCCCTGGGCCCTTCATGCCTCCATAAATATAGTAAAACTCTTACTGTATTCAAGCTTGAAGCTGTAAATCTGCATGCTGTTAGACTGCGAAAAACAAGCAGTCTGCTGACATGTGGTAGCCTGATCCAACCACAGTGCTTCCCCATAGGATTGGCTGAGACTGACAAGGAGGCAGATCAGGGGCAGAGCCAACATGATTCAAACACAGCCCTGGCCAATCAGCATCTCCTCATAGACATGAATTGAATCAATGAATCTCTATGAGGAAAGTTCAGTGCCTGCATGCAGAGGGAGTAGATAATGAATCATAGGATGCTGTGCACAGTGCTGCCCTGTGCTCTGCTGACAGTAGATCTGAGTGGATGGAGGCATATTATGCCTCCATCAACTCCGAAGTCCCTCTGGTTCACTCTGAGTGACTGCAACTGGAGGTGTTCCTAGCTATCAATGTAAACACTGTATTTTCTCAGAAAATACAGTGTTTACATGAGAAATGCTGCAGGGAGCTATAGTTCTCACCTGAACAACCTCATTAAGCTGAAGTTGTTCAGGTGACTAATGTCCCTTTAACCTTTCTTTATAACTAAAATCCTCAATTCTTTTTTATCAGTTTTGTAGCTCGTCTCTGCACTTTTTCTAGTGCCATATCATCTTTCTTTAGAACAGGTGCCCAAAATTGCACAGCATATTCAAGGTGTGGTCTTACCAGCGATTCATAAAGAGGCAAAATTATATTTTCATCCTGAGAATTTATGCCCCTATTTATACATGACAAAACCTTACTGGCCTTAGCAACTGCAGATTGACATTGCTGCCTAATTTGTTGTCTAGAACAACTCCCAAATCCTTCTCGTGTGTGGTTATCCAACAATTCACTACCATTTAGGGTGTAAACTGCTTGTGCATTCCTTTGCATTTCTCTACGTTAAATTTCATCTGCCATTTTAGTGCCCAGTCCCCCAATCTATCCAAATCCCACTGCAGCAAAGCAATATCCTGCTCACATTTTATTACGTTACAAAGTTTTGTGTCATCTGCAAACACTGATACATGGCTTTCAATGCCTATTTCAAGATCATTTATAAATATGCTAAATAGAAGCAGTCCCAGAACAGAACCCTGAGGGACACCACTTACCACTTTTATCCAGCCTGAAAATTTACCATTAATGATAACTCGTTGTACTCTATCCTTAAACCAATGTTCTACCCAAGAACAAGAATATTCATCTAGACCAATTTCTTTTAGTTTGAAGACAAACCTATTGTGAGGAACCGTATCAAATGCCTTGGCAAAATCCAAGTAGATCACATCCACTGCAACACCCTGATCTATACTTCTACTTACGGAGCTTTATTTACATTAATTTTCTTTAACCCCTTAAGGACTGGACTGTTTTTGCGATGTTGTACATTTGCGACCAGGCATATTTTTACACTTTTGTGGTGTTTGTCTTTGGCTGTAATTTTCCGCTCTCTCATTTACTGTTCCCATACAAATTATATATATATATATATTTTTCAGGACAAAAGGGGCTTTCTTTACATACCATTATTTATATAATCTCTTGTATTTTAATTTTAAAAAAAATATGAAAAATTGAAAAAAAAAAAAAATACATGTTTTTTTACTTTTACTTGAAAAATCTTTTACTCATCTACAAAAGCCAATGAAAAAAAACTGCTAAATAGATTCAAAATTTTGTCGTGAGTTTAAAAATACCCAGTGTTTACGTGCTTTTTTTGCATGTTATAGGGCTATAGGTACAAGTAGGATATTGCGGTTTCAAAACATACATTTTTAAAATTTATCAATAGTGGCATTGTAACACTATTATCTGTCATAAATCTCTGAATAAAAAAAAAAAATGTACATGTGGGGTGTTAAAGTAGACAACCCAGGGTATTCAATATGGGGTATGTCCAGTCTTTTTTAGTAGCCACATAGTCGAAAACACTGGCCAAAGTAAGCATTCATATTTGTTTGTGTGTGAAAAAAGTAAAAAAACTAAATTGAACGCTAATTTTGGCCAGTGTTTGTGACCAAGTGGTTACTAAAAAAGACTGGACATACCCCATTTGTAATACCTTGGGTTGTCTTCTTTTGCAAATGGTATGCCATCATGGGGTAATTCTCATTCCTGGGCTACCATACGCTCTCAAAGGCAACGTAACCAACCTGGCCATTTTCAATGTAAAAATATTTGACCCATATATTTGACCTTGTAACTTTCAAAAATGCTATAAAACCTGTACATGGGGGGTACTGTTTTACTCGGAGACATCGCTGAACACAAATATTAGTGTTTAAAAACTGGAAAACGTATCACAACAATTATATCATCAGTAAAAGTGCTGTTTGTGTGTGAAAAATGCAAAAAAAGTCACTTTCACTGACAATATCATCGCTGTGATATGTTTTACTGTTTTGAATCACTAATATTTGTGTTCAGCGAAGTCTCCCGAGTAAAACAGTACCCCCCATGTACAGGTTTTAGGGTGTCGTAGAACGTTACAGGGTAAAATACAGTGCTAGCAAATTAAATTCTCTGGACTTTTGGCCTGGGTTGGCAGGCAGGTCCCTCAAATTGCAATCAATAAAATTACTTAATTATGTAAAAATATTACATAAATATGCACGTAGAATTTAAATATATATGCATATTTATATATTTGAAGTCTACGTGTATATTTAATTATTTATGTAATTTTGTATATGGACATATGTATATTTTGTATTATTTATATATATATATATATATATATATATATTAATTTTAAAATACAGTTAGAATAAAATTTCATATAGATATATTTTTTTTTTCAATTTTTATTATTATTTTAAAAAAAAATTTAAATTACTTATTTATATTTTATAATATATATATATATATATATATATATATATATACACACACACACACTATATACATACATATACACACACACACACACACACACGTGTAATTTAATTATAAGTGTATTTTTATATTAATATAAAAATACACTTAGTATGAATATGAATATATATATATATATATATATATATATATATATATATATATATATATATACACACACACACACACACACACACACACACACACACATATACATATACACATATATATATATACATACACACACACACACACACGTTTTTTTTTTGTTTAAACACTAGCAGGGGTTAAAGGACCACTATAGTGCCAGGAAAACACTCGTTTTCCTGGCACTATAGTGCCCTGAGGGTGCCCCCACCCTCAGGGACCCCCTCGGGACGAGCTGGATGGAAAGGAAAGGGGTTAAACTTACATTTATTCCAGCGCCGGACGGGGAGCTCTCCTCCTCTCCGCCTCCGATCCTCCTCCTGGGCTGAATGCACATGCGCGGTAAGAGCTGCTCGCATTCAGCCGGTCTCATAGGAAAGCATTCATAATGCTTTCCTATGGACGCTTGTGTCTTTTCACTGTGATTTTCACAGTGAGAAGCACGCGAGCACCTCTAGCGGCTGTCAATGAGACAGCCACTAGAGGATTTGGAGGCTGGATTAACCCATTTATAAACATAGCAGTTTCTCTGAAACTGCTATGTTTATAAAAAAGGGGTTAATCCTAGAGGGACCTGGCACCCAGACCACTTCATTAAGCTGAAGTGGTCTGGGTGCCTAGAGTGGTCCTTTAATGAGGATTCTATGGCAAGTGATATGCAAATGATTGCTGCAAAAACTTGCGGATAACTTGTGATTGGATAACTCGAGACAAGGTGCTACAATCACAAGTTATCCGCAAGTTTTTGCAGCAATCATTTGCATATCACTTGCCATAGAATCCTCATTAAAGGACTACTATAGGCACCCAGACCACTTCAGCTTAATGAAGTGGTCTGGGTGCCAGGTTTAACCCTTTTTTCTATAAACATAGCAGTTTCAGAGAAACTGCTATGTTTATAATAGTGTTAATCTAGCCTCTGGTGGCTGTCTCATTGAAAATCACAGTGAGAAGACGCAAGCGTCCACAGGAAAGCATTGTAAATGCTTTCCTATGAGACTGGCTGAATGCGCGCGCAGCTCCTGCCGCGCATGCAGCCGAGGAGGAGGAGAGTCCCCCGCCCGGCGCTAGAGATACGTTTAACCCCTTCCACCCCCTAGAGTCCGGCGGGAGGGGGACCCTGAAGGTAACCTATAGTATGAGTGTATGTTTTCCTGGACTATAGTGGTCCTTTAATATATGCTGAAGAAAAATAGTTATTTAAAATTTCTGCTTTTTCCCGGTCTTCATTAGCTAACAAACCCAACTCTCATAAAGTATATCTACACTTTCATTTTTTTTAGAATTGATGTACTTGAAAAAAAATTTGGGGTTGGTTTTACATTCTTTGGCTACCAATTTCTCATTTTCTAGCTTAGCCACTTTAATTTCCTTTTTGCAAACATTATTGGCTTCCTTATAGCTTATATAGGATGCCTCTGACTTAAATGCCCTTTTTTTTTTTTTAAATCTCTTGTTTTACTTCTCTACTAAGCCACATTGCAATGTCAATCTGCAGTTGCTAAGGCCAGTAAGATTTTGTCATGTATAAATAGGGGCATAAATTCTCGGGATGAAAATATAATTTTGCCTCTTTATAAAATCGCTGGTAAGACCACACCTTTAATATGCTGTGCAATTTTGGGCGCCTGTTCTAAAGAAGGATATCATGGCACTGGAGAGGGTCCAGAGACGAGCTACAAAATTGATAAAAGGAATGGAGAATTTTAATTATGAAGAAAGGTTAAAAAAATAAAATCTGTTTAGTTTGGAAAAACGGCGCCTGAGAGGGGATATGATAACTTTATACAAATATATTCGGGGCCAGTACAAACCTTTATCTGGAAATCTATTCATAAACAGGGTTATACATAGGACACGAGGTCACACATTTAGGCTGGAAGAAAGGAGATTTCATCTAAGGCAAAAAAAAAGGTTTTTTTACAGTAAGAACAATAAGGATATGGAATTCTCTGCCTGAAGAGGTGGTTTTGTCAGAGTCCATACAGATGTTTAAACTGAAATTGGATAAATACTTACAAAATCATAACATACAGGGATATAATTTCTAATTAGTGGGTAATAGCTGCTTGATCCAAGGAGACATCTGACTGCTATTTTGGGGTCAAGAAGGAATTTTTTCCTAGTTTGTGGCAAAATTGGAAGTGCTTCAGACCAGGTTTTTTGCCTTCTTTTGGATCAACAGCAACAACATTTGTGAGGAAGGCTGAACTTGATGGATGCAAGTCTCTTTTCAGCTATGTAACTATGTAATTTATTTCTTTTATATTTATTACCCAATACGCAATGTTGTAGGCAACAGCTATAATTTATTACCCAATGTTGAAGGTAACAGCTATAATCATTACAGGGATTGCTATAATCATTACAGGGATTGCTATAATCATTATACTCCCTTGGATTCTACTAGCTCTTGTATGAACTCTACAGTTGATCCTGCTATACTCTCCTGGAGGAGAGAGTTACCCACTGGAACCTTGTCGTAGGTCCAGGGTGGTTAGAAGACGGCGAGACGTCAACCAAGCTGTGGCGGTTCATGGGGTCTGCAGTGCTTATGGTGTCTGGTGCGGTACTGATGGTCCTTGGTGAGCACTAGGAGCATCCGTCGGCGGAGGTTCCATCACAACATCCAATCCAACATTGAATAATGCTTTCCTGTAAGGAAATCCTAAGGCGAGCACAGCCATTGCTGTGCATGCGCATTAGGTCTCCTTGCCGGCTGATGCCTGTGGTGGAGGAGCATGTTAAAAGGACATCTGCGCTGGATTTAGGCAAGTGATTGAAGAGGTTTTATGATCTTCAGCGCTGCTGGAGGGGGAGTGCGGGGGAGGGAGGGGAATATAGGATTCAATAGTGCCAGGAAATGGGATATGTTTTCCTGGCACTATAGAATTCCTTTAAAAAAAAAAAAAAGATATTGACTGACAACCTGCCTCTAGCACTGTACGTCGTCACTTACCTCCTGGCACACTCTGTATTGGTCGATAGCCCAAACAGTGGGCACATGGGTGGCTAGGAGCTGGTACTGAGTGAGAGTAGCGTTACAGGCACGGGCGCAGATCAATCGTGTTTTGCCCACTGCATTATCTCCAACTACAACGCACTTAATAGTTTCGACGTTGGGTCGCTCATAATCCAGATCAATATCCATTTAGTCAGAACTGAAGAGAAAGCAGAAAAGATGACAGACGTTGACATCTTTAAATAGATGTATTTTGGAATTAACTAGAATTTACACAATTATTTATATTTAAGCTCTTAAAAAAAAAAAGTCTGCTTCTCCCTACAGGTTATCGTGTCTAGAAAATAATGTAAAATGTCACTGATAAGATGGGTTTGACCAGAAGATATTTATGCTGGTGGTACTGCTGCTAATTGGAGAACCAAAGGAGACACTACAAATAACACACAGTTGCATGAAAAAGTATGTGAGCCCTTTGAAATGATATGGATTTCTGCACAAATTGGTCAAAAAATGTGATCTGATCATCATCTAAGTCACAACAATAGACAATCATAGTCTGCTTAAACTAATAACACACAAAGAATGAAATGTTGCCATGTTTTTATTGAACACACCATGTAAACATTCACAGTGCAGGTGGAAATAGTATGTGAACCCTTGGATTTAATAACTGGTTGTACCTCCTTTGGCAGCAATAACTTCAACCAAACGTTTCCTGTGTTGAGACAGTCACTAGAGGATTTGGAGGCTGGATTAACCCATTTATAAACATAGCAGTTTCTCTGAAACTGCTATGTTTATAAAAAAAGGGGTTAATCCTAGAGTGACCTGGCACCCAGACCACTTCATTAAGATGAAGTGGTCTGGGTGCCTAGAGTGGTCCTTTAATAGCTGTAGCCAGGGGCGTATTAGCCGCGAGGCAAACAAGGCATTTGCCTTGGCGCATTTTCAGGCAAAAAACGCCGCCCCCAAATGCCCCGCAAATGTCTTGTTAGCCTTGCGGCTAACAGACATTTGGCGCAGCGGCAGTGGCTGTGAAGGGGCATGGAAAGGGGCGGACGGGCTAGGGAGTTTTTTCGAGCCGCCACTGCTGCTACGCTAGCAGGTGCGAGGCCGGTTGCTGATGACGCCATAGCCCGCCCAGCCTCACTCTGCTGGCGCGCCATCTTAGGGAGCTGGTTATGAGCTTCAGGGTTGAGCTCCCTCGCAGCCGTCAGTCGCAGCCACCGTAATCCTGTTGTGGAGAACCCCTGTGCATTACCTTCGCTGCGGGCGAGGCTGGGGGTTAAATAAAAAAAAAAAAAAAAACACTAGTGAGTGTGTGTGTGTTAGTGTGTGTGTGTGTCTGTTAGTGTGTGTGTGTCTGTTAGTGTGTGTCTGTTAGTGTGTGTCTGTTAGTGTTAGTGTGTCTGTTAGTGTTAGTGTGTATGTTAATGTTAGTGTGTATGTTAATGTTAGTGTATGTATGTTAGTGTATGTATGTTAGTGTATGTATGTTAGTGTGTGTGTATGTTAGTGTTAGTGTATGTATGTTAGTGTTAGTGTGTGTGTGTCTGTTAGTGTGTGTGTCTGTTAGTGTGTATGTCTGTTAGTGTGTGTGTGTATGTTTGTGTGTGTATGTTAGTGTGTGTATGTTAGTGTGTGTGTATGTTAGTGTGTGTGTATGTTAGTGTGTGTGTATGTTAGTGTGTGTGTATGTTAGTGTGTGTGTATGTTAGTGTGTGTATGTTAGTGTGTGTGTGTATGTTATGTGTGTATGTTAGTGTGTGTGTGTATGTTAGTGTGTGTATGTTAGTGTGTGTGTATGTTAGTGCTAGTGTGTGGCCCGTTAGTGTTAGTGTGTATGTTAATGTGTTAAAGTGTATGTGGCAGCAATGTTAGTGTATGTATGTTAATGTTAGTGTGTGTGTGTGTGTGTAAAAGAGTGTGTGTGTGTGTGTTTGTTAGTGTGTGTGTTAGTGTGTGTATAAGGTGTTAGTGTGTTTGTTAGTGTTAGTGTGGCAGTAATAAGTAGTGTATGTGGCAAAGGTGTTAGTGTGTGTCTGAAAGGTGTGTATGTCTGTTAGTGTGTGTGTGTGTGTGTATGTTAGTGTGTGTGTGTGTATGTTAGTGTGTGTGTGTGTATGTTAGTGTGTGTGTTAATGTTAGTGTGTATGTTAATGTTAGTGTGTATGTTAATGTTAGTGTATGTATGTTAGTGTGTGTGTGTCTGTTAGTGTTAGTGTGTATGTTAATGTTAGTGTATGTATGTTAGTGTTAGTGTGTGTGTGTCTGTTAGTGTGGATGTCTGTTAGTGTGGATGTCTGTTAGTGTGGATGTCTGTTAGTGTGTGTGTTTGCCTGTGAGTGTGTGTGTGTGTTTGCCTGTGAGTGTGTGTGTGTGTTTGCCTGTGAGTGTGTGTCTGTTAGTGAGTGTGTGAGTGTGTCTGTTAGTGACTGTGTGTTTCTGTTAGCTAGTGAATGCGTATCTGTCAGTGAATGTGTGTGTGTGTATTTAGAAGGCGGAGCAGGGGGGAAGGTTGGGTGGCGGTTGCGCGGGTGGGGGTGGCGCGGGGGGGTGCCTGAGTTTTGTCCTGCCTAGGGCAGCACAAAACCAGGATACACCACTGGCTGTAGCACCTTGTCTCGAGTTATCCAATCACAAGTTATCCGCAAGTTTTTGCAGCAATCATTTGCATATCACTTGCCATAGAATCCTCATTAAAGGACCACTCTAGGCACCCAGACCACTTCAGCTTAATGAAGT
>OW240917.1:3478787-3509828 GCA_933207985.1 Pelobates cultripes
CACGCAGCCTTGTCTCGTGATTTTAGGGAACAGCTATGCCTGCTATAACCACTAGCTCCTGTAAGAGCTACACATCTATCTTGCTACCTGCTATCATCTCTTGGAGCTAGATCCAAGAGGTTGGTCGAGAGTGGGAAGGGACAGTGAGACCCCAGCCAAGCTGCGGCGGCTAGGGGGCTACGGTGCTTATGGTGTCCGGTGTGGTGCTTATAGTACTCAAGGCGACTAGGAAGTAGTGATTGGCGGAGTCACCCAGTCGGGGTGCCAGGCAGTTTGGCACAAGCTATTATTATAATCTCTCTTTCTGCTAGCACATTAAGCTTAAATACCATATTTACTCAAATGTAAAGCACAAGAATCTAATGCACACCTCAATTTCTGAAACCTGGAAGCCTGAAAATGTTTATTGCCATATACGGCAGTATCATTGATGGTATTTCAAGTTTAGTGTTACATGTTAAGTCTATTCTTTCATAAGCCCTCTTTCAGGAACGAAACTTGCCTGTGTCAATTTGCCGGAAAGAAATTCGCCTGTATGAATTTACCAGTTTTAATTTGTGTGTTTTGAATTCACCAGTTTTAATTCACTGGAAAATTTTGAATTTTACCCTGAATATAATGCGCCATTGAATCTAATGTGTATTCACATTTTGGTAACTTTATTTTCCAAAAAAGGCACGCATTAGATTTGAGTAAATATGGTATTATAGGCAATAATTCTTTTCATTCAATTATTTATCTGCTCAGCCCAACCTTAAAGAAACACTCCAGACACATAAAGCACTTTCGGCATTTACTGTGTCTCCACCTTATACAGAGGGACTGAACACCGAGAGGCAAAGGTGGGCCAGTGTTTACTATGTCTCCACCTTATACAGAGGGACTGAACACAGAGAGGCAAGGGTGGGCCAGTGTTTACTGTGTCTCCACCTTATACAGAGGGACTGAACACCGAGAGGCAAAGGTGGGCCAGTGTTTACTGTGTCTCCACCTTATACAGAGGGACTGAACACCGAGAGGCAAAGGTGGGCCAGTGTTTACTATGTCTCCACCTTATACAGAGGGACTGAACACCGAGAGGCAAGGGTGGGCCAGTGTTTACTATGTCTCCAAATTATGCAGAGTGAACTGAACACCAAGAGTGCTGTGGGCCACCGCTTAATTGTGTCTCCACCTTATACAGAGGGACTGAACACCGAGGCAGGGCCAGTGTTTACTGTGTTCCACCTTATACAGAGGGACTGAACACCGAGGCAAGGGTAAGCCCACCGCTACTGTGTCTCCACCTTATACAGAGGAACTGAATTGAAGAGGCAAAGGTGGGCCACCGCTTACTAGTGTCTCCACCTTTATACAGAGGACTTGAACACCGAGAGGCAAGGGTGGCCAGTGTTTACTGTGTCTCCACCCATACAGAGGGACTGAACACAGAGGCAAGGGTGGGCCAGTGTTTACTGTGTCTCCATACAGAGGGACTGAACACTAGAGGCAAGGGTAACACCGCTTACTGTGTCTCCACCTTATACAGAGTGGACTGAAGCACCGAGAGGCAAGGGCCAGTGTTTACTGTGTCTCCACCTTATACAGAGGGACTGAACACCGAGAGGCAAGGGTGGGCCAGTGTTTACTGTGTCTCCACCTTATACAGAGGGACTGAACACCGAGAGGCAAGGGTGGGCCAGTGTTTACTGTGTCTCCAAATTATACAGAGGGACTGAACACCGAGAGGCAAGGGTGGGCCAGTGTTTACTATGTCTCCACCTTATACAGAGGGACTGAACACCGAGAGGCAAGGGTGGGCCAGTGTTTACTATGTCTCCACCTTATACAGAGGGACTGAACACCAAGAGGCAAGGGTGGGCCAGTGTTTACTGTGTCTCCAAATTATGCAGAGGAACTGAACACCAAGAGGCAAGGGTGGGCCAGTGTTTACTGTGTCTCCACCTTATACAGAGGGACTGAACACCGAGAGGCAAAGGTGGGCCAGTGTTTACTGTGTCTCCACCTTATACAGAGGGACTGAACACCGAGAGGCAAGGGTGGGCCACCGTTTACTGTGTCTCCACCTTATACAGAGGGACTGAACACCGAGAGGCAAAGGTGGGCCAGTGTTTACTATGTCTCCACCTTATACAGAGGGACTGAACACCGAGAGGCAAGGGTGGGCCAGTGTTTACTATGTCTCCAAATTATGCAGAGGAACTGAACACCAAGAGGCAAAGGTGGGCCACCGTTTACTGTGTCTCCACCTTATACAGAGGGACTGAACACCGAGAGGCAAAGGTGGGCCAGTGTTTACTGTGTCTCCACCTTATACAGAGGGACTGAACACCGAGAGGCAAGGGTGGGCCACCGTTTACTGTGTCTCCACCTTATACAGAGGGACTGAACACCGAGAGGCAAAGGTGGGCCAGTGTTTACTATGTCTCCACCTTATACAGAGGGACTGAACACCGAGAGGCAAGGGTGGGCCAGTGTTTACTATGTCTCCACCTTATACAGAGGGACTGAACACCGAGAGGCAAGGGTGGGCCAGTGTTTACTATGTCTCCACCTTATACAGAGGGACTGAACACCGAGAGGCAAGAGTGGGCCAGCATTTACTGTGTCTCCACATAATGCAGATGGACATTATGCAGAGGGACCGAACACTGAGAGGCAAGGGTGGGTCTGTATTTACCGTGTCTACATACTATGCAGAGGAACAGAGTGTGCCACTTGTTGACCCTATTAACCTCTACTAACACCTCCATAACCACAAACACCTCAACGTTCTAAGCGGTCGGCTGGGTGGTTGTCATTCGTATGTGCGAACACGTGACGGCGGCTATCTTGAGATACGAACACGGCCAGCTGTGATTGGTCGTTGAATGTATGGAACTAAAATCGGACACTCAACGTCACGAACACCGCTGAGACTTCCATCCCTACTGATGTTCAACAATATTCTTACAAACAGAACGGCGTTCAGTGAAAACATTCCTCGAACCACAGAGACTATGGGAACGTACGCACAAACTGATATTCATATGTATGTGATATATTTTGGTACTCCTGAAAGAGAACGACCACACTGCCTGACTGTGTGGAACTATTTTGGGCAGGTGCCTCGTGTGCTGTCTCTCTAAACTATACCCCTGTGGGGTTTCGGCTACATTCATGGGATCTGAGTGATTTTGAGACATGTTGGAAGCTCAGATCCAGGCTATCCAGGGATATGGAACTTGAGGGGATACCTCATTGTTAAGTACTTATTTTGGGGTACTTTTATTATACATGTCCTGGACCTGAGTGGTAATGTAATTATGTGTGTGCTTATGTTGCTGTCCCCTCTTAGGCCCAGTGGGGAATGCCCCTGGAATGTGTCACCAGAAACCCCTTGCATGGGGACTTTCATAAAAGGGCCAGCTCCCATTAAAACCAGATCACTTCACCCTCAACACGCAGCCTCATCTCATGATTGTAGGGAACAGCTATGCCAACTACACCTGCTTCTCTTACTGTTTGGATGACTACTTGGAATACTATAACACTACTCATACTCATACTAAGGGGGGGAAGGACATTTCTGGTGGTGGAAACCGCACTACTCACTGGGTGACCGCTACATTTGGTGGCAGTGGTGGTGTGGCGAAACCAACCTCACCACAAAGCATTGGAGAAGCCTGGTTGCTCACCTGTTGCCCTTGGACTATGGCCCTATGTTAAAAAGTCTTCTTTTCCCTTGCAGAAAAGGCTTGTTTGTGCCTTTCTGCCCGGCGTTCGGTAGATTCAATCTACCGAACAAACAACAGAATGACTGGACCACCTGTATTGGGAGTGTGTCGGCAATTTACCTCCCAGAAGCTGCGGTTAACCGCAGCTTAATTGACGAATGCTGGGTGGCCTTTGTTCGTTTGCAGAACACGTGGCGGCGGCCATTTTAAAGTCCCGAACAGCCAGCGGTGTTCAGCGCCCAAAGTATTGAACTGGAAATGGACACTTATTTGCGCGAACACCGCTGAGCCGTCAGCCTCCTTGCGTCTGCATTCGGTCATTTAACCGGATGCCTGTTCATTCGGTAGTTTAACCGTATGAACAGCATTACCCCAGATAGCCATGCCTGGAGCCTATTCGTGTAATGAAAGACTATGGGAAAGACTTTGGCTCCATGGCGATTGAACTGTATGTATGTGATCTGAGCGCCATCCGGTAATAATGTGCGCTCAGATCTAAGCTATCTGGGGATAGGTAGAATGTATATGTTTTGTGCAACAGTTGTAACTTTATAAATTTTTATGTCTTTTACTGCCTTTTACTGCCATGTGGTTAATGGAGTTTTACCTCTGTCCTGGGAGATAATTGGATTGCTTCCCAATTATCTCCAGGACAGAGGGAGGGAAATGAGGATGCATTGTGGGGATGTTTTACTTCTGTGTTTCTGTCATTGGTTCATGTCTGTCCTTTGTCACAGTCTCCCATTTGGCCCCCTAGGGGAGTGTCCACCAGGTGGGAGACCTGCATAAATACTGGGCAGGTAGCCCTCAATAAACCAGACCACTGCTTGACCCTCAACACGGAGCTCTGTCTCGTCTTTGGGGGAATTTACTGTATGCTGTTACAGACTGACTGCCCAGTATTTATGCAGGTCTCCCACCTGGTGGACACTGCTGCTTGGGTGCTTTTCCTTTTTGTCTGCTAGCAGCTATTCGTGAGGTTCCAGTTCGGGAGTTTGGAGTGCTACTTTGTATGCAGTTCGGGAGTTTGGAGCATTCCATTGTATGCAGTTCGGGAGTTTGGAGCATTCCCTTGCATTCAGTTCGAGAGTCTGGGGTTCTGCAGTAGCTGTGCCTGTGTCTCTGGAAGGGAAGATCTACTAAACGGCGGTTTAACCCTTTTATGCCTGGGGGTGCCATTACAATTGGTGGCAAGCAGCGGGATCGTTCCTACAGCCAGAAGGACAGCTACAGGAGACACCATTACGTGGATTTTACAATTTGAGGGCAACGCATGTCCCAGTACGGCGACCCTGACAGCACCGGGATGGAACCAGCAGTGGAGTACGATGAGGGTGTCATGGATGACCGAGATGCAGCCGGAAAAGGCATCTGGTACCAGGCACTGGGTATTGCGGAGTACCAGCGGGGCGAGAGACTCCCCAAGGAAGACCAGCGATTGCAGAAGCGACTAGCCTTGCTGATGCCCTTCCTGGGAGAGCAGCCCCTGGAGAAATGGGTGAAGGAATTGGAGCTCCAGGTATGGCAGGAGATTTAGCTTGAAGATGCCTACCAGGCGCTCTGGTGGTATGGGGCACCGTACCTGCCCTGGACAGCCAAGCATGACAAGCCCGAGGGAGAGGAGTTTGATGGTCCTGGCTTGTTATGGGAGACTTTTTCAGAGCCTGAGTTTGGAAGCCCTACACAAGCCCGGTTCTGTGATCTCTTTGAGTGGAGGGAGAGCAGGTATGACTGGGACGACACTCACAAGATTGAGCAAGACCTGGTCCACCTGGTGACCCGAGAGATCGAGCTGGAACAGGGCTACCAGCAGCTGTTCCACTCCAGTGAGAAGGCTCAGCAGGAGAGCAGAGTGACAGACCCAGAGCCAGAACCATTCAGCTGGGACGAGATAGTGGAGTTTTGCTGGGAGGAACCCTAGGTGGCTGGTGGAGATGAGACCGAGGTCTCTCCACCGGTCCTGCAGGGAATTGGGAGCCCAGTCTCCATTCCCCAGCGGCAGGCTGAGTTACAGGGGGCAGAGACAGTTGGTCCTGTCCCCCAGCGGCAGAGTGTCCTACAGGGAATAGAGAGCCCAGTCTCCTTTCCCCAGCAACAGGACACTGTATTGGGAGCGGAGACAGTCGGTCTCCCTCCCCCGTGGCTGGAAGTATATATGGGAGTGGAGCTTGCTACCCCCTCTCCCCAGCGGCAGTGTGATTTGCAGGGAATTGGGAGCCCAGTCTCCATTCCCCAGCGGCAGTGTAATTTATTGGGAATTGGGAGCCCAGTCTCCATTTCCCAGCAGCAGTTTAATATGCAGGAAATTGAGAGCCCAGTCTCTTTTCAACAGCGGCAGAGTGAGTTAAAGGGGGCAGGGACAGTTGGTTCTGTCCCCAGCGGCAAAGCTTCCTACAGGGAATAGAGAGCCCAGTCTCCTTTCCCCAGCAGCAGGACTCTGTATTGGGAGCGGCGACAGTCGGTCTCCCTCCCCTGTGGCTGGAAGTATATATGGGAGAAGAGCTTGTTACCCCCTCTCTCCAGCGGCAGCTTGACATACCCAGGGGAGACAGTAAGCCCCACAACCGTGCAGATGGGACCGTGGTCTCTGCACTTACAGCACAGGGGGTAGGGACGGTCGGTCAGTCCTGCCCCCCCAGCGACAGGGCTGTTTAGCCAAAGGGGAGACAGTCGGTCTCCCCCCCACAGCAGCAGAGCTGTGTATCCAAAGGGGAGACAGTCGGTCTCCCCCTCCAGCAGCAGAGCTGTGTATCTAAAGGGGAGACAGTCAGTCTCCAGCAGCAGAGCTGTGTATCTAAAGGGGAGACAGTCGGTGTAACGGACCGTTTTGCACACCAGGGGTAAAAACCGTTTAGGCGATCGTCCCCCTTTCCAGAGATGCAGGCACAGCTACTGTAGAACACCAAACTCACGAATCGCCAATAAGGGAATGCTCCAAACTCCCGAACGGCATCCAATATAGCACTCCAAACACACGAACTGGAACCATACGAATCACTGCTAGCAGACGAATAGGAAAAGCATCCAAGCGACTTACACTGCTAGCAATCAGTCTCTAACAGCATTCAGTAAATCCCCCCAAAGACGAGACAAGGCTACGTGTTGAGGGTCAAGCAGTGGTCTGTTTAATGAGGGCTACCTGCCCAGTATTTATGCAGTTCTCCCACCTGGTAGACACTCCCCTAGGGGACCAAATGGGAGACTGTGACAAAGGACAGACAAGTTGACAAATAGGACACACAGTCACATTATATTCCCACAATGCATCCTGGCTTCCTCCCCTCTGCCTTGGAGACAATTGAGAAGTAATTCAATTATCTCCCAAGACAAAGGCAAATCGCCATTATGCACGTGGGGATACTAAAACATGAATTACTGTTAAAATACACCATGTGAGACACATCACATTAAAACTATACATTTAACATGTCCCCAGATAGCTCAGGTCTGAGCACACATTATTAAGCGGATGGTGCTCAGACTACACGAATACAGTTCAATCGCCATGGAGACAAAGTCTTTACACAGTCAGTTCTCATGCGAATGGGCTCCATGGGATACCTATCTGGGGTATAACATAGACAAGTAAAACTACCGAACACCGGCCGTTCGTGTACTTTCACCGAACAAGAAGGGAGGTCAGTGGCTTCAGCGGTGTTTGCGCAAAACTGTCCAATTTTAGTTCTATGAATTAAGCAAACACCGCTGTGCGTTCGCATGTTTAAAATGGCCGCGACCTCGTGTTCGTGATACGAATGGCAGCCACCCTGCATTCGTCAATTAAGCTGCGGTTAACCGCAGTTTCAGGGAGGCTAATTGCTGGCACACTCCAGCTCCCAGGTGGTCCAGTCATTTGTGCGGTTGTTCGGTAGATTGAATCTACGGAACACCCGGCAGAAAATCACGAATAAGTCTTTACTGCAGTGAAACAAAAGTCTTTTATCATGGGGCCATAATCCAACGGCAGCAGGCGAGCAACCAGGCTTCTCCAATGCAATGTGGCGAGATTGCTCTCGTCACATCTCTCCCCTTTTCCAAACAGACTAACAGGGTATCTGACCTCCTGCCGGTCAGTGCCCTTGTTAGTCCAGCAGCCCACCCACAAAACACAATCAACAGCACAGCCCACCCACAATAAATGGTTACTACACCTGGGTAGAGGAGAAGCTTGTCCATGTCCAGGTGCCTCACCACGGCTGTGCTGGGTACGGGTATGCTGACTTGGTGGGTTGCTGCGTGGGCAGAGACCAGCGGTACTCTGCCCTGTTGCCAGCGCTACTGGGAAGGTAGCCTGGTTGAAGCCTGGTTGTTGGAGGGGGAGACCGACTGTCTCCCCTTTAGATACACAGCCCTGCTGCTGGAGACCAACTGTCTCCCCTTTAGATACACAGCCCTGCTGCTGGAGACCGACTGTCTCCCCTTTGGACACACAGCTCTGCTGCTGGAGACCGACTGTCTCCCCTTTAGAGACCGACTGTCTCCCCTTTAGATACACAGCCCTGCTGCTGGAGACCGACTGTCTCCCCTTTAGACACACAGCCCTGCTGCTGGAGACCGACTGTCTCCCCTTTGGACACACAGCTCTGCTGCTGGGGGGCAGAACCGACCGTCCCTACCCCCTGTGCTGTAAGTGCAGAGACCACGGTCCCATCTGCACAGTTGTGGGGCTTACTGTCTCCCCGTGGTACGTTAAGCTGCCGCTGGGGAGAGGGGGTAACAAGCTCCTCTCCCATATATACTTCCAGCCGTGGGGGAGGGAAACAGACTGTCTCTGCTCCCAATATAGATTCCTGCTGCTTCGGAAAGGAGACTGGGCTCTCTATTCCCTGTAGGACACTCTGCCGCTGGGGGACAGGACCAACTGTCTCTGCCCCCTGTAACTCAGCCTGCTGCCGGGGAATGGAGACTGGGCTCCCAATTCCCTGCAGGACCAGTGGAGAGACCTCGGTCTCATCTCCACCAGCCACCTAGGGTTCCTCCCAGCAAAACTCCACTATTTTGTCCCAGCTGAATGGTTCTGGCTCTGGGTCTGTCACTCTGCTCTCCTGCTGAGCCTTCTCACTGGAGTGGAACAGCTGCTGGTAGCCCCATGTTAAAAAATCTTCTTTCCCCTGCAGAAAAGGCTTGTTTGTGCCTTTCTGCCCGGCGTTCGGTAGATTCAATCTACCGAACAAACAACCGTGGTGTTCGCGCAAAACTGTGTCCGATTTTAGTTCCATGAATTAAGCTTTGCACACCACTGTGAGTTCGCATGTTTAAAATGGCTGCGACCTCGTGTTCGTGATACGAATGGCGGCCACCCAGCATTCGTCAATTAAGCTGCGGTTAACCGCAGCTTCAGGGAGGCTAATTGCCGGCACACTCCAGCTCCCAGGTGGTCCAGTCATTCGTGCGGTTGTTCGGTAGATTGAATCTACCGAACACCAGGCAGAAAATCACGAATAAGTCTTTTCTGCAGGGAAACAAAAGTCTTTTATCATGGGGCCATAATCCAACGGCAGCAGGCTAGCAACCAGGCTTCTCCAATGCAATGTGGCGAGATTGCTCTCATCACAGTCGGTCTCCCCCTCCAGCAGGCTCCAACCAGGCTACTTCCATGGTAGCGCTGGCACTAAGGCAGAGTGCCGCTGGTCTCTGCCCACTCAGCAACCCACCAAGGCAGCCTACCAGTCCCCTGCACAGCTGTGGTGAGGCACCTGGACATGGACAAGTTTCTCATCTACCCAGGTGTAGTAACCATTTATTGTGGGAGGGCTGTACTGCTGATTGTGTTTTGTGGGTGGGCTGCTGGACTAACAAGGGCACTGACCGGCAGGAGGTCAGATACCATGTTAGTCTGCTTGGAAAATGGGAGAGATGTGGCAAAACCAACCTCGCCACGAAGCATTAGAGAAGCCTGGTTGCTCACCTGTTGTCCTTGGACTATGGCCCCATTTTAAAAAGCCTTCTTTTCCCCTGCAGAAAAGGCTTGTTCTTGCCTTTCTGCCCGGCGTCCGGTAGATTCAATCTACCGAACAAACAACCGCATGACTGGACCACTTGTATAGGGAGTTTGTCGTCAATTTACCTCCCAGAAGCTGCGGTTAACCGCAGCTTAATTGACGAATGCTGGGTGGCCTTTGTTCGTTTGCCGAACACGTGGCGGCCGCCATTTTAAAGTCCCAAACGGCCAGCGGTGTTCAGCGCCCAAACTATGGAACTGGAAACGGACACTTATTTGCGCGAACACCGCTGAGCCGTCAGCCTCCTTCTGTCTGCATTCGGTCATTTAACCGGATGCCTGTTCATTCGGTAGTTTAAACGTATGAACAGCATTACCCCAGATAGCCATGCCATGGAGCCTATTCGTGTAATGAAAGACTATGGGAAAGACTTTGGCTCCATGGCGATTGAACTGTATGTATGTGATCTGAGCGCCATCCGGTAATAATGTGCGCTCAGATCTAAGCTATCTGGGGATAGGTAGAATGTATATGTTTTGTGCAACAGTTGTAACTTTATACATTTTTATGTCTTTTACTGTCTTTTACTGCCTTGTGGTTAATGGAGTTTTGCCTCTGTCCTGGCAGATAATTTGATTACTTCCCAATTATCTCCAGGACAGAGGGAGGATTCATTGTGGGGATGTTTTACTTCTGTGTGTCTGTCATTGGTTCATGTCTGTCCTTTGTCACAGTCTCCCATTTGGTCCCCTAGGGGAGTGTCTACCAGGTGGGAGAACTGCATAAATACTGGGCAGGTAGCCCTCAATAAACCAGACCACTGCTTGACCCCCAACACGGAGCTCTGTCTCGTCTTTGGGGGGATTTACTGTATGCTGTTAGAGACTGATTGCCAGGGGTGTAAGCCGCTTGGGTGCTTTTCCTGTTCGTCTGCTAGCAGCTATTCGTGAGGTTCCAGTTCAGGAGTTTGGAGTGCTACTTTGTATGCTGTTCGGGAGTATGGAGCATTCCCTTGTATGCCGTTTGGGAGTTTGGAGCATTCCCTCGTATTCAGTTCGAGAGTCTGGTGTTCTGCAGTAGCTGTGCCTGTGTCTCTGGAAGGGAAGATCTACTAAACGGCGGTTTAACCCTTTTATGCCTGGGGGTGCCGTTACAGGTGGGATGGTCCTTTTTCCCTAGAGACAGTGTTACACGAATGGAGAGTGAGTATGACAAGCTGAAAATACTGACCCTAAAGGATCTTTTGGAAAGCTGTGGGCGTCCCGGTAGCAACCGACTGCGATGGGAACTGATAGTGGATTTAGTCGAATTGGACCGAACAACTGCAATGGCCGAGATAAATGCCCTGAACATGGAGGAAGGCGAAAAGCTGCGGGAAGTTTGGTTATGTTTGGCTCTGTATGGGCCGAACCCATCGGAAAACTTGATCACCCAGGTATTCAGTGCAGTGGAAGCCGAAGCCCGAGAAAAATGGGAATATCAGCTACGGCTAGCCACAATACAACGGCCCGAAATCCCAGCTGGGATATCTACTATGCTCCCGGCGGCACGGAGGAATACTTGGGGTACTATATGAGGCTGACCCTGTGAAAGCGGCCACCCAGGATAACCGCCAACAACAGCGACAGGTTGGTCAATGGGCAATCGGCCCAGGACTTACGGGACACTGGAGCTTCCCTGACTCTAGTGCAACAACACCTGGTGAGCAACAAGGAATGCACTGGACAAACGGTAGTTGTCGGGGTGGCCGGGGGAGGTGTCTAGAAAGTCTTGCTTGTATGGACGTGGTTTTAACAAACAACGTTGATCTTTTGACCAACATTCAAGTAGGTGAGCACTTGGGAAATAGTGATCAATATATATTGTCCTTTGAAATAAACTCAAAAAGACAAAAGCACATGGGGAATACTAAAACATATAATTTTAAAAAGGTCAAGTTCTATAAGTTAAGGGCAGCTTTACAATATATTGACTGGCATAAACTATTTAGTGAAAAGAACACTGAGGATAATTGGAACATCTTCCGACAAATATTAGAAAGGTACATTTCTCATTATGTACCATTGGGTAATAAATATAAAAGAAAGACATTGAAACTAATGTGGCTTAGTAGAGAAGTAAAACAAGAGAAAAAAAATAAGAAAAGGGCATTTAAAGCATTTAAATCTGACAAATCAGATGCATCCTATAAAAGATATAAGGAAGCCAATAATGTGTGCAAAAAATTAGATTTGCTAAACTTCAAAATGAAAAAATGATAGCTAAAGAGAGCAAAACCAACCCCGAAGCATTATTTAAGTACATAAATTCTAAAGAAAACAAAAATTAAAGTGTAGGTACACTAAAAACTGAAATGGGGTGTTAGTTAATGAAGACCAGGAAAAGGAAGGAATTTTAAATAACTATTTCTCCTCCGTATATATTAAGGAAGAACCCATGGCAATAGATGTGCAAATGATTGCTGCTAAAAATTTGCTGAATAATTTTGATTGGTTAACTCAAGACAAGGTGTTGCAGCAATTAAAGAAAGTTAATTTAAACAAAGCTACAGGGCCTGACGGTATCCATCCACGTGTACTTAAGGAACTAAGTGTAGAAATAATTCTTTCAGGAAGTGTTCCGGAGGATTGGAGGAAGGCGGATGTGGTTCCTATATTCAAAAAGGGTTCAAAATCCTTGCCTGGAAATTATAGACCTGTGAGCTTAACTTCTGTGGCTGGTAAAATATTTGAAAGGTTATTAAGGGATAATATTCAAGAATTCCTTGAGAAGAACATGGTTATCAGCAAAAATCAGCATGGTTTTATAAAGCACAGGTCATGTCACATGATCAGGGTGTTTCAGTGGATGGGATCTATTTGGATTTTGCCAAGGCATTTGATACAGTTCCACACAATAGATTAGTGTTAAAACTCAAGGAAATCGGTCTAGATGAAAATGCTTGTTCTTGGGTAGAACATTGGCTTAAAAACAGAGTACAAAGAGTTGTCATTAATGGTAAATTTTCAAGCTGGACAGAGGTGGCAAGTGGTGTCCCTCAGGGGTCTGTTCTGGGACCCCTTCTATTTAACATGTTTATAAATGATCTTGAAGACAGCATTGAAAGTCATGTTTCAGTGTTTGCAGATGACACAAAACTTTGTAAAATAATACAATGTGAGCAAGATATTACTTTGCTGCAGAGGGATTTAGATAGACTGGGGGACTGGGCACTCAAATGGCAGATGAAATTTAATGTTGAAAAATGCAAAGTTATGCACTTCGGCGTAAAGAATGCACAAGCAATGTATACTGTAGCGGATGGCACCAGGCGACCCTACAAAAATACTGTATAAAGCTGCATCCGTGTATCTGCTGTAATTTCTGTGTATTTAAAAAGAATTGTATTCCTCTGATTGTTCGGTAGTTTCATTCCCTTAGTTTATTCGAATGAAACTACCGAACAACCAGACCTCCCTGTGTGAAGTGTGTCCTCAATTACCAGTTGCAACATTGTTGCGAACGGGTAATTGAACAGTAAGTAGCCGTCCTTTGTTCTCGGGGGTGGCCGCCATTCGACAAACGAACACGTGGCGGCGGCCATTTTAAAACTCCCGAACAGCGGTGTTTTGCCGTCGAGTGTCTGGAACTAAAATCGGACACTCGAGTAGGCGAACACCGCTGAGACCTCCACAGCCCTGGTCCGTTCGGTTCCAAACTACCGAACGGCCCCTCGTTCGGTAAATAGAGAATACCGAACGAGGGGATTCAGGCGAACCCTCCCTAGCCTCTATAGCTAGAGGCTTTTCGTGTATTTTATTCCCTTATGCCAGGACCGACCGCAAGGCCCATTCACATGGAACCGAATTCGGCTATCTCTGTTCGTGCGGTCGGTCATTTTATTCCCTCCATACTTTTCCCGAACCCCTGGTCCGATCTGGGTGATTTTTGGATATGTTGTTCACCCAGATCAGGGCTACCGGGGATGTATGATTTAAAGGGGTACCCCTACGTTTAGGGGTACATCCAGAAACGGGGGGAATTGGTGTGCTGGATAAGGGGATTATGATGCTGGCTGAGGGGAGGGGATGTGTGGGAGGTTACCAGGACAGGATTGGCTACTGTAATAATTACTGTAAATCCCTCCCTTGCATGGGAGCATGCTTTATAAGGAGACTGTGATTAAAGGCTTGTCAGTTATGCTCCTGAAACTGTGTGTCGTCCAGTTATTGGGATTGCTGTTGGGATATTGCTGTATTTTACCTGCTGGAAACCCTGCCTTTGGATTTACTATTTACTTGTTCCTGAGTCTCACTTGGATTATAAGCGGAGATAACCTGGGTAATATTGCATCTCCGCTACATATACCCTTAATGGAAGCGAATTAGGGATAACAACACACAAAAAGGACTTGGGGATTGTTAGACAACAAACTATGCAACAATGTGCAATGTCAATCAGCAGTGGCTAAGGCCAGTAAGGTATTGTCATGCTTGAAAAAGGGCATTCATTCTCGGGACGAGAATATAATTTTGCCTCTTTATAAATCACTGGTAAGACCCCATATTGAATATGCTGTGCAATTTTGGGCACCTGTTCTAAAGAAGGATATTATGGCACTAGAAAAAGTGCAGAAGCTGGCTACAAAATTAATAAAAGGAACGGAACATATCAGCTATGAAGAAAGGTTAACAAATATAAACCTATTTAGTTTAGAAAAATGTCTGAGTGGGGATATGATAACCTTATACAAATATATTCGGGGCCAATACAAACCATTGTGTGGAAATCTATTCACAAACCGGACACGAGGTCATGCGTGTGGAATTATCTGCCTGAAGAAGTGGTTTTATCAGAGTCTATACAGATGTTTAAACAGCAACTACTTGCAAAAACAGAATATTCAAGGATATAATTTTTCAATGTAGGGTAATAGCTTCTTGATCCAAGGATCCAAGGATAAATCTGACTGCCATTCTGGATTCAAGAAGGAATTGTTTTCCTAGTTTGTTGCAAAATTGGAAGTGCTTCAAACTGTTTTTTTTTTTTTTGCCTTCTTTTGGATCAACAGCAAAATACAAATGTGAGGAAGGCTGAACTTGATGGACGCAAGTCTCTTTTCAGCTATGTAACTATCTAACATCAGCTCACCTGTCTGGGATACCCAGGTAAGAACCACTAACCCCCCGACTGTGTCTGTAGCCATGAACCCCTTAGCCTGGGACACCCTAGAGGAGTTTGGGAAGGAAATGAGAGAGGAACAGCCCCATCGCAAAAGCGTCAACTGGTAGTTCCAAGGAAATACTGGTTGAAGCGGCTTCGGATCGGGCTCGATATACCTTTAGCAGGACACCTGGGAGTAGGTCACACATCCCATTGAGTAACCCAAAACTTCTTTTAACGGGGAGTCTCTGGGGATGTACGACAATATTGCAGTGCTTGCAACATCTGCCAGCATGTAGTGAAGAGAGGGGATAATCCCAAGGCTTGACTGCTATCCATGCCCATTATTGAAGAGCCCTTCAGCCAGATAGCTGTCCTAAAGAGACCCAGTCCATCCGGTAAACGATAAATACTTACTGTGGTGGACTACCCTACACGATATCAGGAAGCCGTTGCTCTCTCAAACATCCAGGCAGACACTGTTGCTAGTGCTCTGGTCGGGATCTTTTCCAGAGTGGGGTTTCCAAAAGAGACCCTTTCTGACCAGGGGATGCAATTTACAGCAGATCTTACATATCAGTTATGGAAGGTCTGTGGTATTAAGCCCCTACTCAGCTCTCCTTACCACCCATAGACTAATGGTCTCTGTGAGCATTTTAATGGTACTCTCAAACTAATGTTGAAGACCTTTACAGATGAATACAGAGACTGGGAGCAATTCGTACCTCACCTCTTGTTCACATATTGAGAGGTGCTGCAGAAATCTGCTGGGTTTTCCCCCTTTGTGTTGCTTTATGGGAGAAGGGTACGAGGTTCCCTTGATCTCATTAGAGAGCACTGGGAGGGGGAAACGAAACACAAGTGGACCCCCATTGTGTCATATGTGTTGGAACTCTGGGACCGCATGGAGCAGTTAGCCAAGATGGTAAAGGAAAACCTCCAGGCGGCCCAGGGCGGACAGAAGGTTTGGTACGATTGGGGTGCCCATTTGGGATGAAAAATACCCCAGGTGGGCAAAAGGCACTAGTACTAAAACCTGTTAGACAGGATAAGTTACAGACGGCATGGCAGGGCCCTTACAGAGTGGTGGAACAAATATGCGACACCACCTATGTGATCGCCAGCTGTGTTGATGAAAGGATCTGAAGATCATTTCATGTCAATATGCTCAAGGCGTATCAGGAAAGGCAGGAAGATATAGCTGCTGTAAGTGCCCCAGCCACAGACGACCCTGACAGTCTGTCTCTACTCGACCTACTGAAAAAAGATTTGCAGACTCACCTCCTACAGCCATGTCCAGATTAACATAGGGGCTGATGGAGCTGCAGCTCCAGGTCCAGGCCCATGAAATAGGCCCATTTAAAAAAATGTAAATAATAAAAAAAAAAAAAAATGTTTTAAATTTTTTTTTTTTTTTTACTCACTACTCTTAGGTTTGCCACCTGACTGGTGGCAAACCTAAGAGTAGTGTGTAAAAACTGGTGGTGCCACCTTTTACTGGCACAGCCAGTATTGCAGTAATACCGGCAATACAATTGCAGGTATTTTACGCAGTATAAACGGAGATTACTCTGCAATACCAGCACCAGCCAGTAGGGGTCACTATGTGTGGAGAGAGGCAGGGATAGGAAGTTACAGCATATCCCTCCCTGCCTCTCTCTACTAATCACTGATCCGTGGGGGAGCACTACACAGCATAGAGAGTCCAGACAGCAGCTCTACAGCTCAGGTAAGTTAGGGATGGTGGGAAAGGCAGCAGGGAAACGTGGGGACACTGAGACACTAGGGGACACTGGGAGACATGGGGATGCTGAGACACATGGGGACGCTGCGAGACATAGGGACATTGGGAGACACTGAGTGTCACCCCATGTCTCACAGTGTCCCCATGTCCCCCAGCCAGTGTCCCTAGTATATCAGTGTCCCCATGTCTCCCAGTGTCCCCATGTCTCCCAGCCAGTGTCCCCATGTCTCCCAGTATCCACAAGTCTCCCAGTGTCTGTGTCCCCATGTCTCTGTGTGCCTAGTGTCCCTAAATGTCTGTGTCCCCATGTCTATGTCCACACGTGTCCCCATGTCTCCCAGTTTCTCCAAGTGTCTGTCTACCAGCCAGTGTCCCTAGTGTCCCTTAGTGTCCCTATGTCTCCCAGTGTCCGTGTTCCGATGTCTCTTAGTGTCCCCAAATGTTTCAGTGTCCCCATGTCTCCCAGTGTCTGTGTCCCCATGTCTGTGTCCTTAGTGTCTCAGTGTCCCCATTTCTCCCAGTGTCCCCAAATGTCTGTCCCCATGTCTCCCCAAATGTGCCCCTTTTCTCCCAGTGTCCCCAAATCTCACTGTGTCCCCATGTCTTACTGTGTCTCCTAGTATCCTAGTGACATGGGGACACTGGGAGACTAGGGGACTGGGCGACATAGGGACACTGAGTGACTTGCGAGACTGAGACACTGGGAGCAATCCATCTATACAGCAGAATCAAACTGTAAGTAGTTTGTTGGTGAGTTTCACTCCTTGTGATTTACATCAAGTGATGTCACACATACCTAATTAATTAATTATTTAAGGCTGGTATTTTTTTCCAAGAAAGGTGGCAACCCTAACTACTCTTCACATACTGCTTAAAGGAACACTATAGGGTCAGGAACACAATCATGTTGTCACTGCAGACATCCCCTTTAAGAGACCTGGCTGGGTTTGAACTCACAGCTCCAGCTTCAGTTTCTGTTTGCATTTTTCTGCTTCCTGACCACCTTGCCCTGGATTAAGCAGCACTGATCCACCTGCAGCCCTTTTCCAATTAGGGTCAGCTGCAACTAATTAGCAGGCTGTAAAAGCCAGCCCTGCCTGAGACCTGGTATCTGGTCATTTTGCCTGTTTGTTTTTTCCTTCCCGATCTTTGATTTGCTACTGACTGATTTCCTGGACTCTGACCTCTGCCTGATTTACCAACTTTGTTACTCCACTGCCAGCCCTGACTTCTGGAATCCCATCACATTCCCCCCTTTGATGCCTCGGATATAACATTATTCCAGATGCATCACTAATCATAATCTACCAACACCACTCAAGTAACTCTCTCAACATTCCTCATCCTGATTATTCTCTCTCTGGGCTAGAGATTCATACTTCCAGACAGCCATTACATGGGCAGCTGTCTTTCTTTCTATAGTGCTCTCTATAACACTACGTATGGACCTGACCACTAGTGGAATTAAGCAGGGCAGAAAGAGACATAGAAATGTAATAAATACTACTCCTCCTACTAGTGCCTTAATCCCTCCAAGCTGCTCATACCAACTACTTGGGTTATACCCACTCCAGACCTGAGTAGGTACATGTGCAAGTTCAACCATGTGGCTTGTAAGTTCAGCCACTGCCTGCCCTTCATCGTCTATGTGCAGACAACAGTTACTTAGATTAAACTTCCTGCATAAACCTCCTTCTACTGCTACTAAAGTAATCAAGGGCTAGCCTATTCTGGTATATGGCTGATCGCATCCGGGTATTCTGCTTTGCTAAGAGGTTGAGTGCTTGCGCTGTGTCATTGGTGATAATCTCAGCCACCGCCTGTAGTTTTATAATACGGTTGAGCATATATATTGGGGTTCTATATCTGTAAAATGTACTTTTGAATTGGTGAAAAATGTAGATTCTCTTAATTTCTTCTTGTCTTCAGTTGATTGCTATATATACGTCTTTTGTATATATAGTCTTGGGCCAAATGCTCGCCACAATAATATATGTCTATATTATTGAAAAGTAGTAATACGCAATCTGACTTACGGTTTCTTTAGGTTTATTCTTTGTTACGGATACATAATAAAACATAATAAAGGATGTTACAGGATAGTAGACATTCAACAGCAGATGGTAATTGCTGTACTTCTGATGGGAGAGTTACATCGTTGTACAGAGCCAAGACTCAAGCCAAGACTGAGAGCGACCTCGTGTCCCTCTGTTACTATATAGAAGTGCTAATACTAACTTCAGCGTTTAACTCTAGCCATATAAGGACAAGACCCCCGAATCCACATTCCAGAGCTCTCAGACAAAGAAAGCCTTGTGACTTATTGATACCATCTGTTACTTATGTCAATCCACACATCCATATATATAATCAATAGAAACATAGAATATGCAATATTCTACATTCCCTCTGTTTATGGTTTGTTTTAAAACCATAACACAATGTCACTAACCTGTCCATTCACACATCACTTGTATCACATTCATTGAGCATAGAACAAGATGTAGTTACAACTTTCTATTATACGAGGGTTCTTGGAAGGTCGAGTTTCTATCCCTCATACTGCTTACTTTACTTCAAACTCCCTTTGTTTCAGCTATGTATTGATATCCATATCCATGTTACATCATAACTACTTGTGAAACAAGGGGGGGTTGGCTGCACTCACCTGAACATGCATAAATGGGGGTGCTGCTGGGGGCCAAATAATACAAAACACAAGATCCAGCACACTCACCTATCCACTAAACAGCAACTTCAATGTTGAAAGATTATTAGTTTTTTTTTAAAACACCTAATCTAGGCAAAAATAATGGGGGTTTAGTTACATTATATGATCATACATTGCATAAGCCTGCCACAACGTCAATGTACCCCATCTTTGGCAGGTCCTACACTAACAACCTAATGTCTGCTCTTATGAGATTAACCTACTTGGGGAAAGAAATTCCATCTGGGGCTCTCTGCAGTACAAGGCTAAATAGGACCCTGGGATGAGGCACCTGTGACAGGGAGGGGTGCAAAACCAAGGAGTTGGCTAGACTCCCAAATATATATAAAACAAGAGGGGGTTGGCTGCACTCACCTTAACATGCATAAATGGGGGTGCTGCTGGGGGCCAAATAATACAATACACAAGATCCAGCGCACTCACCTATCCACTAAACAGCAACTTCAATGTTAAAAGATTTTATTTGTTTTTTTAAAAACACCTAATCTAGGCAAAAATAATGGGGGTTTTAGTTACATTATATGATCATACATTGCATAAGCCTGCCACAACGTCAATGTACCCCATCTTTGGCAGGTCCTACACTAACAGCCTAATGTCTGCTCTTATGAGATTATGACATCATAACTACTTGAACATTATATGTACATATATAACAATAATAAATGAATAAAATAAAATATTTACAAATGTTGATCCAATAAACAATAAAGCAATCAGAAAGATCTACCTGCTCTGGTACAGTCGTATCTTTGTAGATAACAAAATCAAGATCGTAACTTTCTAAATAATAATAACTGTGTATCACTATCATATTCCTACAGACACATATAGCATAGTATTTTCATTCTCAATACCTGATATTACTTAAGTACTAATACATGTATTACTATAATATCCCGTCCAATTATATTTCCATGAATCATATGGTTTCTAGCAACCTTAAAATCTTTAGGTCATTTGTATTCATGAATTACCTTCCTATACCATTAATACCATCTAGTGATGATTGTATCAGTACTCTACAATCATAGTATTTAATTTGTATATTCAGTAGGCTCTCACTACCTGAAATATATCAACACTACTTATAAGACTCATTCAAATGATGTGTTATCAACCATGAAGTTCTAGAATAATTCTTCAAATAATGTTCATGGTGTTGACAATACTTATTGTTCTAGAAATTCTCCACCCAGAAATCTTTCTATCATAGATTTGTTTTTGTTTACATAATTATAATTTTGACTAAAATTCCACCTTGTTGTAACAAACTTTTCATTCAACAGAAACATGGTTTATTTTAAAATAACTTGGAAAGAACAATTTAAATTCATTATCATCACTCTCTTCATTAGCATTGTGATGACTTATTAATGTAATACATCTTAAAAGCAGGATTGTCCTAATGTTCTGACCAATCCGTATTCCTTAGTACACTTCAACTGACTAAAATAAAATAAACAAAAATAAACTTGGGGTCATACTGCCCAGAAACTCTTATTCCTAGTCTGTGTCTAACAAACTCAGGGTAATCATAAAACAACTTAACAACGTATTCATTGGATATCGTCATATCCAGAAACCTATTCTCCCTAGTCCATACCTTTATAGACTTAGGTCAAATATAATTGTGTACTAAACTCTTAACTAAACTTCAATTCAGTTCCTCTTGGATCTCTGAACTCTTATATCCAAGGCATTCTTAATGTATACCAATACTTAATATTAATCAATATAAATTATCCTTCCCTAGTTTTCTTCCTTATGTTACCATTGTTTGTTTTACTTCACCTCGATATAAACAAATTACTCATTATAGTTAATCTATGAAATACTATTGAACTCAATCTTTGTGATATTAAGTAACCTTGATCCTTATTTTATCAACTTCATATTTTATCTACCTCTGATACTTCTCATTCTATGTATAGGTAATAATGTAATAGTTCTTTTCATAATACTATCCTTTCATAATTTTATATATAGCTATAGTTAGTCACTTTTGGTATTAATACTCATAACTGTTAAATAACTTTTCATTGTCTGTTTTCTTCTTCATTAATATTTAAGAATATATATGTATGTTAGTGTCAATCTTTTATTTCTTTGTAAGTCTGTTAATCTTCTGTATCGAATGAACTCTGTAGAATCTTCCATCACAGTTTGCAGATCAGATGAAAAGTCTCTTTCCAACAGTCGATGTCCAGTTGTCTAAAGGAATGCTTTCCTGATTTACTGCCACAAGGATCTGTCACGCTTTACCTACATTAAAACAAACAAACATGTGCAGCATCAATACAATGGCTTACAATGTTTATATCTCATTATTATTATTATTATACAGTTTAACATTGAATTACATGGACTACACAAAACATACTCATTTCTTCTCATGAGATTTACCATCTAGTGGTCATTGCATTTCTGCCATGTGATGTATAATCTTTAAATTTCCTTTTATATTAAAAATCTTTCTGAACATTTTATTAATCATACCCCCCTTTTAAACTAGGACTTTTAGATGGGTAACTCACAAAGGTGGAGCCAATAGGACACCTGGCTCTAGTGGTAAGCGCCTTAGGATCTTTTAGGGAAGATCCACCACCCTCTTTTTGTTCCTCCTGATGTCTTCCTCCTTCCACGCGGAAGTAAAATGGCTAGATTATATTATCTAAGACTGTGGAACGCATGTGCGTTCCAACGAAGAAGAAGGAAGTGGAATAATCTAATCATGTGACTAACGCACGCACGCACGCGTGTACGTGCGTTCCAACCAGTGCGGCGTGCGTTCCACGAAGTCAACTTCCGGTCCGGCAGATGCCGGCAATTTCATCATTTCTGATTCGTATAAAAGAACAAGAGGACACATAATGAATATACCAACTGAGGAAGCCAGTCCACTGGCGAAACGCGTTTTGGGAACTTATTGGAATCATTTTAAGCATTTTGATCCATTTTTGTTTTTAGATGTTTTAAGCTTATGTTTTTATAAATAAATTTTGTTCATGCCGTCCTGTGGAGTCTGCAATTCCATTCCTACCTCAATTCAAGGAGGAAGACATCAGGAGGAACAAAAAGAGGGTGGTGGATCTTCCCTAAAAGATCCTAAGGCACTTACCACTAGCGCCAGGTGTCCTATTGGCTCCACCTTTGTGAGTTACCCATCTAAAAGTCCTATTTTTATGTCTATTAATTTGTAACTATTGTCTGCACTTAGATCTGTTACCATTTACTTACAGATTCTTATCTTGACAATATTTGTATCCATCTTTAATATATTACTGCTCATACAGGTAATACAGAGCTCCGCTTATATTTTGTTTGATTTGCATGTCTTATGTTGTGGAGGTTAAGGGATTCCTTCACTTAAGTGTCAGAGCCTATTTTTTCACCTTGCTGAATTTGTGTGCACCGTTCTTATTTTGTATACCCCCTTTTAAACTGTTTAATAATCTGGAGGTATAACCTAATCACATATCAGATGTTACAACTAAATATTGTTTTCCACTATACTTTAGCAATAGCAGCCATCTTGTCCTAACACTGGCACCATTTTGTCACATGAAACAAACTACAAAAACATATATTGTTTCCTACATCAAATGTATTTGTAAATTGCATATACCAAATATAACAAACATTGCATGTTCCTAACTGCTACATTAGTGTATTTCATTCTGCCATATTTGCAAACTTGATGTAAATTTTTATTTTAATTAATTAACCTAATACTTTCTTATAACACACATAAAAACAATGAAAGACAATACAGACTAACAATTCACTAAAACAACAAACTAACATAGATCTCTATTCTTGTGCTGTTCTTAATTTTGGAATCAGCCTGTGTGCATCTGTTGGCACACATATCCATGCTCATCTCCTGAAGTTATCTGATTCTTATAACTTTCTGTGTTACACTGCATTGCTTGTCTGTCTCGTAATTTTGATTTAGCTAAAATTGTTCTTATTTGTCTGATTATAAGTTTACAAGGAAAGTGTGACGAGACCAATCTCGCCACATTGCATTGGAGAAGCCTGGTTGCTCGCCTGCTGCCTCTGGACTATGGCCCCCTGTTAAAAGACTTTATTTTGCCTGCAGAAAAGCTGTATTCATGCTTTTCTGCCGGTTGTTCGGTAGATTCAATCTACCGAACAACCGCACGAATGAATAGACCACCTGGGAGCTGGAGTGTGCCGGCAATTAACCTCCCTGAAGCTGCAGTTAACCGCAGCTTAATTGACGAATGCTGGGTGGCCGCCATTCGTATCCCGAACACGAGGTCACGGCCATTTTAAACATACGAATGCACAGCGGTGTTCGCCCCTATTTTCATGGAACTAAAATCGGACACAGTTTTGCGTGAACACCGCTGAAGCCGCCGACCTCCCTTCTTGTTCGGTGGAAGTGCATGAACGGCCCGGTGTTCGGTAGTTTTGGTTGAATGTGTTATACCTCAGATAGGAATCCCATGGAGCCCATTCGTATGAAACTGACTGTAAAGACTTTGGCTCCATGGCGATTAAACTGTATTCGTGTGGTCTGAGCGCCATTCGCTTAATAATGTGCGCTCAGACCTGAGCTATCTGGGGATATGTTACATGTCTGAGTTTTATGTAATAAATGTCACTTTATGTATTTTAAAGTATAATACTGGTTTTGTGTCCCCACATGGGTAATGGAGTTTTGCCTTTGTCTTGGGAGATAATTGAGTTACTTCTCAATTATCTCCCAGGGCAGAGGGGAGGAAGCCAGGATGCATTGTGGGAATATACTGTGACTGTGTGTCCTATTTGTCTATTTGTCTGTCCCTTGTCACAGTCTCCCATTTGGTCCCCTAGGGGAGTGTCCACCAGGTGGGAGACCTGCATAAAAGCCAGGCAGGTAGCCCTCATTAAACAGACCACTGCTTGACCCTCAACACGGAGCTTTGTCTCGTTCTTGGGGGGATTTACTGTATGCTGCTAAGGACTGATTGCCAGGAGTGTAAGCCGCTTGGGAGCTTTTCCTGTTCGCCTGTTAGCAGCAATTTATATGGTTCCTGTTCGTATATTTGGAGTGCTACCTTATTCCCTTGTATGCCGTTCGGGAGTTTGGAGCATTCACTTGTATGCAGTTCGAGTGTTTGGACCATTCCCTTGTATGCAGTTCGAGTGTTTGGAGCATTCCCTTGTATGCCGTTCGGGAGTTTGGAGCATTCACTTGTATTCAGTTCGTGAGTTTTGGTGATTCTATGGTAGCTGTGCCTGTCTCTAAAAGGGGATTATCGTCTAAGCAGTTTTTTTCCCCTTTTGTGCAAAACGGTCCGTTACAATTGGTGGCAAGAGGCGGGATCATTCCCACAGACTACAGGACAGCTACAGGCAACACCATTCCGTGGATTTACAATTTGAGGGCAACGCATGTCTGAGTACAGCGACCCTGACAGCAACAGAATGGAATCAGCAGTGTCATACGAGGAGGAGGACCTGGATGGCCGGGATGCATTAAGGAAAGGCATCTGGTACCAGGCCCTGGATAATGTACAATACCAGCGGGGCAAGAGTCTCCCCAGTGAAGAGCAGCGGTTGCAGAAGCAAGAGGCCCTGCGGATGCCCTTCCTGGGAGAGCAGCCCCTGGATGAATGGGTGAAGGAATTGGAGCACCGGGTATGGCAGGAGCTATGGCTGGAGGATGCCTACCAGGCGCTCTGGTGGTATGGGGCACAGTACCTGCCCTGGACAGCCGAGCATGACAAGCCAGAGGGAGAGGAGTTTGATGGTCCTGGCTTGTTATGGGAGGCTTTTGCAGAGCCTGAGTTTGGGAGTCCTACACAAGCCCGGTTCAGTGATCTCTTGGAGTGGAGGGAGAGCAGGTATGACTGGGACGACACTCACAAAATTGAGCAAGACCTGGCTCACCTAGCAACCCTGGAGTGGGAACTGGAGCAAGACTACCGAGATCTCTTCCACTCCATTGAGAAGATTCAGCAGGACAGCAAGGTGACAGATCCAGTTCCAGACCCATTCAGCTGGGAAGACATTGTTGATATTTTCTGGGAAGAACCCCAGGTGGCCGGTAGAGATGGGACCGAGGTCTCTGAACCGGTCCTGCAGGGAATTGGGAGCCCAGTCTCCATTCCCCAGCGGCCGTGTGATTTATTGGGAATTGGGAGCCCAGTCTCCATTCCCCAGCGGCAGTGTAAAGTGCAGGGAGAGGAGAGCAGCGTCCTCCCTCCCCAGCGGCAGGCTGAGTTACAGGGGGCAGAGGTAGTTGTTCCTGCCCCCCAGCAGCAGCGTGATTTTTTGGGAATTGGGAGCCCAGTCTCCATGCCCCAGCAGCCAAGCGATGTGCCGGGAATTGGGAGCCCAGTCTCCAGTCCCCAGCGGCAGAGTATCCAGCAGGGAATAGAGAGCCCAGCTTCCCTTTCCTAGCAGCAGGACACTGTATTGGGGGCGGAGACAGTCGGTCTCCCTCCACAGCGGATGAAAGTATGTATGGGAGAGGAGCTTGCTACCACCTCTCCCCAGTGGCGGATCATTAATGGGCAGGGAATAGAGAGCTCAGTCTCCTTTCCCCAGCGGCAGAGTGTTCTATCGGGAGAGGAGCCTGGTACCCCCTCTCCCCAGCGACAGCTTAGAGTATCCAAAGGGGAGACAGTCGGTCTCTCCCTCCAGCAGCAGAGCTGTGTAACCAAAGGGGAGACAGTCGGTCTCCAGCAGCAGAGCTGTGTAACCAAAGGGGAGACAGTCGGTCTCCAGCAGCAGAGCTGTGTAACCAAAGGGGAGACAGTCGGTCTCCAGCAGCAGGACTGTGTATCTAAAGGGGAGACAGTCGGTCTCCCCCTCCAACGACCAGGCTTCAACCAGGCTACCCTCCCAGTAGCGCTGGCAACAGGGCAGTGTACCGCTGGTCTCTGCCCACGCAGCACCCCACCAAGTCAGCGTACCCGTACCCAGCACAGCCGTGGTGAGGCACCTGGACACGGACAAGCTTCTCATCTAACCAGGTGCAGTAACTATTTATTGTTGGTGGGCTGTGCTGTTGATTGTGTTTTGTGGGTGGGCTGCTGGACTAACAAGGGCACTGACCGTCAGGAGGTCAGATAACCTGTTAGTCTGTTTGGAAAAGGGGAGAGATGTGACGAGACCAATCTCGCCACATTGCATTGGAGAAGCCTGGTTGCTCGCCTGCTGCCTCTGGACTATGGCCCCTTTTAAAAGACTTTATTTCGCCTGGAGAAAAGCTGTATTCGTGCTTTTCTGCCAGTTGTTCGGTAGATTCAATCTACCGAACAACCGCACGAATGAATAGACCACCTGGGAGCTGGAGTGTGCCGGCAATTAACCTCCCTGAAGCTGTGGTTAACCGCAGCTTAATTGACGAATGCTGGGTGGCCGCCATTCGTATCCCGAACACGAGGTCGCGGCCATTTTAAACATACGAATGCACAGCGGTGTTAGCCCCTATTTTCATGGAACTAAAATCGGACACAGTTTTGCGCGAACACCGCTGAAGCCGCCGACCTCCCTTCTTGTTCGGTGGAAGTGCACGAACGGCCCAGTGTTCGGTAGTTTTGTTTGAATGTGTTATACCCCAGATAGGAATCCCATGGAGCCCATTCGTATGAAACTGACTGTAAAGACTTTGGCTCCATGGCGATTAAACTGTATTCATGTGGTCTGAGCGCCATTCACTTAATAATGTGCGCTCAGACCTGAGCTATCTGGGGATATGTTACATGTCTGATGTACTGGTTTTGTGTCCCCACATGGGTAATGGAGTTTTGCCTTTGTCTTGGGAGATAATTGAGTTACTTCTCAATTATCTCCCAGGGCAGAGGGGAGGAAGCCAGGATGCATTGTGGGAATATACTGTGACTGTGTGTCCTATTTGTCTACTTGTCTGTCCCTTGTCACAGTCTCCCATTTGGTCCCCTAGGGGAGTGTCCACCAGGTGGGAGACCTGCATAAAATCCGGGCAGGTAGCCCTCATTAAACAGACCACTGCTTGACCCTCAACACGGAGCTTTGTCTCGTTCTTGGGGAGATTTACTGTATGCTGCTAAGGACTGATTGCCAGGAGTGTAAGCCGCTTGGGAGCTTTTCCTGTTCGCCTGTTAGCAGCAATTCGTATGGTTCCTGTTCGTGTATTTGGAGTGCTACCTTATTCCCTTGTATGCCGTTCGGGTGTTTGGAGCATTCACTTGTATGCAGTTCGAGTGTTTGGACCATTCCCTTGTATGCATTCCCTTGTATGCCGTTCGGGAGTTTGGAGCATTCACTTGTATTCAGTTCGTGAGTTTTGGTGATTCTATGGTAGCTGTGCCTGTCTCTAAAAGGGGATTATCGTCTAAGCAGTTTTTTTCCCCTTTTGTGCAAAACGGTCCGTTACAATTGGTGGCAAGAGGCGGGATCATTCCCACAGACTACAGGACAGCTACAGGCAACACCATTCCGTGGATTTACAATTTGAGGGCAACGCATGTATGAGTACAGCGACCCTGACAGCAACAGAATGGAACCAGCAGTGTCATACGAGGAGGAGGACCTGGATGGCCGGGATGCATTAAGGAAAGGCATCTGGTACCAGGCCGTGGATAATGTACAATACCAGCGGGGCGAGAGTCTCCCCAGTGAAGAGCAGCGGTTGCAGAAGCAAGTGGCCCTGTGGATGCCCTTCCTGGGAGAGCAGCCCCTGGATGAATGGGTGAAGGAATTGGAGCACCGGGTATGGCAGGAGATTTGGCTGGAAGATGCCTACCAGGCGCTCTGGTGGTATGGGGCACAGTACCTGCCCTGGACAGCCGAGCATGACAAGCCAGAGGGAGAGGAGTTTGATGGTCCTGGCTTGTTATGGGAGGCTTTTTCAGAGCCTGAATTTGGGAGCCCTACACAAGCCCGGTTCAGTGATCTCTTGGAGTGGAGGGAGAGCAGGTATGACTGGGACGACACTCACGACATTGAGCAAGACCTGGCTCACCTAGCAACCCTGGAGTGGGAACTGGAGCAGGACTACCGAGATCTCTTCCACTCCATTGAGAAGATTCAGCAGGACAGCAAGGTGACAGATCCAGTTCCAGACCCATTCAGCTGGGAAGACATTGTTGATATTTTCTGGGAAGAACCCCAGGTGGCCGGTAGAGATGGGACCGAGGTCTCTCAACCGGTCCTGCAGGGAATTGGGAGCCCAGTCTCCATTCCCCAGCGGCCGTGTGATTTATTGGGAATTGGGAGCCCAGTCTCCATTCCCCAGCGGCAGTGTGATATGCCGGGAATTGGGAGCCTAGTCTCCATTCACCAGTGGCAGTGTAAAGTGCAGGGAGAGGAGAGCAGCGTCCTCCCTCCCCAGCGGCAGACTGAGTTACAGGGGGCAGAGGTAGTTGTTCCTGCCCCCCAGCAGCAGCGTGATTTTTTGGGAATTGGGAGCCCAGTCTCCATGCCCCAGCAGCCAAGCGATGTGCCGGGAATTGGGAGCCCAGTCTCCAGTCCCCAGCGGCAGAGTATCCAGCAGGGAATAGAGAGCCCAGCTTCCCTTTCCTAGCAGCAGGACACTGTATTGGGGGCAGAGACAGTCGGTCTCCCTCCACAGCGGATGAAAGTATGTATGGGAGAGGAGCTTGCTACCACCTCTCCCCAGTGGCGGATCATTAATGGGCAGGGAATAGAGAGCTCAGTCTCCTTTCCCCAGCGGCAGAGTGTTCTATTGGGAGAGGAGCCTGTTACCCCCTCTCCCCAGCGACAGCTTAGAGTATCCAAAGGGGAGACAGTCGGTCTCCCCCTCCAGCAGCAGAGCTGTGTAACCAAAGGGGAGACAGTCGGTCTCCAGCAGCAGAGCTGTGTAACCAAAGGGGAGACAGTCGGTCTCCAGCAGCAGGACTGTGTATCTAAAGGGGAGACAGTCGGTCTCCCCCTCCAACAACCAGGCTTCAACCAGGCTACCCTCCCAGTAGCGCTGGCAACAGGGCAGTGTACCGCTGGTCTCTGCCCACGCAGCACCCCACCAAGTCAGCGTACCCGTACCCAGCACAGCCGTGGTGAGGCACCTGGACACGGACAAGCTTCTCATCTACCCAGGTACAGTAACTATTTATTGTTGGTGGGCTGTGCTGTTGATTGTGTTTTGTGGGTGGGCTGCTGGACTAACAAGGGCACTGACCGTCAGGAGGTCAGATACCCTGTTAGTCTGTTTGGAAAAGGGGAGAGATGTGACGAGACCAATCTCGCCACATTGCATTGGAGAAGCCTGGTTGCTCGCCTGCTGCCTCTGGACTATGGCCCCCTTTTAAAAGACTTTATTTCGCCTGCAGAAAAGCTGTATTCGTGCTTTTCTGCCGGTTGTTCGGTAGATTCAATCTACCGAACAACCGCACGAATGAATAGACCACCTGGGAGCTGGAGTGTGCCGGCAATTAACCTCCCTAAAGCTGCGGTTAACCGCAGCTTAATTGACGAATGCTGGGTGGCCGCCATTCGTATCCCGAACACGAGGATGCGGCCATTTTAAACATACGAATGCACAGCGGTGTTCGCCCCTATTTTCATGGAACTAAAATCGGACACAGTTTTGCGCGAACACCGCTGAAGCCGCCGACCTCCCTTCTTGTTCGGTGGAAGTGCACGAACGGCCCGGTGTTCGGTAGTTTTGTTTGAATGTGTTATACCCCAGATAGGAATCCCATGGAGCCCATTCGGATGAAACTGACTGTAAAGACTTTGGCTCCATGGCGATTAAACTGTATTCATGTGGTCTGAGTGCCATTCACTTAATAATGTGCGCTCAGACCTGAGCTATCTGGGGATATGTTACATGTCTGAGTTTTATGTAATAAATGTCACTTTATGTATTTTAAAGTATAATACTGGTTTTGTGTCCCCACATGGGTAATGGAGTTTTGCCTTTGTCTTGGGAGATAATTGAGTTACTTCTCAATTATCTCCCAGGGCAGAGGGGAGGAAGCCAGGATGCATTGTGGGAATATACTGTGACTGTGTGTCCTATTTGTCTACTTGTCTGTCCCTTGTCACAGTCTCCCATTTGGTCCCCTAGGAGTGTCCACCAGGTGGGAGACCTGCATAAAAGCCGGGCAGGTAGCCTTCATTAAACAGACCACTGCTTGACCCTCAACACGGAGCTCTGCCTCGTCTTTGGGGGGATTTACTGTATGCTGCTAAGGACTGATTGCCAGGAGTGTAAGCCGCTTGGGAGCTTTTCCTGTTCGTCTGGTAGCAGCAATTCGTATGGTTCCTGTTCGTGTATTTGGAGTGCTACCTTATTCCCTTGTATGCCGCTCGGGAGTTTGGAGCATTCACTTGTATGCAGTTCGAGTGTTTGGACCATTCCCTTGTATGCAGTTCGAGTGTTTGGAGCATTCCCTTGTATGCCGTTCGGGAGTTTGGAGCATTCACTTGTATTCAGTTCGTGAGTTTTGGTGATTCTATAGTAGCTGTGCCTGTCTCTGAAAGGGGGATTATCGTCTAAGCAGTTTTTTTCCCCTTTTGTGCAAAACGGTCCGTTACAGAAAGGCTTTAATTGATTTATCTCCACATATATTTTCTCTGTCAAAATTTTCAATCAACAAATTTAATTTCTCATTTGCTTTTGATTTGATATCTCGGATAAAATATCTGCAAGATCTTAAATAATGTTGTTTATTGCACCAAAAACAAATAACTTTGGGAGTTATATTCTGCCTTTGATTATCAACTCTACAGTTTTTAGTTGAACAGATTGGGAGGGGCTCAGCTGTCTGTATCACTCTACACTCTGTCCGAGAAGAAGGA
>OW240917.1:3509928-3520646 GCA_933207985.1 Pelobates cultripes
GTCCTGGAGATAATTGGGAAGTAATCCAATTATCTCCCAGGACAGAGGGAGGGAAATTAGGATGCATTGTGGGGATGTTTTACCTCTGTGTGTCTGTCATTGGTTCATGTCTGTCTTTTGTCACAGTCTCCCATTTGGTCCCCTAGCGGAGTGTCCACCAGGTGGGAGACCTGCATAAATACTGGGCAGGTAGCCCTCAATAAACCAGACCACTGCTTGACCCTCAACACGGAGCTCTGTCTCGTCTTTGGGGGGGGATTTACTGTATGCTGTTAGAGACTGATTGCCAGGAGTGTAAGCCGCTTGGGTGCTTTTCCTGTTCGTGTGGTTAATGGAGTTTTGCCTCTGTCCTGGAGATAATTGGGAAGTAATCCAATTATCTCCCAGGACAGAGGCAAAACTCCATTAACCACATGGCAGTAAAAGACATAAAAATGTATAAAGTTACAACTGTTGCAACAAAACATATACATTCTACCTATCCCCAGATAGCTTAGATCTGAGCGCACATTATTACCGGATGGCGCTCAGATCACCTACATACAGTTCAATCGCCATGGAGCCAAAGTCTTTCCCATAGGCTCCATGGCATGGCTATCTGGGGTAATGCTGTTCATATGGTTAAACTACCGAATGAACAGGCATCCAGTTAAATGACCGAATGCAGACGCAAGGAGGCTGACGGCTCAGCGGTGTTCGCGCAAATAAGTGTCCGTTTCCAGTTCCATAGTTTGGGCGCTGAACACCGCTGGCCGTTCGGGACTTTAAAATGGCAGCCGCCACGTGTTCGGCAAACGAACAAAGGCCATCCAGCATTCGTCAATTAAGCTGCGGTTAACCGCAGCTTCTGGGAGGTAAATTGCCGACACACTCCCAATACAGGTGGTCCAGTCATTCGGTTGTTTGTTCGGTAGATTAAATCTACCGAACGCCGGGCAGAAAGGCACGAACAAGCCTTTTCTGCAGGGGAAAAGAAGGCTTTTTAACATGGGGCCATAGTCCAAGGGCAACAGGCGAGCAACCAGGCTTCTCCAATGCTTCGTGGCGAGGTTGGTTTCGCCACAGAGGCCATACTAGATTTAGTGTTAACAAATGGAGATTTGGTATCAGATATTACTGTAGGTGAAAGTTTAGGATCCGGTGATCATCAGTCAGTATGGTTTAATATAAGAACAGTGACTGAGTCACACCATACAAAAACAAAAGTTTTAGACTTAGACTTTAGAAAAACAGACTCTTCTAAAATTAGAATATGTGTAAAGGAGTCATTATAAGACTGGAGCAATTTAAATGGAGTCCAAGAGAAGTGGGATTATTTAAAAGTTGCACTACTGAAGGCAACAGAAAATTGCATTAGGTTTGTCAGTGTAAAAGCAAAAAAAAAAATAAACCACTGTGGTACTCCGCAGATGTGGCCAAAATAGTTAAAAACAAAAAGTTAGCATTTAGTAATTATAAAAAAAAACAGAGTGAGGAAGACAGAATGATCTAAAAGATTAGGCAGAAAGAGGCTAAGCAAGTTATAAGAGCTTCCAAATCACACACAGAAGAGAAAATAGCAGTCAGTAAAAAAAGGGGGACAAAACTTTTTTTAGATACATAAATGAGAAAAGAAACGTAAAACAAGGATTAGTTAGAGTAAAAACAAAAGAAGGAAGGTATGTAGAAGAGGATAAAGGTCTAGCTGACTGCCTCAATTAATATTTTTGTTCGGTATTTACAGATGAAAATGAAGGAAAAGGACCTCAGTTGAGAAAAAGGATAAATGAGTCATTTATTACACGTGAGTTTACAGAGGAAGAGGTTCTATTTCAACTGTCAAAAGTAAAGGCAAATAAGTCAATGGGACCTGATGGAATACAACCAAAGTTATTAAAAGAGCTTAGTGGTGTACTAGCAAAACCATTAATAGATTTATTTAACCAATCATTGTTAACAGAAGTAGTCCCAGAAGATTGTAAGTTAGCGAATGTTGTGCCCATTCACAAGAAAGGTAATAGGGAGGAGTCGAGCAACTATAGGCCAGTAAGCCTTACTTCAGTAGTGGGGAAAGTAATGGAAACCATGTTAAAGGATAGTGTAGCGTGTAAAGGATCCTTGCATTCGTGCAGCGATTATCCTTGCAGCTTCTCCCGAAATCCAACTGAAACGAAGTGATTATAGCTCCCAATCCCCCAAACATGAGTCGAGACTTCATGAAGGGGTAAAACGATCTGATTTACTGTGGGCTACCCGCCCGGTATTTATGCAGGTCTTCCACCTGGTGGACACTCCCCTAGGGGACCAGATGGAAGACTGGGACAAAAGTAACACAGTAGCCAATCACAGTGGCTATAGCATAAGCACTCCCCTTTTACATAAATCACTCCCTCTTTTCCATCCTGGAGATAATTAACTTAAGGTAACAAAGAGAGCCTTAATTAGCTCCAGGAAGAAAGAAGCATGGCTTTTCTTATTTCAGCAAAACAGAATAAAAATATATAACTTTCTTTTTACACAACATAAACTTTATGTTCCACCTATCCCCAGATAGCTTGGATCTGAGGGCATATTCTAGGCGAATAGCGCTCAGATCCCACGAACACAGTTCTCAGAATCGTCGACCGAAGTTTGACTTTCACCGGCCGTTCGTGTGTTTGTAGCCGACTGCAAGTTCCATACTATAGCTATCTGGGGTCGGCCACTTTCACATTTACTGTTATTTCCACGAAATCCCGCTGTAATTCTCCAAATAACAGGCTTGTTTGTATAGTCTGTAAATGGGGGATTTCGTTACACAGCTCCCCCTTAGTCCCATGGAACGGCATACCTGCTTAGATCCTAACGGGTCGGCTAAGGGATGTCCGGTAGCACAGGAGAAACAAACAAAAATAACTACTTTTCCAGTTCAGTTTGCCGGGACAGGCCATCGGCATTGGCATTCTGTTTCCCGGGGCGATACTGCATTGTAAAATTATAGGGTTGCAGTGCCAAGCTCCATCTGAGTAGTCTGGGGTTATCGCCAGCTACTCTGTTAAGCCAAATTAAAGGGTTGTGGTCAGTCAGCACTGTGAAAGAGCGTCCATACAAGTAGGGTTGTAGTTTCTTAAGTGCCCAGACTAATGCCAGACATTCTTTCTCCACGGTGGCATAGCTGACTTCGCGGGGTAATAGTTTTCGGCTCAGATACGCCACCGGGTGATCCATGCCATCGTCTCCCACCTGGCTCAATACTGCTCCCAGTCCAAACATTGAGGCATCTGTGTGGACGAGAAACCTTTTAGTATGATCAGGTGCCGCTAACACAGGAGATGCACTTAACGCAGCCTTGAGTTTCTGGAACGCCTCCTCACACTCAGTGGACCAGACTACTTGTCGGGGTAGGGACTTTTTGGTGAGGTCTGTCAAGGGTTTGGCAAGGGCACTGTATTCCGCTACAAATTTCCTGTAATAACCTGCGGTGCCCAAGAACGCCATGACCTGGGTTTTCGTCCGGGGTTGAGGCCACTGGGTGATGGCCTCAATCTTAGCGGGCTCTGGTCTCTGTTTTCCTGACCCTACTCTGTGACCTAAATATTGGACTTCAGCCATGCCCACGTGGCATTTCTCAGGCTTCAAGGTTAGCCCTGCAATTCGGTTGAGCACTACTGAGATGTGCTCCAGGTGGGCTTCCCAAGTGCCACTGAAGATAGCTATATCGTCCAGGTAAGCACAAGCGAAGCCCTGAAATCCCTCTAGGAGCCGGTCTGCCATCCTTTGAAACGTAGCTGGGGCATTCTTCATCCCAAATGGCATAACCTTAAACTGGTATAGGCCAAATGGGGTGACAAATGCCGATTTTGGAATGGCCTCAGGCTCCAAAGGGATTTGCCAATATCCCTTGCACAAATCAATAGTGGTCAAATAATTCCCCCCAGCCATACGGTCTAGCAGCTCGTCTACTCTGGGCATGGGGTATGCGTCGGTAACGGTCCGATCATTTAGCTTACGGTAGTCCACGCAGAACCTGGTGGTACCGTCTTTTTTAGGAACCAGCACTACTGGGGAAGCCCAGGGGCTTTGGGACAGTTCTATGACCCCCAGTTCTAACATGTCCTGGAGTTCCGTTAACATGCTTTCCCGTACTGCCTCTGGAATTCGGTAAGGCTGCTGCCGCAGGGGTAACTGGCCTGGGGTCTCCACTCTGTGGACTGCCAGGGTCGTATACCCTGGGGCTGCTGAAAACATGCCCCCAAATTCCTTTAACAGTTGGGAAGCCTGAGCTTGTTCCTCAGAACCTAATTCTGGACCCAACTGTACCCGGTCTACTCCTGTGGGTTCCTGGGGAAGCATATCTGGTAAAGGGATACCCTCACTATCTTCATATGCTGGAGCGCATACCGCGGAGACCTCCTCTGGTCTCTCGAGATATGGCTTGAGCATGTTTACATGGAAGGACCGCCGGATCCTTTCATTGGAACAGTCTGCCACAATGTACGTGGTATCACTGATCCGCTCTATTACAGTGCCAGGATGCCTGTAACTTATCTGTTTTGATAGGTTTAAGCACTAGGACCTTTTGTCCCACTTCTAATATACGGTCTCTAGCTCCCTTGTCATACCAGTACTTCTGCCGTTGTTGGGCGGCTCGCAGGTTCTCCCGAACTGTTTCGGTCAGAGCCTGTAGCCGGTCCCTCAGCTCTAGTACAAAGGAGACTATAGGGGTACCTGCTTGTTCCATATCACCCTCCCAATGTTCCCGTACTAGATCCAGGGGTCCCCGAACCCGTCTCCCGTATAATAGCTCGAACGGGGAGAATCCGGTGGACTCCTGGGGAACTTCCCTATAGGCAAAGAGCAAATGAGGGAGGAATCTTTCCCAATTCCTACAGGTCTCTGTGAACGTGATAAGCATTTGCTTAAGGGTGCCGTTAAAACGTTCACAGAGGCCATTGGTTTGGGGGTGATAGGGAGAGCTTAATATGGGTTTTACCCCACAGCTCTGCCAGAGCTGTTGGGTAACCACCGCGGTGAATTGGGTTCCCTGATCTGACACTATCTCCCTAGGGAATCCCACCCTAGTGAATACCTGAACTAGTGCTTCCGCTACCGTCTCTGCATGTATATTGGACAGAGCTATAGCTTCGGGGTAGCGGGTAGCGTAGTCCACCACAGTAAGAATGTATTTCTTACCGGATGGACTGGGTTTACTGAGTGGCCCGACTAAATCAACTGCCACTCGGAAAAAGGGTTCCTCAATAATGGGTAGGGGGCGTAGTTTTGCCCTGGGGTGATCCCCTCTTTTCCCTACCTTTTGGCATACTTCGCAGGTCCTACAATAATCCTGCAAATCTCTAGTGACCCCTGGCCAGAAAAAGGACTGGGTGAGTCTGTCTCTCGTCTTTTTAATGCCCAAGTGACCTGCTAGGGGAATATCGTGGCTAATCCGCAACAGTTCTACTCGATACTTACGGGGTACTATTAACTGTCTTTTTTCTACCTGGCCCGCTCCTGTCCCTGTCCCCCCAGTCACTCGGTACAGTAAACCCTTTTCCCAGCTAAACCTTGCCTGATCTCTGTCTCCCTGGGGTTGTTCTGCCTCCCTCCGATACCCTTTTAAGGTGGGATCTTCCCGTTGCGCTTGCTCAAAGTCTTGAGGGGTACCCCAGTAAGAAGTATGGTCAGGGGGAATCGTCAGAGGGTTATCGCTTACCTGGTCATGGGTTGAGGGGGAGGCTTCTATAGCTCTGGATTGCTGCCGGGTGGTAACAAGTAGTGCTCCTTCGGGACTGCAGGCTGCCAATTGGGACGTCAGACATCCTAGATCATTCCCCAGCAATACTTCCGCGGGCAAATCTGGCATGATGTCCACTTCTACGGCCTTGGCCCCTGTACCCCAATCAATGTGAACCCGGGCTGTTGGTAGTTTGTGAATTGCCCCTCCGGCCACCCTTACAGCAATGGTGCGTCCTGTGTGCTGGGTCGGGGTGACCCGGTGTGGCTGGACCAAGGTAATAGTAGCCCCGCTGTCTCTTAGTCCCTGAGCCTCTTGTCCATTGAGCTTTACTGACTGGCGGTGGTGCGCCCTGTTATCCCCAGCCGCTTGCACAGGGTTCACCTCATGTAAGGTGGCCCAATTCTCACTGTTGCTACTAGGTGTCTCTTGAGTCAGAGAGTTGTAATCCTCTTGCACACAGTGTGCGGCTGCTTTGGTTGGTGGTACCGGTGCCCGCCCCCAGCGGTCTGTAGTGCGTTGTGGGCAATTAGGTTTGATGTGCCCCACTTGCTTGCACCCATAACACATTGGAGCGGTCTTTTGGTACCCCGGGGTTTGTGGTATTGCTCCCTGGTGGTGGTACCCTCTGTGGCATAGTTGGCGGGCCAGATGCAGGCCGCTGGCCCTGGACCCCTCGGTTTCCATCCATCCGCCTGCTCTCATGGAATTCGTCTGCCAGCCTTGCTGCCTCCTCCACCATTTTTGGCTTTCTGTCTCTGACCCAGTCTCTCACCTCCGCTGGAGTATAATCAAAAAATTGCTCCAGTAACAACAATTGCACAGAATCCTCTAGGGTAGTTGCCTGATTCCCCTGCATCCAATTGCTGGCAGCGCGTTGCATACGAAATGCCTACTCCGTATATGAATCCTTGCCTTGTCTTCTGAGGGCCCTGAATTTCCTTCTATGGGCTTCAGGAGTTACAGCGTACCGGGCTAACAAAATTTCTTTTATCTTGTCATAGTTTTGTATATCCCCATCTGGCACAGCTCTCAACGCTTCGGCTGCTCTACCTGATAGTTTACTACTTAATACTGCAGCCCAGTTAGCTCTTTCCAAATCTTCTAACACACATTGTCTTTCAAAATCTTGCAAGTAATTATCAATATCCATCTCACCTTCCACGAAGCTTTTAAATGCAGCGTAGTTGATTTTCCGCTGACGCCCCATTGTAGATCCAGATAGCGACAATATATCCACAGGAGGTGATCTGTCTCTGGCTTCTCGTGCTTCCCTGGCATTCTGGGACTCTGTAGCTTGTGCCAAGATCTGTACCACGATCTCTGGTGCAGGGTTAGGTCCTACCAGGCTGAGTCTCCATCTCACATCCCTCTGGAACTCTGTTTCCTCTGCATTCGCCATTTGTGGTTCGCCGGTTTGATCGCTCTCCAGTAGTTCGGCTATTAACGTGGCTTTTGGTTTGTTGCTTGCCACTATGCCTCGAGCTTCCAGCAGTTCCTTCAATGTATTTCGTTTCAAGCGTTTGTATCTATGCGCCATTCACCCCTTGTTGCAATTCGGTACGTCCGTTCGGGAGGAAATCCCGCCGCTTGCCACCAGTGTAAAGGATCCTTGCATTCGTGCAGCGATTATCCTTGCAGCTTCTCCCGAAATCCAACTGAAACGAAGTGATTATAGCTCCCAATCCCCCAAACATGAGTCGAGACTTCATGAAGGGGTAAAACGATCTGATTTACTGTGGGCTACCCGCCCGGTATTTATGCAGGTCTTCCACCTGGTGGACACTCCCCTAGGGGACCAGATGGAAGACTGGGACAAAAGTAACACAGTAGCCAATCACAGGGGTTATAGCATAAGCACTCCCCTTTTACATAAATCACTCCCTCTTTTCCATCCTGGAGATAATTAACTTAAGGTAACAAAGAGAGCCTTAATTAGCTTATTTCAGCAAAACAGAATAAAAATATATAACTTTCTTTTTACACAACATAAACTTTAAGTTCCACCTATCCCCAGATAGCTTGGATCTGAGGGCATATTCTAGGCGAATAGCGCTCAGATCCCACGAACACAGTTCTCAGAATAGTCGACCGAAGTTTGACTTTCACCGGCCGTTCGTGTGTTTGTAGCAGACTGCAAGTTCCATACTATAGCTATCTGGGGTCGGCCACTTTCACATTTACTGTTATTTCCACGAAATCCCGCTGTAATTCTCCAAGTAACCTAACAGGCTTGTTCGTATATTCTGTAAATAGGGGATTTCGTTACATAGCGGAACGCCAATATTAAATCCACGAATTCCGCTGGTTCAGGAAGTAATCCACAGTCAAGCGCTGAAACAACAAGGCAATATCCCCAACCTCCCAGTAACCGGACGAAACACAGTTCTGAGAGTCAACTGAAGTCCTTTAATTCTGCTTCACAATTTATACAAGTCCCCATGCAAGGGGTTTCCTGAGTCCCTTCCCAGGGGCATTCCCAGAGGGGACTACATGGGGAACTTACAGTACAACACATTTCTCCCATCAGGCACTGCTGCACGAGAGGGATCCTCCTCCTGGAATATACCGTTAAGTGGATTATCCCTCCGTGCAGCAGAACCGACAATTTATATAAAAATCTGTAACTTTGCGAATATACAGTTTATTTGCACGAATGGACGTTCGGTAGATAGCTGGGGTCTGAGCGCATCATTTGTGAGATTACCGCTCCGATCCCAGCTAAAATAACCGAACGCCGCACTAAAAACACATTTATTGAGACACATATTAAAAAGACCGATTGCCTTCCAGGGAATGAAATACCGAACGGCCTGGAACTCCCGAACGTCCTGGAGACTCAGCGGTGTTCGTGCTGTCGAGTAGCCGTTTTTAATACCATGCGCTCGACGACCTAACACCGCTGAGGGAACAAAGGATCCAAGATGGCCGACCGCCGCATGGTCAGTAGTCGAACGACTGCCACCCAGGAGAGCCTATAATTACCGATTGCAACATTGTTGCAATCGGTTAACAAGCGCCACACGCCTCTAAGTGTGTGGGCTATTAGGGGTCATGTTTTCGGTTCACGAACGGCCCTCCAAAGTGCCGTTCGTGAAACGAAAGGAAAACCCCATACAAATAGCTATCCACATTCGGCGGATAGCAAATACAGGCAATTCAAGATATTACAGTCAGCATACAGTGTACGTAGTTAAACACATATCTCCACCGACATGCAGGCAACCCTTAAAGGTACAGTCTCTGGTTATAGTCCAAGTGGCTAGGTTTGCCACAGATAGGTTTGTTGAACATCTAAAAACACATGGATTTCAAGATCAGAGACAACATGGGTTTACTTCAGGGAGATCATGCCAAACTAATCTTATTGATTTTTTTGATTGGGTAACTAAAATTATAGATCAGGGTGGTGCAGCAGACATTGCTTACCTAGATTTCAGTAAGGCCTTTGACACTGTTGGACATAGAAGGCTTATCAATAAACTGCAATATTTAGGTTTGGATTCCAATATTGTTGAATGGGTAAGGCAGTGGCCGAGTGACAGGCAACAGAGGGTTGTAGTCAATGGAGTATATTCAAAGCTTGGACTTGTCACCAGTGGGGTACCTCAGGGATCTGTACTTGGACCCATTCTCTTTAATATTTTAATTAGTGATATTGCAGAAGGTCTTGATGGTAAGGTATGTCTTTTTGCTAATGATACTAAGATATGTAACAGGGTTGATGTTCCAGGAGGGATAAGCCAAATGGCAAATGATTTAGGTAAACTAGAAAAATGGTCAGAATTGTGGCAACTGATATTTAATGTGGATAAGTGCATCTTGGACGTAAAAACCCAAGGGCAGAGTACAGAATATTTGATAGAGTCCTAACCTCAACATCTGAGGAAAGGGATTTAGGGGTGATTATTTCTGATGACTTAAAGGTAGGCAGACAATGTAATAGAGCAGCAGGAAATGCTAGCAGAATGCTTGGTTGTATAGGGAGAGGTATTAGCAGTAGAAAGAGGGAAGTGCTCATGCCATTGTACAGAACACTGGTGAGACCTCACTTGGAGTATTGTACACAGTACTGGAGACCGTATCTTCAGAAGGATATTGATACCTTAGAGAGGGTTCAGAGAAGGGCTACTAAACTGGTTCATGGATTGCGGGATAAAACTTACCAGGAAAGGTTAAAGGATCTTAACATGTATAGCTTGGAGGAAAGACGAGACAGGGGGGATATGATAGAAACATTTAAATACATAAAGGGAATCAACACAGTAAAGGAGGAGACTATATTTAAAAGAACAAAAACTACCACAACAAGAGGACACAGTCTTAAATTAGAGGGACAAAGGTTTAAAAATAATATCAGGAAGTATTACTTTACTGAGAGGGTAGTGGATGCATGTAATAGCCTTCCAGCTGAAGTGGTAGAGGTTAACACAGTAAAGGAGTTTAAGCATGCGTGGGATAGGCATAAGGCTATCCTAACTATAAGATAAGGCCAGGGACTAATGAAAGTATTTAGAAAATTGGGCAGACTAGATGGGCCACATAGTTCTTATCTGCCGTCACATTCTATGTTTCTACTAGATGCAAAAACAGAATATTCAAGGATATAATCTTTAAATGTAGGGTAATAACTGCTTGATCCAAGGATAAATCTGACTGCCATTCTGGGGTCAAGAAGGATTTTTTTTTTCCTAGCTTGTTGCAAAATTGGAAGTTCTTCAAACTGTTTTTTTTTCCTTCTTTTGGATCAACAGCAAAAAACAAATATGAGGAAGGCTGAACTTGATGGACGCAAGTCTCTTTTCAGCTATGTAACTGGGTGGCTGCCGTTAAAATAGAGGGCCAGGGGGAACATTTGTGTCCCAAAAGGAAATGCTTTCCTTGCTTGGTTTCACCCAGGGACCCCGCAAACTGAGACAGTTCGTGGCGTGTGGCAAAACCAGCCACTTCTTGTGTAAAAAAACTAAGTTGGTTAGTCTATTTTTGACTTCACGAACAGAACATAGACACATTGTTCGTGAAGTCG
>OW240917.1:3520746-3544925 GCA_933207985.1 Pelobates cultripes
AACAAACTACCGAATGAGAGACCACACAGTGGAGTTGTGTATCTCTAATTAAGAAATTGCAACATGTGGAAACCCCAAGATCATATTGGTCGGATGGGTGGTCGCCGTTCGTATGAACGAACACGTGGCGGTGGCCATCTTAGCGCACGAACGCCCAGCAGTGTTTGGTCGTCAAGTGCATGGAGCTAAAATAGGACACTCTACCTTGCGAACACCGCTGGACTTACATCTCGTTCGTTACATAGTCAAGTGGCATTCGACTAAATGAAACCACCGACCTCCAGACAGACGACTACCCAGTTTATGAATATGTGCATTCATCTGTTTTATTCATATGAACTCCTGAAAGGAGACCGGTCAAAGCCTCCAATTGCCTGGAACTAATTTGGGACTTCACCTCGTGGCTGACTGGTCCAAAACTTCACTCGAATGGCTTTTCTGTTCTACCAAACGGATCTGAGCAGTATTTCGACAGATTGGGCACTCAGATCCCAGCTATTCTTTTGTGGAGTTCTGATAAATATTTATGAGTTATTATGTTTTTAAAATATTGTTTAATGTTCTGTACTGGGAGATTATTTAATTAAAGAATTGTTCTTACACAATTACCTTCCCAGTACAGAAAAGGATCATGTGAAATGTAACTTTGTTTCCAGTCTTCCACAAGGTCCAGCAGGGAAAAACCCCTGGAATGTCATTAAGGAAACCCCTTGCATGGGGATTTGTATAAAGCCAGCTGTGGTTCAATAAAAATTCAGTCAACTCCCAAAACTGTGTTTCGTCCAGTTGTTGGGGAATGGGATTGGAATTACTACGCTACCCTTTATTTGTATGCTGATTACGTCTAGCAGCAGAGATATTGTAGTTTACCTTTCTACTCCGCTACATTTCCCATGATCCTTTTCTGTACTGGGAACGTAATTGCGTAAGAGCACTGCTTTAATTAAATTATCTCCCAGTACAGAAAATTAAACAATATTTTAAAAAACATAATAGCTCATAATATTTATCAGAACTCCACGAAAGACATTTCATTGAATAGCTGGGATCTGAGCACTCAATCTGTCAAAATACCGCTCAGATACGTTCGGTAAAACAGAAAAGCCATTCGAGTGAAGTTTTGGACCTGTCAGCCACGAGGTGAAGTCTCAACTTAGTTCCAGGCAATTGGAGGCTTTGACCAGTGTCCTTTCAGGAGTTCATATGAATAAAACCGACAAATGCACATATTCATAAACTGGGTAGTCGTGTGTCTGGAGGTCGGTGGTTTCATTTAGTCGAACGCCGCTCTGTTTGGACGAACGGAAGTACATGTACGAACGAGATGGAAGTCAATCGGTGTTCGTGAGGTCGAGTGTCCGATTTTTAGTTCCATGCATGCGACGACCAAACACCGCTGGGCGTTTGTGCGCTAAGATGGCCGCCACCAGTTGCAAATTCTTAATTAGAGACACACGACTCCACTGTGTGGTCTCATTCGGTAGTTTGTTCAACTTCAATGTGTCCATGTTCTGTTCGTGAAGTCAAAATAAACGATTAGTCTATTAGACCAGATTAGTGTTGGTTTCAAATGGATTGGTGTCTAGAATGTCTGAAAGTGCACGAAACTTAGGGCCGTTAATAAGAAGTCTGGTAGTGGCTGTGGGTTTTTGCAAGCGTTATATTCCCTTTAGAATATTTTTGACGTGAAAGGCACTTAGGATGTGATTTTGTATTCCTGTGAGGTAGATTTTTATGGTGTTTGATGATAATTTTAAATTAAGGTGGCAAAAGGAGATACATGCCACTATGAAGTCAAGGGAGTGTGTGTCGCTAATCTGGTAATCTAAAGTGAATTTGGTATAGAGAGTGAATGCTCTATTGTAAACCTGTGATGTATTGGCAGAGAGGGCCGAACTGGCCCGATATCTGCTGTGTGCTAAGAGGCGCTCTAATCCAGGATTAGGTCTTGAAATGAGGGAGTGCTGACCGGACAGGTGTTGGCTGTTGGATGGGCTCTGAAGAAAACCTTCAAATTAGAACGAGAACGCGTCAGCGGCTGTATTGATGCGTTCTGGGATCTGTATACAAGTGATGTAAAATTGCAGTGTAGCCGCTAACCATGTCAGTCGTCAAATTAGTCTCACGATGGTAAGTGATGTGGATCTGCCCTTATTTATAATGTCACATGCTGCTTTATTGTCAGAAGCATTTTACTGCTTTTCCTTGCAATAGGCTGCCACTATAGGGTAAATTTCAAATAGGGCAGATGTCATGTGGAATGAGTGAAGACCAAAGGTCTCGACCGGCAAAGAATCTCTTAACCAGGAGTCACCAAAGATATCTGAAAACCCTGTATGGACTGCAGCATTAGTCCATATGACAGGGGAAGATTCAGAGATGGGTGGAAGTACCACTTCTCCATTCCATTGTGAAAGAAACCTAAGCCACATACGCAGGTCTGCCTTAGCGTGTGTATCTATGTTTACAGTACTATTGTCATTATTTAGAAGAGGAAGAAGTCACAGCAATCTGGAAATCCCTTCTGTTACACGTGCCCTTAGCCAGAAAACCTTCCACGACTTTCCAATGTGTCGTACCTTTTCCATAGGGAAACTGGCTTGTAACGAGATTGTGTCCAGGTGAATACCCAGGAAAGTTATGTTAGTTGTAGGGCCTACAATTATGCCCTGCGATAGTGGAATCCCTATAGCTGAGAATAGAGCCATTGTTTTGAAAATACTGGCAGGAGTGGACACTGGAGAGTCATCTAGTTAATGTATGATTGATGGACATTCGGCAATGTTGACAAGTAGCCAACATGACGTGCCGGCAAATGTAAAAAAGTTTTGGACTACGTATTGCAAAGTAGTATTTGTGTTTCCAAAGTATACCGTGCACATGCCACAGGGATGGATGAATTGGTAGGAGCTTTAATGCACAGGAACCGTCAGTTTTTCCTAACCAGGCTCCTACACCTGCCCTCAGTATGGCATGAATTCACTGTGGCGTATTGCAAGGAGAATTTCTCTGAGGGAATTAATGAGTCGATGCTAGGGGTAGACAAAGCATGTGGAGCCGATAAATCGTAAATTAGCCTCTTTTTATTGTTGAACTTCCCAGTGGCTATACCTATGGGATTGATACGCCAGCTGTAAAAGGGGGGTCTTGAGAATGGGCCTATTATGAATCAGTTGTTCAATTCTTTCATGAGCAGTACGTCTGTGCTGACGGGGTCAAGGAGGGCAGACTCTAAGTTGAGACATAAGTGAATACCAGTGGGGAGTGTGACAAGGCCAGTGTGAAAACAGTCGGTGAACCCATTAACCAGAAAGTTAACTAAGTAATGAGAAGGGTGTGCCTGGAGATAATATGCCAGATTGTCAATGCAGCCTTCGGTTAGTTATTTTTAGGTACAGACGGTTCGGACACAGTTTTTGTATGTGCCCTGAAACAAATTGAGCAGACATTAGCACAGCTAAATCTGCAACTGCCAGAATTAAAATTGTTGTAGATTTGAGCTTTCCCTAGATATACTATGGGTCTACCCAATTTGTCTTTAAGGCCTCTGTGTTCTGCAGTGGAAGAACCGAAGGAAGCACGACTAGAGGTAGGAGGGCTTGGATCCACTGGGCACAAGTTGGTGGAGTGTGAGATGGAAACAGATAAGGCTCAAGATGGTGGTTTTTGACCGGCAAAATGTCGACAGAACAATTCTGTATCAAGCCTACTCCAGTCGGTATGGCTATTAAATTGTGTGCTGCTGCTTTTGCAAAAAGTTTTATGATAGTCATAAAACGAAAAGCCACCATACTTGTGCCCTAGATCCACCAACTTATGCATGTACAAATCATACTCTTTCCTATGGTGAAGAGAAGTGGAGCAGATTACGTCACAATAAAGGCCAAAGGCAAGGACAAATTCAGGTAGGGTACGTTTTCGGTTGAGTCTGGAGTCTCTGACTTTCAAAACAACCAAAAGATCACCATAGCAGTATGCCTTGTTCTCAACTATGTCCTGAGAGGCAATGAGACTAAGTTTATGTCCTTACCTTCCAGGATGTCTTTGCGAATATTCAGGGACACGGAGTGGGCGGGCCTAATGATGTGAGTGGAAGTGCTAGGTATTGGGTTTATGGCAGTGTTATTACTGTTAGAGGGAGCTGGAGTGGGTCTCTACGGGCGGGTTGGCTGTCGCTGACTGAGGAGTTTCACACTTCTCTAGCCTACTACTGATAGTAATAATAGAGGCAAGAAGGGACGACCTTAACCCCTTGATTTCTGTGTAGTTGTCGGGATGAAGGACAACGCCCGGCTGGGGAGTACAGGTATTGGTGATAAAAAGTTTATAGAGTTCGGCCTTGCGAGCTGTAGCTGGGAAAGGGAGCACCATGCGCCGTAATTTACCGGCAGGCCTAGGGATAGTCCAGGAACGTAGGGAATATGGGCTGGATAATTCCAGATTCTCAGTAGTGGTGCTTGGACCGGCCATGGTGGAAGGCCTGGCTGGGGTCTCGGGTAAAGAGAGTTCCTAGTCTTGTTCTAGGACTTGAGACATACTAAGTGTAGCGGAGAGCTGGTCTTACACAGCCTATCTCCACTTTAGATCCCAGTAAGGCTCAGGAACAAGTATTATAAATCCACAGGGTAATATTTCCAGCAGGCAAAATACTCCAACAATATCCCAATCGCAATCCCAATGACTGGACGACACACAGCATCAGGAGCAGAACTGTGTATCCAGAGGGGAGACAGTTGGTCTCCCCCTCCCACAACCAGGCTCCTTCCGTGATAGCACTGGCACCAGGGCAGAGTCTCTGCCCACTCAGCAACCCACCAAGGCAGCCCACCAGTCCCCTGCACAGCCGTGGTGAGGCACCTGGACATGGACAAGTTTCTACTTTATCCAGATGTAGTAACCATTTATTGAGGGTGGGCTGTACTGCTGTTTGTGCTTCGTGGGTGGGTTGCTGGACTAACCAGGGCACTGACCGGCAGGAGGTCAGATACCCTGTTAGTCTGTCTGGTAAAGGGGAGAAGTGTGGTGGAACCAACCTCGCCACTGTCCACTGGAGAGGCCTGGTTGCTCACCTGCTCCCTTTAGACTATGGTCCTGCATTTTAAACTTTTATTTTACCTGCAGAAAGGTTTATTCATGCCTTTCTGCGGACTGTTAAAGCCATGCTACCCCAGATAGCTATGCCATGGAGCCCAGCCGTATACTGAAAGACTGTATGAAAGACTTTGGCTCCATGGCGATTGAACTGTATGTATGTGATCTGAGCACCATCCTGTAATAATGTGCGCTCAGATCTAAGCTATCTGGGGATAGGTAGAATGTGTATGTTCTGTGTGATAAATGTAACAGTATGTATTTTTAGGTCTTTTATTGTCCTTTGTCTGCCATGTGGCTAATGGAGTTTTGCCTCTGTCCTTTGAGATAATTGGATTACTTCCCAATTATCTCCAGGATAGAAGACTGTGTGGAACTGGTTTTGGGCAGAAAAGCCATGCTTCATTTGGTCAAATAGGACTTTCCCTTAACTTTTTAACCCCTTGATGGAATTGGCTGAATTTTGGTTATGTTTATATTTAAAGTATGCTGATTCTGAATATGTATGTTTTATGTGAATATGATGCATATTTTTAAAGTTACAGTGTATGTATAAAAAGTATATTTTTCCTGCCTGTGATAAATTACATTAACCCATTGTGTTCAGTAATTATATCACAGGCAGAGGGGAGGGATGTATGTTTGTGCTGGGTGTGTTTTACGGTTCTCCTGTAAATGATTGGTTGTACTGTGTCCCACCCTGTGGGATGTCCCCTTGCATGGGGACTTGCATAAAAGCCAGTGTGTGGCCATTACAGTGGAGTTCCTGCTTAACCCTCAAAGTGAAGTGTCGTCTCATTATTGGGGGAGGATTTATTGTATGCTGTTCCAGTTTGACTGCTAGGAGTGTAAACCTATTCGCATGGTTTTTCCTATTCGGCTGTATACAACATCCATATGCTTAAAAGTACTCATATGCTTCTCCGGTTCGGTGATTGTGGTGTCTGCCAGAGTGCTTGGAGTCCTCAGGAAAGGCTAGGAGCATCCTTTAACAGAGGTACACAGTCGGGGTGCCAGGTGATCTGTTACACTAAGAATGTAAACATGGGTAAAGAAGAGGACTTGGTTTTGAACGAGTGCCTGTGTCAACAGACTCTAGCGAAGTCTAAGGCAAAAAATGTATCTGGCCTATAATGAAGACCTGCTAGTGGCAAGTGGCGAGAGAGCAGCAGAGTGGGCAGGGGCCACAGAATGATGTGGCAGGAACTTTGGCCTCTCTGTGACAGTAACAAGATATGAGTGGGTGTAACATGGTGAGGCTCTAATTATGCGTTGGACAGAGGGGCGCATACCTCTGATGAGGATGGTTGCTGGCCTCAAGGGAGTAAATTAATTTACCGACAAGTGCAAGTAACTGTCAGTTGACCAATCCTAGCCTATGGAGGGATCGGAGTAAGATGTAAAAAGGGACGCACCTAGCTTTACGAATAGGTAAGATTCTTTACAGAGAAGGATAACTGCTTGAGAACCTTAAAAGGAAAATGTGGAAGGTTGTTGTAGTTGGCTTAATTCTTTCCCCGTATTGTGAGAAACTCACCTGTGAACTGATGACAGTGATTCGTTGGGATTTGCTAGTAGTGCATATCTGAGGATAAAACTATAGTTATCTTCTATCAATGTAGGGAAACATAACATTTACAAAAGGTGTCGTAATTCTAGGTATAATGTGTTACAAAAGACTGGAAATCACTATGTTGCTGTTTTTACTCACTGATTGATACTGTTTGCCACTGCATAAGTTAAACAGAAAACCACACGAATGGATTACACGAACCCTTAGGGAGGCTCCATTCGTGGTACGAACAGGGGACCCCCCAGAAACTGGCGTGTGCCGCCACTTAACCCCGTCACCCCGCAAACTACCGAACGGGCGACCCCCCCGGCTCGCGGAGTGTGGTAGCCATTAACCACCCAGATGGCTGCGGTTTGCGGTTAACCACAATGTAATCGTTATGCCTGGGGGCATCGACGTTCGCACCCAAAGTACCGAAGGGAAAAGACCGAACGATCCACCGAACGACGACCCCCTACAGCGGGTCGCGTGGCGCTCATTAACTGTGGTTTCTGCGGTTAACCACAGGTCAAGTACCCTGCTCCCAGGTGGTCCTCATTCCCTTACCGAACGAGCCCACTACCAGGCCGACAGCGGGACTTCGCAGGAACTGATACCGAGTTTAGTTCCACGAGTTAGACACGAAGTCCCGCTGCTCGCTAAACCAGCAGAAAACATGGCCGCCAACAAAGACTAACCATCTCATAATGCCGAACGGACTTTATACGGCAGAAACAGTACATTCTGTTCGTGGGATTAGAGCGGCATTCGCCTGGTTTATCTATACGAACGCGAGCCTTAAAATGAATGGTGGAATGAATGGTTTTCCTGTAATAATGTACAAGTTATGGATTTTTATGTAGTTTTCTGGGGCATAATAAAACGTGGTCTTTTGTGCGCTTGGAGATAATTAGATTGTAAAACCGTTGGCCTCATTATCTCCAAGCTGGGCGGGTACTACTTCAAATGATACAGTATACTGTGATTGGTTACCTGTTTGTACTGTACCTGTATTCCATCAGGTCCACAGGGGGCTGTCCTTGGACCTGAGGAATCACATAAATTGCCATGCTATGTGCCAGTAAAGCCAGTTCGTTTTGACCCTCAACTTGTAGCCTCGACTCATGTTGTAGGGATCCGGGATATTGATGTTTAGATCGTGCTTGGGGATATTCTACACTTACAGCTGATTACCGAAAGACCTCCGTTCGACTCTCTGCAGCGGGAACCAGGACATCCAAGCGATCAACCCTCCTGCTAGACCGGGGGCAATCGTAACAATTGGTGGCAGCGGCGGGATCATCCTGGAATTCCTAAAGAGAGATATCTAGGACGGATGGAGAGTAACTACGACAAACTGAAGCGTACCACGTTAAAGGATTTACTCGAGAGCCGTGGAGGGAACGCAAGTAACCGGCCGAGGAGAGAATTGATTGCCGACCTTAACGAGTTGGATCAAAGCTTCACAATGGCAGAACCAACGGCAACATGCAGCGATGAGAAGACCAGGATCGTCCGAGAAAGGCTGCCTCTGTACGGACCAAACCCATCCGTGGAGCTGATACAGCAACTAATGGCCGAAGCCGAGGCGGACGTACAGCGGACTAGAGCCCACGAGCTGAGCATGAGGACCGCTGATAGCCACAACGGCCCCCTGGAAACTACCGAACAGCCAAAGATCCCGTTCGCGGCATTCAAACCGTTCGCGGAGAATGAGATGGGGATAGACGAATTTTTGGCCGATTTTGAAAGACAATGTGCCCTGCATCAGATCCCCGTCACAGCGTGGCCGCGTATCCTGGCAGGAAAATTAACCGGGCGGGCCATGGAAGCCTTCAGAACCCTCAGCGCCGAAGAGGTAGCCCAATACACCACAGTCAAAGAGACGCTGCTGAAACGGTACGCTGTGACCCCAGACACCTACCGAAGGCAGTTCCGCAGCACGAAGAAAAAAGCGAATGATACCCATGCCGAATGGGCACATCGTATGCGGAGAGCTGCAACCCATTGGATTACCGGGTGTCGGGCCGTCACGGCCGCGGAAATATTGGAACTTTTCTTATTAGAGCATTTTTATGAGGGTCTGGAACAAAAAGACCGGGAGTGGTTGAAAGACCGGCGTCCCGCTAACCTACACGAAGCAGCCCGGTTGGCAGACGAGCACCGGGATGCGCAAGTACAGGAGTTCAACAATGCCCGAACGGTAACTCGCCCCGAAGCAAGAGAGGGATACCGATCAACTCCACGAACGGAGTTTCGCAACCCTGTACCCGCAGGTCCTACACGGTACATGGGACCACCCAGCCACTACCCTCAGGAACGCTCCCGACCCACATGTTATAAGTGCAAGCAGCCGGGGCACCTGATAGCGAGTTGCCCCCTTAACAACAATTACCCTGCACGGAACTATAATTCTTCTCCAACGGGAAACAATCGTCCAGCTCGAGCGTTTTGCCTGGAACAAGACAGTCCTCTAGAAGAATACCTGGGACCCCTACATGAAGCGAATCCTGTGTATGCCGCCAGCGACAATAGACAACACCACCGGCAAGAGGTACTACTGGAGGGGCGTCCCACACAGGGGTTAAGAGATACCGGGGCCACGATCACCTTGGTGCAAAGCCGGTTAGTCCCCGACTACAAACGCTCGCCTGACACAGTGGCTGTCCGGGTGGCTGGAGGGGACATATACAAACTACCCACGGCAAAGGTACACTTGGATTGGGGTGCGGGAAAAGGACTTGTGAGGGTGGGAATTATGGACAATTTGCCAGCCGAGGTTTTGCTGGGAAACGACCTGGGACCTATGACTTCAGCTTATGCCCCGTCCTACAATGCTGAGGCACATCCTGTGACGACCCGGTCACAAGCTGGACGAGCCCGAGACCCTTCACCAGTGCGGGAGACGCAGGTAAGACTTAACCCGACTATGACCCCCCCTCCTACCCCGTTGCCCTGGGACACCCCTGCAGCCTTCGAGGCTGAGACCAAAACTGATCCGACGCTCCAAAAATATAGGGAACGAGCCGACACCGGGGCTGGGGGAACAGACCAGGAGACTTTTGCATGGGAACAGGGTCGACTGTACAGAGAAAACACAGAGAAAAAAGGGCACCGAAGGAGACAGTTAGTGATACCCCACAAGTATAGGCGGGATATCCTCCGGTTGGGTCATGATATTCCCTTAGCCGGGCACTTGGCAGTAACACGTACCCTACACCGTATTACCCATACCTTGTTCTGGCCAGGAGTACATGCCGATGTCAGGTCCTACTGTAATACGTGTGAGGTGTGCCAACGGGTAGGCAAACGAGGAGACCACCCCAAGGCACATCTCGTGAACATGCCCATTATCGACGAGCCATTTAGCCGGGTAGCCATCGACTTAATTGGGCCCCTGGCCACCCCTAGTCCCTCTGGCAAGAGATACATCCTTACCATAGTGGATTACGCTACCCGCTACCCAGAAGCGGTGGCTTTATCCAATATCCAGGCAGACACAGTGGCTAATGCCTTAGTACAGGTATTCTCTCGGGTAGGATTCCCTAGGGAGATTTTATCCGACAGAGGCTCACAGTTCACGGCAGAGCTGACCCAGCAGCTCTGGCACGTTTGCAAAATTAAATCCCTGCTTAGCTCCCCATACCACCCCCAGACCAATGGGTTATGTGAGCGGTTCAACGGAACCCTCAAGCAGATGTTAAAAACCTTTACTCAGGAGTATAGGGACTGGGAACGTTTCCTGCCGCACCTCCTGTTCGCTTACCGGGAAGTGCCCCAGGAAACCACCGGGTTCTCCCCCTTCGAGCTGTTATACGGTCGCAAGGTACAGGGTCCCCTGAACTTGATCCGTGAGCACTGGGAGGGAGAGACAGAGAACGCTGGGGTCCCCATCGTACCTTACGTACTGGAGCTCCGGGACCGAATGGAGCAATTGGCTAAGTCAGTCCAGGCCAACCTCCAGGCGGCCCAGGGGCGACAGAAAGTCTGGTACGACCGGGGGGCACGGCGAAGAAGCTTCTGTCTCGGGCAGAAAGTCATGGTCCTAAAACCAGTTAAGACGGACAAGCTGCAAGCCGCTTGGCAGGGTCCCTACCAGATAGTGGAAAAGAGAGGGGACACCACTTATGTAATTGCCAGCTGTCACGATGAAAACTTAAGAAAGATATTTCACGTGAACATGCTGAAGGAATACTTGCAAAGACCCGAGGAAGTGTCAGCCATATGTAGCCCTGCGCACGAGGACGCAGATAGTTTACCTATACCCGACCTATTAACCCCTAATTCCCCGGTTGAAATAGTGAGCCAAGTACAGATCGGGGACAGACTTAGCCAAGCTGAGAGGGAGCAGCTACACAAACTGCTCCGAGAGAAACAAGCCATGTTCTCCCAAGAACCAGGGTACACTGAGCTGACCACTCACCAAGTAGATACCCCCGGCCAAAACCCTTTGAGACAAGCTCCCTACCGAATTCCGGAGGCAGTAAGGACAGGCATGAAAAAGGAGATAGACGAGATGCTGCGACTAGGGGTCATTGAAGCTTCCGATAGTCCCTGGGCATCCCCGGTGGTGCTGGTTCCCAAAAAGGACGGCACCACCAGGTTCTGTGTGGACTACCGGAGACTCAATGACAAAACGGTCACCGATGCCTACCCCATGCCCAGAGTGGATGAGCTGTTGGATCGCATAGCCAGGGGGAACTACCTAACTACCATTGACCTCTGTAAAGGTTACTGGCAAATCCCCCTGGCCAGGGAGGCTGTCCCCAAGTCGGCCTTCGTCACCCCGTTCGGTCTGTACCACTTTAAGGTCATGCCGTTCGGGATGAAGAATGCCCCCGCTACCTTCCAGCGCTTGGTGGACAGACTCCTTGATGGCTTCCAGGAGTTTGCCTGCGCATATCTGGACGACATAGCGATCCACAGTGAATCCTGGGAGGAACACTTGGCTCATGTGGGAATGGTCCTAGACCAGATTCGAGCCGCCGGCCTGACGCTAAAGCCCGAAAAATGCCACTTTGGGATGGCTGAAGTTCAGTACCTGGGGCACCGGGTAGGCTGTGGGAAGCAACGACCAGAGCCAGCTAAAATAGAAGCGGTCGCCAACTGGCCCACTCCCCACACTAAGACCCAAGTGCTAGCCTTTCTGGGCACCGCTGGGTACTACAGAAAATTTGTACCGGAGTATAGCGCCATTGCCAAACCCCTGACCGACCTGACAAAGAAAAACCTTCCCCGACAGGTCCTGTGGTCTCCCCACTGTGAAACGGCTTTCCAAGCCCTCAAAACTGCGTTGATTAATGCTCCTGTCTTGGCTGCCCCAGCCCCTAATCGACGTTTTATTGTCCATACAGACGCTTCCATGTTCGGGCTGGGAGCTGTCCTCAGCCAAGTAGGAGATGATGGGAAAGAACACCCGATTGCCTACATCAGTCGAAAACTCCTACCACGCGAAGTCAGCTATGCCGCGGTAGAAAAGGAGTGTTTGGCTCTGGTGTGGGCATTAAAGAAGTTAACCCCCTATTTGTATGGACAAGAGTTCACTCTGGTTACAGACCATAACCCGCTGGTGTGGCTCAACCGGGTCGCTGGGGACAATGGCAGATTGTTACGCTGGAGCTTATCCCTGCAACCCTTTAATTTTACCATCACCTACCGACCTGGGAAGCAGAACGGCAACGCCGACGGATTATCCCGGCAAACAGATCTCAGCCCAGCATAACCCCACGAGTCTGGACAGCCTTAGTCTGCCCCGAAAAGGGGTCAGACAGTGTCTGCCAGAGTGTTCCACAAAGAGGGAGCATTGTTACAAAAGACTGGAAATCACTATGTTGCTGTTTTTACTCACTGATTGATACTGTTTGCCACTGCATAAGTGTGACAGAACCATCTGTCTGCTGGATTTTTGCCCGTTCGTCTGTTTGTCCCCGTTCGTATGAATGGCTGGTTTCTATAGCCCAGCCATTCGAATGACTCTTTTTCCCGAACAAAACTGCCGAACGAACGGCCACCCAAGTGAGGAGTGTGCTGCAGGTTAACGAAGTGATCACCATTATAACGTTGTGGTTAACCGCAGACACTTCTCAATTAAACCGAACTCAGGGTGGTCGTCGTTCGTATGTCGACCACGAGGCAGCGGCCATTTTAAATCATGCGAACGCTCAGCGGTGTTTGGCTCTATTTCTATGGAACGGAAAACGGACACTTTTTCTGTCGAACACCGCTGAAACAAGGGAACGCCTGGCTGCCTCCACGAAAGCATGCGAACATCGGCCGTTCGGGAGATTGAGAACACACAAAAGACTTAACCCAGATAGCCCACCCATGGAGTCATTCGTGTACCGAAGGACTGTAAGAACTTTGACTCCATGGCGATTGAACTATGTGTGTGGGATCTGAGCGCTATTCGCCAATAATATGCACTCAGATCCAGGCTATCTGGGGACATGTAATACGAATGGGAAATGTTCAGTCTTCATGTAGTTATGCATTTTTGTGTCTTTTATTATTTCATGTTTAAGATGGCGACTGTCCTTGTCCTGGAGTTAATTGAGTTACTTGGTAATTAACTCCAGGACAGAGGGGAGGGAATCAGAATGTACTGTGGGTAAAATATGTGACTGTGTGTCAGAAACGTCCTGCTATCTGTCTGTACTTTAAGTCTTCCATTTGGTCCCCTAGGGGAGTGTCCACCAGGTGGGAGACCTGCATAAATACGGGCAGGTAGCCCACAGTAAACCCAGATCTTATTTGACCCTCAATGCGGAGCTTCTGTCTCGTTATTGGGGGGATTTCTTCTTCACGTTTAGAGACTGCTGGATGGAACGAAAGCCGCTTTGGGGATATTATTGTTCGACGGTTCCTAGCAGTTCGTATATTGCCGTTCGGGAGTTTGGAGCCGTTCGTGGATTTCGATCGGGAGATTGCCGCTTCCCCTGCATTTGGTTCGTGGGTTACAGAGTAAGCGAACAGAGACTGTACTGCAGCCGGGGAAGGTTTACTAAACGGCGGTTTGGCTTAAAGACACGGGAGGTGTCTTAACAATTGGTGGCAAGCGACGGGATGAATCCTACAGCACTGGAGGTCAGCTACAAGAGATGCAGTACGAGGAATTAAGGCGTGCTACACTTAAGGACATATTGGAACGCCGAGGAAGGTCAGCAAGCAATTTAAAGAAACGGGAGATTATTGCTTTGCTAATGGAGATGGATGCAGCAACGGGAATGGAAAGAGTCAACGTGCCCAGTACCTTGGATTTAACACCCGAGGAAATACAATTCAACCGGGCAGTACAAATAAGGCTGGCACATTTTGGCCCCAACCCCTCAGCTGACATCGTGGTTCGTGTGCAGGCAGCAGTTGCAACACAACAGGCAGCCCGGGAAAGAGGAGCCGCAGCAGCAGAGGTACCGTATGACAATAATGTGGTTGCTAGAAAAAAGGTACCTTTTGCTGCGTTTAAAAATTTTGTGGAAACAGAGGGAGAGATTGATGGATTTTTGGCAGACTTTGAGAGGCAGTGTGCGCTACATCAGGTACCTGCAGATGAATGGGTCACCATCCTCTCTGGGAAATTATCTGGCCGGGCTAGTGAAGCTTTTCGGGCCATCCCAGAGGAGGAGATCACCAGCTATCGGGCTGTGAAAGAGGCGCTCCTAGCCAGGTATGCAGTAACCCCAGAGGCGTACAGGCGGAGGTTTAGAGAAACCAACAAGCTGGTTGGGGACTCTTATGTGGAATGGGCCTGCAGAGTCCATCGTACCGCAGCCCACTGGATGGCTGGATGCCAAGCGGTAACTGGGGAGGAGGTGTTACAAGTGTTCCTGCTGGAGCACTGCTTTGATAGACTACCTGCTGGGGTCCGGGAATGGGTCAGAGACAGAAAACCCTCTACCCTACCCGAGGCTGCCCGTCTGGCAGACGAATACACGGATGCCCGCAAGTTGGATGGTACAGCTGCTAAAGCCCCTGCCAGACTGGAGTATCGACCAGCAGTAACACCCGCTCCTGCAGTCTACCAACCCCCAGTACACCGTACCCCAGCTGCACCACCAGCTAACAATTATATGCAACCAGCCCGATTTAATGCCCGGGAGTACTCCCAACCCATCCGGTGCTATGGGTGCAAGCAGTTGGGGCACAAGCGTCCTGAGTGCCCCCTGAACAGTGCCAACCAGGCTCAGTCCTGGAGGAGACCAGTTAACGGAAACCAGCGCCCACCTCAGCCTGCTGCTCACTGCCTAGAGCAGGAGGAATTTTGGGGCATTCTGCACGAGGCAGACCCAGTGCAAGCGGCTCACCAGGATAATCGCCAGCAACATCGGCAAACTGTGAAGCTAAATGGCAGAGTGGTGAATGGGCTGAGAGACACAGGAGCCACGATGACACTGCTCCAAAAGAACTTGGTCTCAGAGCATCAACACACTGGAGACACTGTGGCAGTAAGGGTAGCAGGGGGTGCCGTGTTTCGCTTACCTGTTGCCCGAGTACATTTGGATTGGGGAGTGGGCGCTAGGCATGTGGATGTGGGGGTGATGAAGGACTTGCCCGCAGATGTTCTTTTGGGAAACGATTTGGCCCCTTTGGTTTCAGCCTATGCTCCGATGGGCCCTGCAGACGTGAACCCAGTGACCACCCGTGCCCAGACCCGTGCTGCCGGAACCAGCCCACTTGCTGACGAGACCCAGGTAAGATCTCCTTCCCCGACTGATACCCCAGATCAGGTCCCCTTAAGCTGGGATTCCCCAGAGGAGTTTGGGAGGGAAACCCGGGCGGATCCGACCCTCCAAAGATACAAGGACAGGGCAGAGGCTGGGGAGGAAGGAATAGATGGGGAACGGTATGAGTGGGTGGGGGACAGGTTATATAGGATCCCTAAACCTTCCCAGAAGAGTGTTGCCTCTCCGCCGAATCGCCAGTTAGTGGTACCTGCAAAGTACCGGCAGGAGATTCTGCGGATAGGGCATGATGTTCCTTTAGCTGGACATCTAGGGTCCCGCCGCACAGCCTATAGGATTTCACAGAACTTCTTTTGGCCAAACTTTAACCAGGCTGTGCGGATGTACTGCAGCACGTGTGACACATGTCAACGGGTAGGAAAGCGGGGGGACCACCCTAAGGCTAGGCTATTATCGATGCCTATTATAGGGGAGCCCTTTGCCCGCATAGCCGTTGACATTGTGGGTCCACTGGCCAGGGCTAGTCCATCCGGTAAGAAGTATGTTCTTACCGTGGTGGACTATGCCACCCGCTATCCAGAGGCAGTAGCGCTGTCTAACATAGAGGCAGAGACGGTTGCTGATGCCCTGGTTAGAATTTTTACTAGGGTCGGGTTCCCTAAGGAGATCCTCTCCGACCAGGGAACCCAATTCACCGCTGTGCTCACCCAGCAACTGTGGAAGGTGTGCGGCATTAAGCCGTTACTTAGCTCACCCTACCACCCACAGACTAACGGTCTCTGCGAGCGCTTTAACGGTACCCTCAAACAGATGCTGAGGACCTTTACAGACACTTGCAGAGACTGGGAGAGATTCCTGCCTCATCTATTATTTTCTTATAGAGAGGTGCCCCAGGAATCTACTGGGTTCTCCCCCTTTGAGCTGCTGTATGGGAGAAGGGCCATACAGATCTCATTAGAGGCCACTGGGAGGGGGAGACGGAGCAGGAAGGGACCCCCATAGTGCCATATGTTCTGGAACTCCGGGACCGCATGGAGAAACTGTCCCTGATGGTAAGGGAGAATCTCCAGGCGGCCCAGGGGAGACAGAAGAGATGGTACGATCAGGGTGCCCGACAGCGGGTCTTCCAGGTTGGGCAAAAGGTATTGGTGCTTAAACCTGTGAAGGCCAACAAGATGCAAGCATCTTGGCAGGGCCCGTACAAGGTAGTGGCGCAGATCTGCGACACTACTTACTTGATAGCCAGCTGTGCAGATGAGAGGATCCAGCGGTCCTTTCATGTGAACATGCTGAAAGAGTACCAGGAGAGACCTGAGAATATTGCAGCAGTGTGTGCCCCAGCTGCAGATGATTCTGAGAATTTACCCCTTCCAGATCTATTAGAAAGGGATTCCCAGACTGACCTTACTACCTTGGTACAGCTAGGGGACCGGTTGAACCCCACAGAAAGGGTACAGGCGCAGCAGTTGTTATGGGAGAAGCAGGCGACGTTCTCCCAGGAACCAGGTTATACCACCCTAGCTGTGCATAAGGTAGAGACCCCTGGACAGACCCCGTTACGACAGCCCCCCTACCGTATCCCTGAAGCAGTCCGTGAAGGAATGCGGAAGGAGATACAGGAGATGACCCAACTTGGGGTTATCGAGCACTCCGACAGCCCTTGGGCCTCGCCTGTAGTCCTGGTGCCAAAGAAAGATGGGACCACCCGGTTCTGTGTGGACTACAGGCGACTCAACGAGCGGACCACCACTGACGCCTACCCAATGCCCCGGGTAGACGAATTACTAGATCGTATTGCCAGGGGGCGATATCTGACCACCATAGACCTGTGTAAGGGCTACTGGCAGATCCCCCTGGCCGAGGATGCTATCCCCAAGTCGGCATTTGTCACCCCATTTGGCCTGTACCAATTTAAGGTCATGCCTTTTGGGATGAAAAATGCACCGGCTACTTTCCAACGGATGGTGGATAGACTCCTGGATGGCTTCCAAGAATTTGCCTGTGCATACTTGGACGACATTGCGATCTACAGTGGGTCCTGGGAGGAACACCTGGTACATGTAGGGGTAGTGCTGGATAAGATTAGGGCCGCTGGCCTGACGTTGAAGCCAGAAAAGTGTCATCTAGGTATGGCTGAAGTGCAGTACCTGGGTCACAGAGTGGGGTGTGGGAGCCAGAGACCAGAGCCAGCCAAGGTAGAGGCAGTGGCTAACTGGCCCACACCTACTACTAAGACCCAGGTATTGGCCTTCTTGGGGACGGCAGGGTACTACAGACGTTTTGTCCCTGACTACAGCGCTATCGCTAAGCCCCTGACAGACCTGACCAAGAAGAACTTGCCTAAGCAGGTCCTGTGGTCTCCGGCTTGTGAAGCTGCGTTCCAGGCACTGAAGCAGGCTCTTGTGAATGCCCCTGTCTTGGCTGCCCCAGTCCCTAACAAACGCTTTCTCGTCCATACAGATGCTTCCATGTATGGACTGGGGGCTGTGCTGAGCCAAGTCGGGGAAGATGGAGGAGAGCACCCTGTCGCATATCTCAGCAGAAAGTTGTTACCCAGAGAAGTGAGTTATGCGGCAGTGGAGAAGGAATGTTTGGCTTGGTCTGGGCATTGAAAAAGTTAAGCCCCTATTTGTATGGGCAAGAGTTTTCCCTTGTGACTGATCACAACCCACTCGTTTGGCTTAACCGGGTCTCAGGAGACAATGGGAGACTGCTGAGATGGAGCTTGGCACTACAGCCCTACAATTTTACCATCAGCTACAGACCCGGTAAGCTAAACGGAAACGCAGATGGGTTGTCACGACAAACAGACGTTTCCATCACCTCGTAGTCCGGTCATCCCCAAGTTGACCCGCCACAGGGTCAAGCCGGGTCTGCCGGAGTGTCCCACAAGGAGGGAGCCGTGTGACAGAACCATCTGTCTGCTGGATTTTTGCCCGTTCGTCTGTTTGTCCCCGTTCGTATGAATGGCTGGTTTCTATAGCCCAGCCATTCGAATGACTCTTTTTCCCGAACAAAACCGCCGAACGAACGGCCACCCAAGTGAGGAGTGTGCTGCAGGTTAACGAAGTGATCACCATTATAACGTTGTGGTTAACCGCAGACACTTCTCAATTAAACCGAACTCAGGGTGGTCGTCGTTCGTATGTCGACCACGAGGCAGCGGCCATTTTAAATCATGCGAACGCTCAGCGGTGTTTGGCTCTATTTCTATGGAACGGAAAACGGACACTTTTTCTGTCGAACACCGCTGAAACAAGGGAACGCCTGGCTGCCTCCACGAAAGCATGCGAACATCGGCCGTTCGGGAGATTGAGAACACACAAAAGACTTAACCCAGATAGCCCACCCATGGAGTCATTCGTGTACCGAAGGACTGTAAGAACTTTGACTCCATGGCGATTGAACTATGTGTGTGGGATCTGAGCGCTATTCGCCAATAATATGCACTCAGATCCAGGCTATCTGGGGACATGTAATACGAATGGGAAATGTTCAGTTTTCATGTAGTTATGCATTTTTGTGTCTTTTATTATTTCATGTTTAAGATGGCGACTGTCCTTGTCCTGGAGTTAATTGAGTTACTTGGTAATTAACTCCAGGACAGAGGGGAGGGAATCAGAATGTACTGTGGGTAAAATATGTGACTGTGTGTCAGAAATGTCCTGCTATCTGTCTGTACTTTAAGTCTTCCATTTGGTCCCCTAGGGGAGTGTCCACCAGGTGGGAGACCTGCATAAATACGGGCAGGTAGCCCACAGTAAACCCAGATCTTATTTGACCCTCAATGCGGAGCTTCTGCCTCGTTATTGGGGGGATTTCTTCTTCACGTTTAGAGACTGCTGGATGGAACGAAAGCCGCTTTGGGGATATTATTGTTCGACGGTTCCTAGCAGTTCGTATATTGCCGTTCGGGAGTTTGGAGCCGTTCGTGGATTTCGATCGGGAGATTGCCGCTTCCCCGGCATTTGGTTCGTGGGTTACAGAGTAATCGAACAGAGACTGTACTGCAGCCGGGGAAGGTTTACTAAACGGCGGTTTGGCTTAAAGACACGGGAGGTGTCTTAACAATATGTGTCTATAAAAAAGATAATTGGCACAAGCAAATGACCAAAAATACTTTAATATATATAAAAAACACAATATTCAAATATCCATAACGCGTTTCGTCACAAAAGGACTTTTTCAAATGGAATAACATGATTTACCTGGCACATGAATGTTATATAAGAGCATAATTGATTGAATTTTGGCGCCAAAACTTGGTTCATCCAATCAGAATTAAAAACGTATGTACGACTTTAAAATACAAAATAAACTTATTCTACACATAGTTTATAAAGGTACAACTTATTTAAAATATATTTGGTTTAAAAACGAGGGTAGGAAAGTATAGTTTTGGGTATTTTAAAAAAAATCACATGACCGGCGTCAATTCCGCTTTTCGGAAGTTCCGCCGCAAGGGCACATGGGAAATGTAGTTGCGATCGGCGGGCCAATACAAAAGTCTAATAGACTGAATTATTTGAATTACCAGATTGATATAGTGTGGCAGCAGGGGATAAAATACCAAAACGAAGGGGCTAAGTGTTTAAAAAAAGGCAGTTTGAGAGAGGTCACGTGGTTTTCGGCATTAGTGGCCGAAATGCCTCATGGGAAATGTAGTTTGAATTGCAGCATGTAGGTTAATGGTAGGGAACATCAAATATGGACATTGACAAAGCAGCCTAATACCCCCCATCTACTAGTTCACTTATATAGGGCTACTCTCTATGTCCATTGGTGAATTCATGGGTGTTTCCATTCATCCCAGTTTCTATTGGTCCCGATTGAAATCTATAGCACCTGTGGCCAACCGGAACCAGAAGTACGGACGGAATAATACTTCCGCATTCCACGATCTCATGCGTCCCAAATTAAAAAAACGTTGATGTGTATCTTTTTTTGTTCCTTATTCTGGATTTTACAGCCATATCCCAAATGTTTCTGGTTTCTTCATAATCCTTTGTAATGACTGCTGTACAGGGTACCTTGTCATTAATTATGCACTTTGTGATGGTGCCTTTTTACGGTGACTGTCTAAAGTCAGAATGCAGTGTCAAGACTGGAATATTTTTATGATGTATCATTAGAGAAAATTCATTGAATCCATTAGTGAAAATTAGAAACTTGATATTAGAAAATCTGCCATTTGACCCTATAACTTCAAGAAAATCTTGCAAATGTCTATATGGGCGTATTGCTATATTCAAGAGCAGTAGCAGGGTTAAATGATGTGATATTTACAGAGTGGGACACATAGTCTGTGAAATTCCCATTTCCCAATTAAGAAACATATGTAGTAAAAACATAACATATTCAATTCTGCAGAATTTGATGATAAAATAGAAAATTAAAAAGTGTCAAAATGCTCTGGCAATCCAATTTCTATAAATGTGTTCTTCTTATGTAGTGGTTTCGGTTAATGGTTTAATGCGATTGCTGTTAAGTCATTGTCTCAACAGACCATATTTTGCAAAGGTTTAACTCTAAAACTATAAATCACTCCTTGCAATATTTATCCTATAACTTCCAAACAAATTTAAATCCTGAACACATGGGGCACTTCATTATTCGGTACTAATAAGTGAATCTGTTTTGATTTAGTACCTTTTTACACACTCACTTTTACACATTTTTTTTATAAATAATGCTATACATGCATATACACTATCAGAACAAAGCATTGTCTGTCCTTTTAAAAATTATATAGTATATAGGTCCACTTAATGGGAAAGAACAATGGAACAAACATATAGCAAAAATGCAAAAACATCCTCAGTAACAAACACACAGAGTTTGGAAATGCCTCAGGACTTAAAAAAGTTTTTAAAGGGACACTCCAAGCACTATCACCTCTACAGTTTTTAGAGGTGGTTGTGGTAGTTGTGATGGATCACTAATACTCTTTTTTTATATTTCTGTAGCAAGTGCTTGCTAGAGAAGTAATCACACCAGCTATAACTCTGCAAAGTTCTGTATAGAGAGACGAGAAATGCATTAATAACTGACGTGAGTCATGTAACATCAGCATATGTGATACTAAAGTTAGTTGAAACTTTTACAGCAATTTTTTTCAGGAAAAAGTAAACAACTCAACGGTGCCAAATAATAAATTTGTACATGCTTAAGCTTTAACGTTTGCAGTTAACACACATACATATGCTGTTATTTGGAGTATAATACATGAAAATTAAACATGAATAATGCAAAAGGAATTATTCAAAGTGGCAATCTATCTACAGTATCTATATATTGCAATAAATGTGCAATTGACAGAATATGTAAATTAATTCACTGTAAAGAAGTCTTCTATGAAGTATGTTAAGGACAGAACGTGTTATCACAGCTGTGCATTAAAGGATGTTTCATTTATGTTGTGAGCAGAATTAAGTAAATAAAATATGGTAGTTTACCTCTAATGTCTAAATAGTGCTGCCTCGTTCATTCTAGACAGGAGAAATCAATGTAATCTGATGCAAAGCAATAAGTGTCCTTGTATTTGTTACATATTTTATGACTGCAATCCATAGTTATTCCACATATACAAAATAAGGAAATAAAAGTTAATTTTCATACTTACAGGGTGTACAATGAAGTCAGGCAGATATTAGGTGTACATCCAAAAAGGTCCATAGTTTCTGTTGCTACAGACAAAATAAAAAGTCTAATTTTGAATCTAGGGCAGTCTACAAATATTCAGAAAAGAAAATCCAATTTCTCCCTGAATCAACCTTGTACCTTCATCTAAAATTCTAAACCTCTAAACTTTAAAAATACAATTTGAATATTTTGAAGAAGTAAAATGGCAATTTTAGCAGCCCTTTAGGATAGAGAACATTTTCATAACATACATCTGTTAAGGTTTTGTGCTCTGCTGACCAAGTGTTGGTTCCTATTGGTTTGTGGACACTCTTAAAGGGAAACTATAGTCACCAGAACAACTACTGCCTAATGTAGTTGTTCTGGTGAGTATAATAGCTCCCTTCAGGCATTTTCATGTAAGCTCTGCATTTTCCTCATAGAGATCTCTATGAGGAGGTCCTGATTGGCCAAAACAACATTTGGCCCCGCCCCGTGATGGCCATTTTGATGATGTCATAAAGGAGGCGGAGCCAGCACCGGCGGACCCACTTGGCTCTGGAAATAAGGTGAGTTTTAAACTTTTGTAGGGGGTGGGAGGTAAAGGGGGACAAGCCACCTAGATGGTGGGTTTAGCACTATAGGGTCAGGAATACATGTTTGTGTTCCTGACCCTATAGTGATCCTTTAATGCTTTCAGAGTGAGTGACACTTATTATCACACCACGTTGGTACAAAAGATCTAGTTATTAGGTATAAGAGCTAGATATGTAGATCTCCTGTTTATTGAGGGCAAAAAAGCACCTTCATGCATATTGACTGTTGAAGACCAATGTATTCATAGAATGAATTTGGCTATAACCTGAAAACTAAAAACACTTTCTTAAGAGGGAAAAAAGGAAATGCATTTAAAAAAAAATACAACTTTAGTACTGTTTTAAATGTCATATATTTTTTTTTTAATCTGCAAACACAGTTTTGCATGCTGGCACTCAATGTACAAACTGCTATGAATGTCATAAAACAGTAGCATGACGGTACATATGCTTTAAAAAGAACATTTGATTTTAAATTAAACAATGAATATAAAAAGAAAAAGAAAAGAAAATTTTAGTACTCAAGTTAATAAAAAGTGGACTAGGGAGGAATGACTAAAATACATATTTTAAGGCGACCAAATAATTGCCTTCAGATTATTGCTTGGTCAGCACTTTTTTGACATCTCCAGGCACTGGGCAGTATAGACACCTTCCCTGGTTATGTTCTGCTGGATCTTTATGGCAACCAGCTTTGTTTTCTCTTTTTTATGGGGTTTTGGGATTTTTTTCAGCTTGTGAAATGCATGAGAGTTAAATTTAGGACTGCTGAATGACTTAACCTGTCAAATATATTAAACAGGCCTCGAAATTCTAATTTTTCATTTATTTTGCAAAATGTTTATGGTTAACCTTTTGTTATAATGAAGTGTCTTCCGGTGGGTTTTGATTAAAGGGACATGCATCACTTGACAATTAATTTTATAAATCAGCAAGCAAACACTTTTAAATAAATATACAAACCAAAATAAAGCAATAAACACTTTCAAAATGATGTAATAAACTTTTATAAACTTACTATAAATGTCATCAGATTGCATTATTGGGGACACCTCTCAGCTAGAGGAGTTTCTTCAGCCTCCTACCATTTCCCTTACACACCCATCTACATTTCAGACCAGTCCATTAACTGAGAGAAAAAGGGCATCACTATCCAGAATTAGGAGAGAGAAAACCGAGACCGGAGCCTGGTCTGTATGATCACACTGAATACACTTCCTCACTTTCCTCCATTTCAGAATGTTGTAAGGTGAAGAGTTCTTCCAGCTGCCCATGTGTTAATATGCCATGCATGCCCTATGCACTTTCCCAGCATTCTTAGGAATAGGACACTAATTGGTTAGATCAGAGCCCCCCATGGAGTGAGTGTGAAAAATATAAGAAAATAGAAGCAGGTAAAGATCATATTTATCTATTTTTTTCAGCATTCAGAGTGAGGTTGTGATCTCATTCAAAGCTAAATCTTTTGAATGAGGCAGGTGTCTCAAAGTGATGATTGTCCCTTTTAATTTATTTTCATTTGAGTAAATACAATGTTTCATCTCCAACCTGCTATTGGGATAGTTACATGGATAATAAATATATGGGCAGCCATAGGTATGCATGTATGTCCAAATCATGGTATTATGTTCTACTGTTTTG
>OW240917.1:3556683-3572635 GCA_933207985.1 Pelobates cultripes
GATCGTTCGCTAACCTGGTTTCGATCGTATGTATCTGCAAATCCTCAAATGTACACATGTACGCAGATGACACTGTAATCTATGCGAGCAAATCCGATCTACCGCAACTTGAGGCTGTGCTCCAAGACCAGTTTACAGAGGTAGAAAGGTGGATCGCAAAACACAAACTCTTCCTAAACACTGACAAAACTGTCACAATGATCTTTGGAACAGTACCTAAATTACACAAATTACACAATTCCCACCTATCCATCAAAACAAATTCAAATGGCACACTGACCGCAGTCCTCTCTTTCAAATACTTGGGTATGATATTAGGCCCCAATCTATCTTTTGGCCTGCACATAGAAAAGCTTGCATCTAAACTTTATCCAAAACTAGGTGCCCTGTACAGAAACAAATCCTGCCTAAGCCCTACAGTAAAGGAAAAGATTGTACAGCAAATGCTGATGCCAATCATTGATTATGGGGATGTAGTATATGCATCTGCATCGCAATCCCACATTAATAAACTGAATACATTGTATAACTCGTTCTGCCGATTTGTGCTACAATGTAATTACAGGACCCACCATTGTGACATGCTAAAAGAATTTGTCACGGTAGTTTACCCCTACACGCAGGATTTAGTTCAACAATCGACAGAGCAGATACGACTTACCGGACCTTAGAATGGCCGGACTTGCCGTATAGCAGAGACTAGACAGAGTCAAGAACAAGCTGTGGTCAATGGAACAAAGAGACAGCGAGAACAAAAACTAGCCAAGGTCTGGTACACAGTAGTCAGTAAGCCGGCAAACAAGACAAAACAGGGATAGAGATAAACGGAGTCAGATACAAAGCCAAGGTCAAGCACGAAAATCACAACTGAACACAAGAAGTGCTAAAGGGAACTGAAACAGAAACCACGATAGAGCAGGGAGTTAAGGGAGAGGTAAGTATAAATACCCTAAACTTTACTTTGATTGGCCCCTGTCATATCCACGCCCATTAAATGTGAGGGTCTGGGGAACGTGGGATGACAGGGGCCAATGGGAGCACATTTCATTTTTTGGCTCCCACTGCCCCTTTAAGAGCGTGCCCTAGATGCGCGGCACGCTCTTAGAGCTAGGCGGAACACGTGACCGCATCTCGCGGTCCGTGCCCATCTGCATTTGGGAGCTGCATGCGGCGGGAAGTGAGGACCTCGGCCGGCCCCCGGGTAAGGTAAGTACCGCTACAGAATTAAACTGGCTGTCGCTGGAATCCAGACGCACCCTTCATCTTTCCAGCCTTGTGTTTAAGATCTTTTCTGGGAAACTCCCATCCTACCTGAACAAAATGCTTTCCCCGGCTGTTCCCACTTCCTATAAGCTCCGATCCAGTACCCACACTTTACTTAGTCTACCTCAATACAAAAAGAAAACGGCCCAATCCTCCTTCTCCTACAGAGCTCCGCAATTGTGGAACGACCTCCCGCACAATTTAAAATCATCCCTAAGCCTAAAGTCATTTAAGAGATCCCCCTCTACATACCTCAAAACAGAATGCACCTTTCATGGTTGATTATATATTTCCTACATGTTCTATGTTAAATTATGTATTTATTGTGTATTAATATTGTTTTTGTATTTTATTGTACCCTGTGGCAAACCTAGCCACTTGGACAATATAAAGAGACTGTACCTTTAAGGGTTGCCTGTATGTCGGTGGGGATATGTGTTTAACTTTGTATAATGTATGCTGGCTGTAATACCTTGTATTTCCTGTATTGGCTATCTGCCGAATGCAGATAGCTATTTGTATTGGGTTTTTCTTTCGTTTCACGAACGGCACTTTTGCGGGCCGTTCGTGAACCGAAAACACTCCATATAGTAGCCCACACACTTAGAGGCGTGTGGCGCTTGTTAACCGATTGCAACAATGTTGCAATCGGTAATTAGAGGCTCTCCTAGGTGGCCGCCGTACGACTACCGACCATGCGGCGGTCGGCCATCTTGGATCCTTTGTTCCCTCAGCGGTGTTAGGTCGTCGAGCGCATGGTACTAAAAACGGCTACTCGACGGTGCGAACACCGCTGAGCCTCCAGGCCGTTCGGGAGTTCCGGGCCGTTCGGTATTTCATTCCCTGGAAGGCAATCGGTCATTTTAATATGTCTTTTCATAAATGTGTTTTTCGTGCGGCGTTCGGTTGTTTTAGTTGGGATCTGAGCGGTAATCTCACGAATGATGCGCTCAGACCCCAGCTATCGACCGAACATCCATTCATTTAAATAGACCATATATTCATGGAGTTATGTATTTTTATACGAATTGTAAGTTCTGCTGCACGGAGGGATAATCCACTTAACGGTATATTCCAGTGGGAGGATCCCGCTCGTGCAGCAGTGCCTGATGGGAGAAATACCCTGTACAATAAGTCCCCCATGTAGTCCCCTCTGGAAATGCCCCTGGGAGGGGACTCAGGAAACTCCTTGCATGGGGACTTGTATAAATTGTGGAGCTGAAATAAAAGACCACAGTTGACTCTCAGAACTGTGTTTCGTCCGGTTACTGGGAGATTTGGGATATTGCCTTGTTGTTTCCAGCGCTTGACTGTGGATTACTTCCTGAACCAGCGGAATTCGTGGATTTAATATTGGCGTTCTGCTACATACCCTAATGTAACAATGCAATGATTTGTGGACCCAGGACATACTTGAAAACGAGAGAAATCTCAATGTATCTTTCCTGGTAAAATATTTTATAAATAAATAAAATAAATATCTGAGAGTCAAATAGAACAGTCAAATACTGTGACTACATGGCACTTTGAAAAATTCACATTTCTCTGGTGCTAAAAAGTAAATTTGGGGCGTGCACTTCATATCTGAGAGTCAAATAGAACCGTCAAATACTGTGGTTACATCGCACTTTGAAAAATTCAAATTTTTTTGGTGCTAAATAGTACATTTGCGGCCTGTAGTGCATTTCTTGCAGTCCAATAAAACCCTTAAATACTACTGTTACATTAAAGAGAAAAAGAAGGCGTATACCGCGCCTAATAATTTATATAAATACAAAATGTACGTACTTATATTCCCAGGTATTTCCAATAGATCAAAAACCTCGGAATAAAATAGAATAAAAATAATAGTGCAATACAGTAAACTTATATTGTGAAGTGGTGAATATTACTATACACAATCCACTCACATTTATAAGAGCTATAACAGAGCTCAACTGTGATGCGCTTGGACGGTAGGATCCCCGTCTCAGGATATGTTGTTCTAGTTCACTCAGGTATTTTTAAAGTGCAGTATGCGTGGTATATGTAAAAAGAAATAGCAGCCAATGGTGAAGTAAGTTCTTATGGTGAGATAAATAGTGAATAGTAATGTACTTACAATTTATGGAGCATAAAACTTGCTCTAGTATGAACAGCCTGGGTGGTATAATCCCCACCAGGGATATGCAGGATCCAGGAAGTAACAAAAAGAGTAAATATAAAAAAGTATCTAATAAAAGTATACTTAAGACTGGAGGGCGTACAATTACGCCCTATTTTAGGCGGCTCTAAACGCCGCCGGGTGTAATTGTACGCCCTCCGGTTTTAAATTACTTACCCGGTCGCCGGCGGTCCCACGCCGGCGATCGCGGTGGGGGGGACTCCCAGGGAGCCCCCCCGCAGTAGATCCTCCTCCTCCGTTGCCCCCCTGGCCATGTGAGAGTGAGGTCCTTGCGAGGACCCCACAATCACATGGCCAGCTGTAGCTGCCTCCTGCATTGCCAGCAGGGGGGCTGCCTGTAATGACAGGTGGTCCCCCTGCTGGCTGAAAATAAAAGTGTAAAAAAAAAACTATATATATTATTATTATTATTATTATTGCCATTTATATAGCGCCAACGGATTCCGTAGCGCTTTACAATATTTTGAGAGGGGGGGTGTAACAATAAATAGGACAATTACAAGAAAACTTACAGGAACAATAGGTTGAAGAGGACCCTGCTCAAACGAGCTTACAGACTATTGGAGGTGGGGTATTTGAAACATTAGGACAATAAATATCAAGTAGGAGTGAAGCAGAGCTGGAGGAGAGAGCAAAGCACTGTCCCATAGGAGAGAGCAGGAGACAGGTATGTAAGGTAGAGATTACTCTGGGAGGCCATAAGCTTTCCTGAAGAGATGGGTTTTAAGGCCCTTCTTAAATGATTGAAGACTAGGGGAGAGTCTGATGGCAGTAGGCAAGCTATTCCATAGGAGAGGAGCCGCCCGCGAGAGGTCCTGCAAGCGCGAGTTGGCCGTACGGGTGCGAGCAGCGGTCAGGAGGTGGTCACGGGCAGAGCGGAGGGTACGTGGAGGGGCATATTTATGGATCAGTGAAGAGATATAAGCGGGGCTAGAACTGTTCAGTGCTTTAAATGTATGGGTTAGCACTTTGAATTGACTCCTATAGCATACAGGGAGCCAATGTAAGGACCGGCAGAGGGGTGAGGTGTGAGAGGACCGACTAGAGAGGAAAATCAGTCTAGCTGCAGCATTCAATACAGACTGTAGCGGGGCAACACGGCTTTTGGGAAGACCAATCAGGAGAGGGTTACAGTAATCCATGCGGGAAATTACTAGAGCATGGACAAGCTCCTTGGTAGCATCTTGCGTAAGAAAGGGGCAAATGCGGGCTATGTTTTTGAGTTGGAACCTACAGGACTTGGCAACAAACTGGATGTGAGACTCGAAGGTGAGACCAGAGTCAAGTATGACGCCAAGACAGCGCGCTTGCAGGGATGGACTTATGTGGATATCACTGACTTGAAGGGAGAGCGAGAGAGGAGGATCAGTATTAGGAGGAGGAAAGACAAGGAGTTCAGTTTTAGAGAGGTTAAGTTTCAGAAAGCGTGAAGACATCCAGTCAGAGATGGAAGAAAGGCAAGCAGTGACACGTTGCAGGACAGCAGGGGAGAGGTCCGGGGAGGAGAGGTATATCTGAGTGTCATCAGCGTACAGGTGGTAGTGGAATCCAAAAGAGGCAATCAGTTTACCAAGAGAGGCGGTATAAAGAGAAAATAGAAGGGGACCAAGGACAGACCCTTGGGGAACTCCAACCGAGACAGGACGAGTGGAGGAGGTATCCTTGGAAAAGGAGACACTGAATGAGCGTTGGGAGAGATAGGAGGAAAACCAAGAGAGGACCGAGTCACAGAGACCGAGCGATTGAAGAGTTTGAAGGAGGAGAGCATGATCAACGGTGTCAAAGGCAGCAGAGAGGTCAAGGAGAATTAATATGGAGTAATGACCTTTGGATTTAGCGGAGATTAGGTCATTAGTCACTTTGATAAGAGCAGTCTCAGTAGAGTGGAGAGGGCGGAAGCCAGACTGAAGAGGGTCAAGGAGAGAGTTGGAATTAAGGAAGCGGGACACACGGGTAAAGACAAGCCTTTCCAAAAGCTTTGATGAGAAAGGGAGCAGGGATATGGGACGATAGTTAGAAGGGGAGGATGGGTCAAGAGATGTTTTTTTCAGGATAGGTATTACAGTGGCATGTTTAAGGTCAGCAGGAACAGTGCCAGAAGAGAGAGAGCAGTTAAAGATGTGTGTTAGGGTAGGCACAAGACAAGGGGAGAGAGATCTGATGAGGTGAGATGGGACAGGATCGAGCGGGCAAGTGGTGGGGCGAGAGGAATGGAGAAGCGCAGCCACCTCTTGTTCAGTAGCTGGGTAGAAAGTCTGGAGGGTAGGGAAAGCAAGATTTACATGTGGTTGAGAAAGAGAACGGCAAGGAGGGGAGAATTGTTTCCTTAGCTGTTCAATCTTGTCGGTAAAGTAGCATGCAAAGCTATCAGCTGTAAGGTTAGTTTGGGGGGTGGCCACAGCAGGGCGGAGAAGGGAATTAAAGGTGTCAAAGAGGCGTCTGGGATTGCGGGAGCATGAACTAATGAGAGAGGAAAAGTATGACTGTTTGGCGAGGGCGAGGGCTGCGCTGTATGAAAGCAACATGAATCTATAATGGAGAAAGTCTGCCTGGGTGCGGGACTTCCTCCAGGAGCGTTCAGCACAACGGGAGCAACTCTGCAGATAGCGTGTTGATTTATTATGCCAAGGTTGGGGTCGTGTTCTCCTCGAGGTGCATGTTTTGAGTGGGGCTGCAGCGTTCAAGGCAGATGTGAGGGTAGTGTTATATGTGGAGATGGCCAGTGAGGGACAGGAGAGGGAAGGGATGGATAGCAGTTGTGAATCAATGTCAGCTGACAGCTGCTTGAGGTCAATAGAGTTAAGGTTCCTCCTGAGCTGAGGGGGGTTAGGCTGAGATTGTTGGGTGAGGGGGTAATTGAGAGCAAATGATAAGAGGTGTTGATCAGAGAGAGGAAATGGGGTGTTGCAGATATTAGATATTGTACATGAAGAAGAGAAAATAAGGTCGAGGGTATTGCCAGCTACATGAGTGGGAGAATTAGCCCACTGCAAAAGTCCAAGGGAGGAAGTGATTGAAAGTAGTTTAGAGGCTGCTGGGGTCAAAGGTGGGTTAACGGGAATATTTAAGTCTCCAAGAATTAGGGATGGGATGTTGGAAGAGAGGAAGTAGGGTAGCCAGGCAGCAAAGTGGTCAAGGAAGAGGAGAGGGGAACCAGGGGGACGATAGATTACGGCAATGTTAGCAGAGAAGGGTTTGAAAAGGCAAATTGAATGAATTTCAAATGATGGGAAAGAGAGGGAAGGGGGGGTAGACAGGGTTTTAAAGGTGCAGTGGGGTGAGAGAAGAAAACCTACACCGCCACCTTTAATCTCTGCTTGTCTTGGGTTGTGGGTAAAGTGAAGACCACCAAAAGACAGTGAGGCAGGTGTAGCAGTATCAGAGGGAGAGAGCCATGTTTCTGTTAGTGCAAGCATGTTTAGGGAGTGTGAGATAAATAGGTCATGGATGGAAGTAGATTTAAAGGTGCTGCACACAGAGCGTGCATTCCAGAGGGCAGCTTTAAAGGAGGAATTATAGTGAGAATTACATGGAATGGGTATTAGGTTGTTGTGGTTTCTGGTGTTTGTACCAGGTGGCTGAGAAGAGGAGGGACCAGGGTTTGGAGAGACATCACCTGCTGCTAGGAGTAGTAGGATGGAAAGGAAGAGAAGGTGGGAGTAAGATTTAAATGTTGGGGATGAGAGCTTGTATTTAGGGTATTTAGGAGGGGTTTGTGGAGAAAGGCTGGATAGATATGAATAAAGTGCGTGTGATGAATACTGAGTTGAGGGGAGCAGAGAGGGAGCAATGAAGATGGTGTTAGCAGGAACAGGTAAGTAAAATGATAGAGAGATTTTAATGATGAGGGAAGTGAGAGAGAAAGTGAAAAATAGAAGTGAGAACATTAGTAGGAGAGTAGGTGCTGTATTTTTAAGAGCTGTGGTTAGGAGGGTTACGGGTTAAAGAGGTATTGAGTGAGTATAGCTTTTTTTGGGTGTGGAGGTCTTGGTGGACAGAGGCTAACATAATTGGTTCAGAGGAATGGTAGGTAATTTGAACTATTTATAAATGTAGTGATAACCATGGGGAGGGTGGGGTGTGGGGTAGGGTGGGTGGGAAGCGATCATCCAGAAATGCTACCTCTGCTTATGGCAAGTCCTGCAGGGTTGTGTGCTGGGAGTCCTGGGTGTAGCTGATTCAATATTGTATGGGGCCCAGGCTATAAAGGAGAGAATCTGGGGTTAGATAAAGCAGATTGTGGGTGGAGAATCATTGGGGTGTTAAAAACAAAAATCAAGGAAAAAACAGATGAAAGGGAATGTAAATTTAAGGATATGAGGGAATGGCAGAGATAAGATAGGTAAAAGTCATAAATAGGGAACATCATAAATTAATGAGGCATAGAGTGCAACAACTAACACTAGCAAAACAAACATGTAACTAAACAAGAGTTAAAGGATGGAGGGTGCAATAGTCATCAATTAAGCAGTAATACTGTGGGGGGTGGATAAAGAAAGAAATACAGTTTATAACAAAAGTAGGAGAAATAAGAAGTCCAGGTATTCAAGATGATCATCTAGAAATGCTACCTCTGCTTATGGCAAGTCCTGCAGGGTTGTGTGCTGGGAGTCCTGGGTGTAGCTGATTCAATATTGTATGGGGCCCAGGCTCTGCTTATGGCAAGTCCTGCAGGGTTGTGTGCTGGGAGTCCTGGGTGTAGCTGATTCAATATTGTATGGGGCCCAAGCTCTGCTTATGGCAAGTCCTGCAGGGTTGTGTGCTGGGAGTCCTGGGTGTAGCTGATTCAATATTGTATGGGGCCCAAGCTCTGCTTATGGCATATATATATATATATATATATATATACACACACACATGATCTAAGTATATATACACACACACACACACACACATACACACATACACTGTCTAGGTGTATTTTACTATTAATATATATATATATATATATATATATATATATATATTAATATCAAATTACACGTAGACTGATACTGACTAAATATATATATAATTATTGTTATATATATATTTATATATAATATAAAAAAATTTAATATGTAAATATGTTAAAAAATAAAATTAAAAAAATTATTTAAAAAAATTATTAATATATAGATGTGTGTTATTTCGTTCTAACTGTATTGTGATATTAATATATATATAGTTATATCAAAATACACGTAGAACAAAATTATATATATATATTGATACCTTAGAGAGGGTTCAGAGAAGGGCTACTAAACTGGTTCATGGATTGCGGGATAAAACTTACCAGGAAAGGTTAAAGGATCTTAACATGTATAGCTTGGAGGAAAGACGAGACAGGGGATATGATAGAAACATTTAAATACATAAAGGGAATCAACACAGTAAAGGAGGAGACTATATTTAAAAGAAGAAAACTACCACAACAAGAGGACATAGTCTTAAATTAAGGGACAAAGGTTTAAAAATAATATCAGGAAGTATTACTTTACTGAGAGGGTAGTGGATGCATGGAATAGCCTTCCAGCCGAAGTGGTAGAGGTTAACACAGTAAAGGAGTTTAAGCATGCATGGGATAGGCATAAGGCTATCCTAACTATAAGATAAGGCTAGGGACTAATGAAAGTATTTAGAAAATTGGGCAGACTAGATGGGCCGAATGGTTCTTATCTGCCGTCACATTCTATGTTTCTATGTTATATATATATATATATATATATATATATATATATACATACACACACCTATATATAAATAAAAATAACAAAAAAGTCCTGGACTGCACTCACGGTCTTTAAGAATGAAAACTTTTTTCTTTATTCCATAAAAAGATCGACGTTTCGGTCCACGCAGGGACCTTCCTCAGGATAAAATAGCATGATGCCAGGCAAGTATTACTTATACTTTAATGTATAAAATTTGTGAGCGTGAGTGCATGGATCTACAAATTATTTGTCTATATATAAATAAAAATATTTAAAAAAAGATATTGGGCGAACATATCCGATTTCCGGTCCGCCCCCTATACGTCATCATTGAGTATACTTTGACCCGGAACCTCACAGCCAGCAGACACATTCCACCCAATCAGCAGCAGACCCTCCCTCCCAGGAAGTGTCTGCTGACTGTGAGGTTCCGAGTTAAAGTTTACTCAATGATGACGTATAGGGGTGGACCGGAAATTGGATATGTTCGCCCAACGCGAACACGCTATTGTTCGCCGGCGGACAGTTCGCGAACAGTTCGCGACATCTCTACTGACAACCCATGCCGAAAGTAAAGGGAATTTAATTTGCTAGCACTATATTTAACCCTATAACTTTCCAAGACACCATAAAACCTGTACATGGGGGGTACTGTTCTATTCAGGAGACTTCGCTGAACACAAATATTAGTGTTTCAAAACAGTAAAATGTATTACAACAATGATATCGCCAGTAAAAGTGCAATTTTTTGCATTTTTCATGCACAAACAGCACTTACACGGACGATATTATTGCTGTGATACTTTTTGCTGTTTTGAAACACAAATATTTGTGTTCAGCGAAGTCTCCCGAGTACAACAGTACCCCTCATGTACAGGTTTTATGGGGTTTTCAAAAGTTACAGCGTCAAATATAAGGCTTGCGTTTCATTTTTTTCACATTAAAATTCGTCAGATTGGTTATGGTGCCTTTGAGACCCTATGGTAGCCTAAGAATGAAAATTACCGCTATGATGGCATACCATTTGCAATAGTAGACAACCCAAGGTATTGCAAACGGGGTATGTCCAGTCTTTTTTAGTAGCCACTTAGTCACAAACACTGGCCAAAATTGGCGTTTTTTTGCATTTTTCACACAAACAAATACTAACGCTAACTTTGGCCAGTGTTTGTGACCAAATGGCTACTAAAAAAGACTGGACATACCCCATTTGCAATACCTTGGGTTGTTTACTATTGCAAATGGTATGCCATTATGGGTGTAAATTTAATTCCTGGGCTACTATAAAGTCCCAAAGGCAACGTAACCAATCTGGCGAATTTCAATTTCAAATGTAACGTGCTATATTTGACCCTGTAACTTCCCAAAACGCCATAAAACCTGTACATAGGGGATACTGTTTTACACGTGAGACTTTGCTGAATACAAATATGTGTATTTTATTGCAGTAAAAGCAAACAGTATTAAGACATTGACAGTTAAAATGTCATGTAGAACTAAATTTTCTTTAAAAAATCTTATTTTCTCAAATTTTTTTCATATTAAATTATGTTTCATAGCTAAATATTTGATATTAAATGAAAGCCCTGTTTCCCCTGAATAAAATTATATATAATAAGGGTGGGTGCATTTACTATGAAAGAGGTGAATTACGGTTGGACAGACATGTTGCGCAAATGCCAGGTTTTGTTTACATTTTGTTTCGTTCACAACGTGTACATTTGGCTCAGTCCCTAAAAAAGACTGGACATACCCCATTTGCAATACCTTGGGTTGTCTACTATTGCAAATGGTATGCCATCATAGGGGTAATTTTCATTCTTGGGCTACCATAGGGTCTCAAAGGCAACGTAACCAATCTGGTGAATTTTAATTTGAAAAAAATGAAACACAAGCCTTATATTTGACGCTGTAACTTTTGAAAACACCATAAAACCTGTACATTAGGGGTACTGTTGTACTCGGGAGACTTCGCTGAACACAAATATTTGTGTTTCAAAACAGTAAAAAGTATTGCAGCAATAATATCGTCCGTGTAAGTACTGTTTGTGCGTGAAAAATGCAAAAAAACTTCACTTTTACTGGCGATATCATCGTTGTAATAAATTTTACTGTTTTGAAACACTAATATTTGTATTCAGCGAAGTCTCCCGAGTAGAACAGTATCCCCTATGTACAGGTTTTATGGTGTCACGGAAAGTTATAGGGTTAAATATAGTGCTAGCCAATTAAATTCCCTTTACTTTCGGCATGGGTTGTCAGGGAGGTCCCGCTAATTGTAATTAATTAAGATACCTAATTATGTAAAAATATTACATAAATATATATGTAGAATATATATATATATATATATATATATATATATATATATAGTTAATACAATGCTAAACAAAAATCTGCACACCAGTCAAGCCATAAGACTTGCTTTTCCCACAGAAATCCCAAATCAGCAGTGATGTTACAACCGCAAAGGATTCTGGGTGGGCATATGCAAATTAGCCTTACTAAGCAAACCAGTAACCAACCTCATGCTGAAGAAACGAAACAGCTGTCCATGAGTGGTTCACTGGTTTTGCATCTTTTCCTAAATTGTGTTTCAAGCAGTTGTATACTGCAAACACAGATTAAAAGGAATCCATGTTTAAAATGGAATGAGGCAAAAATGTGATTCTTTGTTAAACTAATTTGCATATGCCCACCCAGAATCCTTTGCGGTTGTAACATCACTGCTGATTTGGGATTTCTGTGGGAAAAGCAAGTCTTATGGCTTGACTGGTGTGCAGATTTTTGTTTAGCATTGTATTAACTATCCACATACTTCAGGTGGAAGGGGTTTTCAATCACAATTTTTCCCCACCATAACCTATATATATATATATATATATATATATATATATATATATATATATATATATATATATATATATATAAATAATTTTTAAAAATATTTTTATTTATATATAGGTATATATATAGTGATATATATGTATATATTTATGTATATAGATATATATATTATTTCATTCTACGTGTATTTTGATATAAATATATTATATATATTAATATCACAATACAGTTAGAACGAAATAACACACATCTATATATTTTTAAATTATTTTTTTTAGTTATTTTTTAAATTTTATTTTTTAACGTATTTACATATTTAATTTTTTTATATTGTGTGTATATATATATATATATATATATATATATATATATATAACAATTATAAATATATATTTAATCAATATCTGTGACAGATCCATCTGTATAGACTGAGATTGCTGGATTCATCTGTTTTGCCTTTTCGTGAAATTACCCGTTCGTATGCCCCTGTTCAGTGAATTGACTTTTTCCGCCGAACAAAACTAACGAACGGACGGCCACCCAGAAGAGAAGTGTGCTGCTGGTTAACCTCTTGATCCCAATTAGAACATTGCGGTTAACCACAGACACTTCTCAATTAAAACCGAATACAGGGTGGTTGTCGTTCGTATGTCAACCACGAGGCGGCGGCCATTTTAAACCATGCGAAAGACTAGCGGTGTTCAGCATTGATTTCATGGAACTGAAAACGGACACTTTTTCAGCCGAACACCGCTGGAGCCGCCGACCTCCCTTCTCAATCGACAGAAGTGTACGAACACCGGCCGTTCGGGAGGTTTAAATGCACGAATGGACTTACCAAGATAGCCTTCCCATGGAGTCAATCGCATACCGAAAGACTGTAATAGACTTTGACTCCATGGCGATTGAACTATGCGTATGGGATCTGAGCGCTATTCGCCAATAATAATCTTGTAGCAGCTCTGGGCCTAGCCGGTTTGATGCACATCCCTTGCCTGGCGCATGTGCTGAATTTGGTGGTGCAGAAATTCCTGAAGAACTACCCAGATATATCAGAGCTGCTGAGATTGCTGGATTCGTCTGTTTTGCCTTTTCGTGAAATTACCCGTTCGTATGCCCCTGTTCAGTGAATTGACTTTTTCCGCCGAACAAAACTACCGAACGGACGGCCACCCAGAAGAGAAGTATGCTGCTGGTTAACCTCTTGATCCCAATTAGAACATTGCGGTTAACCACAGACACTTCTCAATTAAAACCGAATACAGGGTGGTTGTCGTTCGTATGTCAACCACGAGGCGGCGGCCATTTTAAACCATGCGAAAGACTAGCGGTGTTCGGCATTGATTTCATGGAACTGAAAACGGACACTTTTTCAGCCGAACACCGCTGGAGCCGCCGACCTCCCTTCTCAATCGACAGAAGTGTACGAACACCGGCCGTTCGGGAGGTTTAAATGCACGAATGGACTTACCCCAGATAGCCTTCCCATGGAGTCAATCGCATACCGAAAGACTGTAATAGACTGACTCCATGGCGATTGAACTATGCGTATGGGATCTGAGCGCTATTCGCCAATAATATGCACTCAGATCCATGCTATCTGGGGATATGTGATACGAATGGGTAATATTCGACAATTGTAAAGTTATGTATTTTTATATGTTTTGCTATGTTGAATCTAAGATGGCGATTTGCCTCTGTCCTAGAGATAATAAATTACTTCTCGAATATCTCCAGGGCAGAGGGGAGGAAATACTAATGCATGCTGGAAATATTCTGTGTCTGTGGGTCCTAACCTGCCATATGTCTGTCTATTGTTACAGTCTCCCATTTGGTCCCCTAGGGGAGTGTCCACCAAGTGGAAGACCTGCATAAATACGGGCAGGTAGCCCACAGTAAAGCCAGTTCTTGTTTTACCCTCAATGCAGAGCTTGGTCTCGTTATTGGGGGGATTTATTACCGATGACTACAGACTGCTGGATGGGATTATTAGCCGCTTGGGAGATACCTGCGTTCGGCTAATATTGGTGATTCGTGAGTTTGGAGCTCGTGGAGTGAAGTGGCCGTACGGATCCCGTTCGTGAGATTGCAGCGTTCCCCGGCTTGCGGTTCGCATGATTATACTGGATACGCATGCAGCCTATGTTATTGCGAGAGGGGAGCATTCACTAAACGGCGGTTTGTACATTTCATGCTGAGGGTACCGTAACAATATCAGTCTACGTGTAATTTGATAATTATATATATATATATATATCTCAATAGTAAAATACACCTAGACAGTGTATGTGTGTGTGTGTATGTATATATACTTAGATCATATATATATATATATATATATATATGATCTAAGTATATATATTTTTTTTTTACACTTTTATTTAATATTATTTCCAGCCAGCAGGGGGACCACCTGTCATTACAGGCAGCCCCCCTGCTGGCAATACAGGAGGCAGCTATCCCGGCCATGTGATTGTGAGGTCCTCGCAAGGACCTCACTCTCACATGGCCAGGGGGGGTGCCAGGAGGAAGATCTGCCGCGGGGGGCTCCCTGGGAGTCCCCCCAACTGCAATCGCCGGCGTGGGACCGCCCGCGACCGGGTAAGTAATTTAAGACCGGAGGGTGTACTATTACGCCCGGCGGCGTTTAGAGCCGCCTAAAATAGGGCATAATAGTACGCCCTGTGGTCTGAAGGGGTTAATATAAACAAACATAATAAAAAACATAAAAAGTATGAAGGAGAGTCCTTTTATGTTTTTTATTATGTTTGTTTATATTAAAGTATACTTTTATTAGATTTTATTAGGTACTTTTTATATTTACTCTTTTTGTTACTTCCTGGATCCTGCATATCCCTGGTGTACATTTTGTATTTATTTAAATTATTAGGCGCGGTATACGCGTTCTTTTTCTCTTTATCTATCCACAAGGTTTTGGGAATCCTTGTTTTGTATACTGCTGCCTGTTCACAATTCACTATAGAGAGCGCCTATTACCCTTTCCTTTTTTTGCCACTACTGTTACATTGTTGGTTTAAAAAAAAAAAAATCACACTTTTTTGTGCTAAATAAAACATTTGCGGCCTGTGATGCATTTCTTGCAGTCCAATCAAAATAATCACTGGAGAGAAAGAAGAAGTACCCCACTACCCAGCAGTTCCTGGCCCTGAATGCCAGCATTTCAAAATTCCTGCCCTTTGAAATGCTGTCATTCCGTCTGGTGGAGACGGACAGTTTTAAAAACCTGATGGCGGTGGGTGTCCCACAGTACATGGCTCCCAGCCGCCAGTACCTTTCCAGGTGAGCCATCCCTTCCCTGCACAACCAATTGGCGGACAAAATCAGGTGTGCATTGCGCAACGCCATCTATGGCAAGGTCCACATAACCACTGATACGTGGACCAGTAAGCACGGGCAGGGATGCTATATCTCCCTAACTGCACATTGGGCAAATGTAGTGGCGTCTGGGCCTGAGGCAAATAGTCTGGCAAATGTCCTTCCGCCACCGAGGATTGCAGGGCATTTCTCTTTGCCTCCTCCTCAAACTCCGCTTCCTCCTCCTCTACCACCTACTCATCCGGTCAGCATAACACTTTCACCACCAACTTTAGCACAGCCAGGGGGAAACGACAGCAAGCAGTTTTAAAACTCATATGTTTGGGGGAAAAACCCCACACCGCGCAGGAGTTGTGGACGGGCATAGAACAACAGACCGATGAGTGGTTGTTGCCACTGAGCCTCAAGCCCCGCCTGGTGGTGTGCGATAATGGGCGAAATCTTGTAGCAGCTCTGGGCCTAGCCGGTTTGATGCACATCCCTTGCCTGGCGCATGTGCTGAATTTGGTGGTGCAGAAATTCCTGAAAAACTACCCAGATATATCAGAGCTGCTGCAGAAAGTGCGGGCCATCTGTTTGCGCTTTTGCCGTTCTCACCCTGCTGCTGCTTGCCTGCACTGCAGCGTAACTTCAGCCTTCCCGCTCACCG
>OW240917.1:3572735-3642957 GCA_933207985.1 Pelobates cultripes
AAGCTATCGTGCAGCATCCCTGTCTACAGAGGAATCCCAAGGGCAAGGATCGCAGAGCTAGAGGCAAACATGTCATATTGTATACGGGCCACTTCTACATTGTGGAGGTAAAGAGACGGCTAGCCAGGTATGGCCCAAATCCTCCGGAAGCGGTTATCACGGCAACCATGGTTCTGGTTGCTTTATATACAATTCCTCAGGTCAGAGGCACACCCCCTGATGGAACACCGGATGTGACGAGACCAATCTCGCCACTGTGCATTGGAGGAGCCTGGTTGCCCGCCTGCTGCCTTTAGACTATGGCCCCATGTTGAACCGCTTGATTTTCCCCTGCAAAGATATGAAAGCCGGGTCATTCGGTGCTTGCCCTGTTTGAGCGGTGATACCCCAGATAGCTATGCCATGGAGCCCATTCGTATAATGAATGACTATGGGAAAGACTTTGGCTCCATGGCAATTGAACTGTATGTGTGTGGTCTGAGTGCCATTCAGTAATAATGTGTGCTCAGACCTAAGCTATCTGGGGATATGTTGCATGTCTGTATTTTATGTAATAAATGTAACCTTGTGTATTTTATTGTATTTTACTGTCTTTTTACTGCCATGTGCTTAATGGAGTTTTGCCTCTGTCCTTGGAGATAATTAGATTACTTCCAAATTATCTCCAGGATAGAAGACTCTATGGAACTGGTTTTGGGCAGAAAAGCCATGCTTCCTTTGGTCACAAAGGACTTCGATCTATCTTTTGAACCAATGGACCAATGTGGATGATTTTGACCATGTGATGTTCGTATTTGGAGTATGCTGATTCTGAAAATGTAAGTTAAGTAAGTTTATGTGAATGTGATGCATACTTTTAAAGTTATGAATAATGTGGAAAACTGTATTTCTCTGTCTGTGATAGTTATATTACCCATTGTGTAAGGTAATTGCATCACAGGCAGAGGGGAGGATTTTGTGTGGGAGTGTCTGAGTGTATTGTACATGTTTATTGGTTGTTTTCCAAAACCTTGTGGGTGGTACTAATGTGTATATAAGAACAATAAACCCACAGCTCTGTCTGTTCCTGCTTGACCCTCAAAACAGCGCTTTGTCTCGTTCTTGGGGGGATTTACTGTATGCTGTTCCAGTTTGACTGCTAGGAGTGTAAACCTATTTGTATATTTTTTCCTATTCGGCTGTTTACAGCATTCGTGTGGTTCCGGTTCAGCTGTTTACGGCATTCATATGCTTCTCCGGTTTGGTGGATTGGTGTCTACAGTAGCTGTGCCTGTGTCTCTGGAAGGGAAGATCTACTAAACGGCTGTTAACCCCTTTTATGCCTGGGGTTGCCGTTACAATTGGTAGCAGCGGTGGGATGGCGTCCTAGTGCGAGGTAAAGCAGCTCAGAGACAACGTTCGTGGAGTTACAAATTGAGGGCAACGCTAGCACACGTGCAGTGCCCCTGGGAGCAGAGGTATCCAGCAACTTGGAGCAGACAAGTATAGAAGGCTCTGGCGATGATTGGATGGCCGAAGTGAGGCAGCGAGTGGCCCAGTATGGGGATGATACGCCGGGTGGCCCAGTTTACGGAGATATGCCGGGTGATCTGGAACCAGGTCACGGCCGAGCGAAACACAAGGCTGGACCGTGAATTCCGGCTGGCGAAAGAGAGAGAGTATGCTCAGCGGAAGGAGTGTCACAGCAGCCGAGTAGAGGCTGCATCCGAGGAGGTTAGCCGTCTTCCCCTGAGGCGGCCCGAGGAACCCGAAGTAGGGGTCCTCATAGACTGGTTCTGTGATGAACCACAACAGGCAGGTGGAGATGGGAGCGAGGTCTCTCCACCTGGCCCACCAGGATGCTGGGCAGCAGGCCCAGATCCCCAGCAGCAGCCGGAGTTGCGAGGTGTGGAAGGAGGTGGTCCTTACTCGCAAATGTTGAGAGACCTTACAGACTGGTCCTGGGAAGACCCACAGATGGCAGATGGAGATGGGACGGCGGTCTCTCTACCGGCCCTACAGGGATGCTGGGCGGTCGGCCCAGAACCCCAGCGGCAGTATGTATCACAGGGAGCTGAAGGTGCTGATCAGCAACCCACCGATCCAGAGTGCTAGTACCCCCCCAGAGCCGAGGTGGAGCTCCTGGACATGGACATGGGGCCCACTACCCCAGGTGTAGTAACCAATTTTTGTGGGTAGGTTATACTGCGGTTTCTGTTTTGTGGGTGGGTTGCTGGACTAACCAGGGCACTGACCGGCAGGAGGTCAGATACCCTGTTAGTCTGGTGGGTAAAGGGGAGAAATGTGGCGGAACAGACCTCGCCACGTGTTCTTGGAGGGGGCTGCTTGCCCGCCTCCTACCTTCTGACTATGGCCCTGGGATATATGGCATTTGAAAACAATATTTGTGCCCTGTGACAAAACTGGAGATTGTGCACAAATATGACTATTGTCCATGTTTTTTGTGATTCCCTTTGTTTGTTGCATTGTTCCCCATGTGTTTCATCTGTTGGTCCGGCTGGATAGACGACCAGACAAACTGTGTAGTTACTGGGTGGCCACCATTTCATGTATCAGAGGCACATGGTGAGAACAATGAATGAAGCACATGGTGAGAACAATGGATGGCGGCCATTTTAACTCACAGACACTGTTTGGACTTTTCTACATGGTGCCATCTCGCCGGTATTTGGTGCACAAAGACATTGTGCAGTAGTTTTAAACTATACAACAGGGGACACATTATACGGTCATTATTTTTCATATAGCCTGTATATGTTCTGCGGAATCTGCATTAAACTGTATCTCCCAAACTACTGAATGGATCTGGGTGAATTTTGGATATGTGGTTCACACAGATCCCCGGTTCCGAGGATATACTTTTTTATGGGGTTATTGCATGTTTTGGGCTCCCTGTAATATGTTTTATAATACTGTATTGCTCTGCTTGTGATAATTATATTAACCATTGTGTTCAGTAATCATATCACAGGCAGAGGGGAGGATTTTGTGTGGGAGTGTCTGTGTGTATTGTACGGATTGATTGGTTGTATTTCAAAACCCTGTGGGCTGTACTATGTTTGTGGATTGTAAATAAAAGAGGCTGTATGTGCCAGTACAGTCAGTTCTGCTTGACCTCAAAACGAAGTGTCGTTTCGTTATTGGGGGAATTGGATTGTATGCTGATTGCCAGGAGTGTAAGCTGATTGTATGCTTGTCCTGTTCAGCTGCTTACAGCATTCACATGCTTGAGAGCATTCATGTGCTTCTTCGGTTCGGTGGTTGTGGTGTCTGCTGCAGTGCTTGGAGTCCTCAGGAAGCGCTAGGAGCATCCTTCAACGGAGGTACCCAGTCGGGGTGCCAGGTGATCCGTTACACCGCATTACCAACTGTACAGACCAATAAGGATAATACAACAATTTCCAACACTCCCACGTACAGCACACAATCCCTCCCCTCTGCCTGTGATATAATTAAAGTAGCTAACACAATAACCTAATTATCCACAGGCAGAAAAACACATATTTTCCCCACAGTACAGAAAACACCCTATAACATCCCCTGGGTTCCTCTGAAGCCAAGGGCGCTGCACGAATGCTAGCGTTGCCCTCAGTTATAGACCCATAACATTACCGGTGTCTCCGAGCTGCTTCTCCTCGCCGAGCTCCGAGCTGCTTCTCCGCTGCCACCAAATGTGACGGACCGCCTGGCACCCCAACTGGGTACCTCCGTCAATCGATGCTCCTAGTGCTTTCCGAGTGCTCCAAGCACTCCACCAGACACCATAAGCACTGCAGACACCACTTCCAGCGATGCAGCTGTGCCGGGGTCTCGCCGTCCTTCACCCACCATGGACCTATGACCAGGATCCAGCTTCCAGTGGGTAGACTTCTCCTAATCCAGAGAGCGTAGCAGGAACAAGCTCTTACAAGAGCTAGTGATTAAACGATTGAAAATAGACCGGCCACACAGCCTATTTCTCTTGAACTGTTTTGGGCATGAAACCATGCGTGCGGTCGGTCAAAAGAGCTTTTCTGTACTTTGGGGAAAATGTGTGTTTTTCTTCCTGTGGATAATTAGGTTATTGTGTTAACTACTTTAATTATATTACAGGCAGAGGGGAGGGATTGTGTGCTGAATGTGGGAGTGTTGGAAATTGTTGTATTATCCTTATTGGTCTGTACAGTTTGTAATGCGGTGTTCCATCAGGTCCCGGGGGTGTGCCTCTGGCCTGAGGAATTGTATATAAAGCAACCTGAACCATTAAACCTGCAGATCATCTTGCACCTTCATGAAGTCTTGGCTCATGTTTGGGGGATTGGAAAGCTACACTCTGGGGATTGCTATAATCGCTATACTCCCCAGAGTATAATCACTAGCTCTTGTAAAAGATCTTGTTCCTGCTACGCTCTCTGGATTAGGAGAGGTCTACCCATCCTGGTCAAAGGTCCAGGGTGGGTGAAGGATGGCGAGACCCTGGCACAGCTGCATTGCTGGAAGTGGGGTCTGCAGTGCTTATGGTGGAGTGCTTGGAGCACTGGGAGCAACGATTGACGGAGGTACCCGGTTGGGGTGCCAGGCGGTCTGTCACCGTCCTATTCTCACCTCCCCTTTTTATCTCTCCTCCTTGTTTAACCTTGCCTGTAATAGCTACTGCTAGCATATCTACTTTCTTTTTCATCCTGCGTTCCTCCTCAGGCTTCGTTTCAGCTTCCCTATTCATATAGACCCTGTTTGTGACTTCCATTAGCTGTGTTATGGACATCCCTGCAAAACTTTTGCAATTTCCTTTTTTTTTAAGCCTTTATTTTTGCGTTGACAAAGAAAAAAGTCATTTAAGTATGTTACAAAAGACTGAAACTAACTATGTTACTGTTTGCTAACCGATGGATACTGTTTGTCACTGCATAAGTTTAAAACGAAAAGACGCACGAATGGATTACCTGAACCATTATAAAGACCCCATTCGTGGTACGAACAGGGGACCCCCCAGAATTGGCGTGTGCTGCCACTTAACCCCTTCACCCCGCAAACTGCCGAACGCTCGACCACCCGGCCAGCGGCGTGTGGTAGCCATTAACCACCCAGGCGGCTGCGGTTTGCGGTTAACCACAACTTAATTGATAGGCATGGGGGCATCGACGTTCGCATCTAAATACCGAACGGGATCTACCGAACTACCAACCGAACTGCGACCCCCTACAGCGGGCCGAGTGGCGATCATTAACTTGTGGTTTCTGCGGTTAACCGCAGGTCAAGTACCCTGCTACCAGGTGGTCCTCATTCACGTACCGAACGAGCTCCACTACCAGACAGACAGCGGGACTTCGCATGAACTGATACCGAGTTTGGTTCCACGAGTTAGAAACGAAGTCCCGCTGCCCGCTAAACCATCAGAAAACATGGCCGCCAACAGAGACTAACAATCTCAAAATGCCGAACGGATTTTATACGACAGAAACAGTCTATTCTGTTCGTGGGATTAGAGCGCCATTCACATGTTTTATATACACGAAAGTGAGCCTTCAGATGAATGGTAGAATGAGTGGTTTCCCTGTAATAATGTAAAAGTTATAGATTTTCATGCAGTTTTCTGGGACATAATAAAACGTGGTCTTTTGTGCGCTTGGAGATAATTAGATTCAAATGATACAGTGTACTGTGGTTACCTGTTTGTACTGTACCTGTATTCCATCAGGTCCACAGGGGGCTGTCCTTGGACCTGAGGAATCACATAAATTGCCATGCTTTGTGCCAGTAAAGCCAGTTCGTTTTGACCCTCCACTTGCAGCCTCGACTCATGCTGTAGGGATCCGGGATATTGATGCTTATTTCGTGCTTGGGGATATTCTATATTTGCAGCTTACTACCGAAAGACCTCCGTTCGACTCTCTACAGCGGGAACCAGGACATCCAAGCGATCAACCCTCCTGCTAGACCAGGGGCAATCGTAACAAAGTACATGAGGCTTGCGCAGAAGCCTTATTTAAGCAGGGTATCACATATGATATAGTACAGAGTGAGTAGATTATACTTAACAGTCCTGCAGTGTTTAAAGATGCGGTGTTGCGTACTTGTATTCAGTCAACATTTAATATTTTATATAGACAGTAAAAAAAACAACAAAAAATAATACAGTAAATTAATGTTACATTAAACATTTAAACCATTGGCTCTGAACGTTCAGAGGGGTGGTCGTATTGCTTGTGCTATTATGGATGTATAAGCCTCGTTGTGAGGTAGGGTGTCAGTGTTTGTTTGTATGCCCCGTGTCACTCAAGTTCAGGTGTCGTATTGTTCCCATAGCTCACAGGTCTTATTAAAATTAGAGGTGGTGTTACATAAGGTTATTGTCCCTAATTTTAGTAAGTACTACAGATATGTGTGGTAGTTCCGGGCTTGCCCATTTTTGTGCAAGTGCTCATCTAGGCCCTGGGGAGATAGCGCAGCTAAGCGGACAAGGGCACATGTAGGAGTGTGGGGATAGATGCATGGGATTGGATGGGAAAGAGTGTGTGGGTGGGATTATGTTCTGTGTAAGTTAGTGTGGGGGTGGTCTTACCTCAGTGCCACTTGGGATTCGGGCCAGCAAACAGCTTCCTGTCCTCCTGCTCCTGTTTGCCTGGGCCTGCAGATTGACACAGCTTGAGGGATGGAGGTTGAGGCGATCCTGTCGTCCCTCAGGGCTGCTGCAGCGTGGATGGTGGCCGGCACCTGTGGAGGCAATTTACAAGCATTACTGGAGGTATGGCTGCCGGTGTGGGCACCCCCCGTGGCCTACCCTCCCCCTGGAGCACCCCCTGCGGTCTCCCCTGCTGCCTCCCATGCGGCCCCTGCCCCTGGGGGCCGCACCAGCACTGGCAGGCATTCCCACCCGCCATCCAGGCTGTCCCTGGATCCTACTCCCTGGGCCCAGTGAGGAGCAGGAGCCTGGGCCCGGGGCACCGCGGGGGCCGCGTGTCTGGGGCTGCAGGCACGCGGCCTACTACTGGGGGGCCGGGATCTGAGGCCTACTGAGGCCGCGCGGGTGGCACGGCCTTTAGACACGAGGCCTGCCACTGCCGCGCGGCCTGCTACCCCCATGGCCGCCCAGCCAGCTACTTACTGGGCCGCCTACTACCTCCAGGCCGGGGATGCGGCCTACAACTGCCGTGCGGCCTCCTGGTGCGGCTGCCGCGCGGCCTACTCCTCTCCCCCCCTCCACACCAACCGCCCCGGCCGCCAGTGCTGGATTGCGGGCCGGGGGCGGTGGGAGGCGGATCCCGCGATCCGGGCGGCGGGTGGCCGCCCGGCAACTATGCAGATCCCCCGCAGCCGGCGGGGAGGTGAGTGGGCCCTCGCGGGCCGCTGGGGGGGGGTCCCCTTGCCCGTCGGGAGCCTCCTCTGCCAGTGAGGAAGGCTCCCAGGGCTCTGTCTCTCCTTCCCTCCCTCTTAGTGCTGACTTTATTTTCCTTTTTCTTCCAGGGGACCCAGCTTACCCTTGCCTGGGCCCCCTGGTCCCCCCTTCCTCCTGCCCATTTTTTTTCTCCCCCCCCTGCTCTAATCCTCCCCTCCCTCTCTATCCCTCCCTACCTGCATCCTCTCTGTGCCCCCCCCCTCTACCTTGCCCCTCTAGCTTGACTGAACCCCCTCCCTCCCCCAGGTCACTTACCTCGGCCATCTCCTCTGGGGCGTGGGCTCTCATCTTCTCTGCTGCTTCTTCTCAGCATGCTGCTGCAGTTCATGGATCCGTCCATCAGGTGGCGCCTGGATCACAGCTGATGTCTCCTGTGGATGCTGGAACTGCTGTTTCTTTGCCTCAGCCTTCTGTGAGCGCAGTGCTGGGCTTGGATCGCCAGGCTGCGTCCGGTGAGTACATTTCCCTACTTTTAGCGCTTCGCGTGCGTACGTTCTTTCTTCCTTTCTTCCTAAAAAAAAAAAAAAATTGATGCAGACAGGGGGAAAAAAATTACAGGACAGAAATACAAGGTAAATTACCTATTGGACTAATAAAAAAAATAAAAAAATAAAGAATCCTACGTCAAGTGCAGGGGTAGAATTCAATTTAAAAAAAAAAAAAAAAAAAAAAAAAAAAAAAAAAAAAAAAAAAAAAAAAAAAAAAAAAAAAAAAAAAAAAAAAATACACTGTCTGTATATATATATATGGGGAATCCACAATAAAATAAAATTTGGGTACCCCCTTTCCTTTTTCTGTATGTATTATACATTTAGGTATGCTTTCCCGCAGCGTCTGGCGCAGCTGATAGCGCCGGCGATGCCTCCCAGGTTCACGTGACTCTGGGCTGCTGAGCTCATGTGGTTTGCTTGGCTTGCGTGTAACGCTAGGGAGCGGATGGAGAATGGGGTTTTGTATCGAAGGCTGTTCCCTCCTGCCACGGGGGTCCCTTGACTAAGGGGGACATTAGGGGCTCAGGGATGGTCGTGGGAAGCATGCTGTGGTCAGATGCACCCCAGGGCACATATCGGACAGGGCTCCCCGAGTCGGCGCTGCGTGGTTCAGCGGTCAGGACACTCTCGGGACACGTTTCATCCCTGTGATAAGCTGGGTTGGTGGAGGTACGTTTTGCACTTTCATCAACGGTTGGCAGTGCGACCCTTCTTGGCCTGGGGCCGGATGGGTTTTGCCGCTGGTTTTCTTTGGGCCTCACCTGGCCCCTCAGCACAGCGTGTTTTTCCGTCCTCTCTGCAATCGGTCGGGATGGGGACCCTCAGTTCATGTGGGAGCTCCATCGGGCGATATGGGTCCAGTTTACCAAGAACGCTTATAAGTTTACTTCCCAGTTGTTTAGGGTACCCCTGGAGTTCACTGTGGTGCCCAAGGAGGAGGAGCAGGGTCAGTATCTCTAGATTACTTATTTGCTCAGTTGTCGTTTCCTTCCAGGGGCTAGGTTTGGGATGATGGCTCGGTGCAGCGGGCTGCGTGGCTGCGGGGCCTTGCTGACTAAGGCGGCTGTGGAATCAGTTTTACGGCTGCTGCCGGTACGCCCGTCGGTTTTATTGTTTCCAGGTTGTGTTCCCGACGGTCAGGATTGGGTGGTTCTGTGCCTTCATGTAGGTTGCTCCCGATGTCATTTATGCGTGGGGCCGTCGGTGCAGCATGTCCGCACTCTGCTGCTACAGTGTTTTTCCTGGGGTAGTTTTATGAGTTCCGTGGCCCAGGCCATATCCATAGGTTTTGGGGGGTTTTGGGCCAATTTGGGCTCTCAATGGTGTGCTGACTCTTGCCCATTACACTGGCAAGGATCGGTTTTCTGGCGGACTTTGGGGTTCTTGGAGCTTCCCCTTTCTGGTGGCATGGTAGGCATGGGGTGCCCAGCTCTAGAACAGGTAGGTGGGGTTTTCCTTTGGGACCATCGTGGGGCGGTGCGGGCTGTCTTGTCATGTAACAGTACACTTTACCCCAGTGTTACTCTGGTGGCAGCGCCTGGCTTGGCGCTGTTTGAATCTAGGGCGGCTGGTCTTAGGTTTTTTGTGTCCGGGTATTCCCGATGTGGTGGCCGACGCTCTGTCTTGGTCATTATTGGGCATACTTCGGTCAGAGGTGTCACGGGGTCGATGTTAGGGCAGTGGAGGTGGTCGCCTGGTCCAACGGTCTGATGAAGCTGGTCCGTGGGTCGCCCTATGAGGCGGCGTGGGGCCCACTCCAGTATGGCGGGAGTGATCGGGACGTTTCCTTGTAGGTTCCGGGAGTGGACTGCTCATCTACATGTTTGGTTCCGTCTGTTGAGGGCGCTAGGGGTGATTTCTGTGATTGGCAGGGCTCGGCTTCCTGTTCATGTTACAGTTGTCGGCAAGTGGTGGGGTGTTTTGGTGGACGGACTTATTTCAGGTTTCGCCGCTCGACTGTTGTTGTCGTTGGGACGGGTAAGTCAGTTGCGGTGTGGCTGATGCGTCGATGGAATCTGTGCGATTCTTGGATGTTTAGGGGTCGACGTGCCCTGGCTTTTCCGCTTTCTCCTAAGGTAGATGGAATGCACGGGGTAATGGTTGGGCTCCTAACACGGTGTAACGGGTTCCCAGGATGGCCTGACAAAATTCCGTTCTGATCGGAGGCAGTGCAGGTTTCCATCAATTGCCTGAAAGTTGGAGGGGAGTTCGAGGGGCATTTATTCTGGTTTGGGATGGCTACGGGCGCCGCCAGGCTTGGCGTGCCTGCGCCAATGGTTCAGGGACTCGAATTTTGGGAGTCAGGGTGGTGGTTCCTTCAGGTTCACCCTGCTGGTCTCCGAATGGATTTCTCACCGCGGTTACGGTCCCCCCCCCCACCCCCCCGGAAAGGGAGGTTCAGTGGTCTGGCATCAGTTACATGGTGGGGGTGTGGTCCTCCTCATACGGGGTCAGCTGTCCCGCCTCTTGGACGTGCCAGGGGGTTTTTGTCATCTCTGGGTGGATTGATATGGGTTCGGTGTTGTATGGGGTGCTCTTCAATCTGAGGGTGCTCTTGAATCTGGACATGTTACACATTCTGTTTCTTACCAGAGGTGCTCAGGGGACGGACTGAGGCTGTCACCTGTTCCTGTTGGCAGTGCGCTCAGCAATGTGAGTGCCCTGGTGCGCTGCCGTCGGGAATCGGTCGAGGTGGGTTTCTTGTTTTGGCTTGGGGGATTCCAGTTCACCTTGGGGTGTGGCTGGATGTGGCCTAGTTATCTCGAGGGGATGGGTGCGCTTGCTGGAGGTCGGATTAGGCCTATGTTGATGGTGCACTGAGGGCGACTCCGGCTGGAGATGAAACGCAATTGCTGCTAGATCAAAGGATTGTATCTGGTATTTTTTCTTGTTTCCTCTGAAGTGTTTTATTTAGGCTTTGTGCCTAGTATATTTTACTATTTATACACTGCATATTGCCCCTGTTTTAATTATTTATTTGTGCAATACATTTTGGAGTCTGCACTTTGTATCCTGTGCTGCTCTCCTCAAGGATATCGTTTAGCCTTTTTAGGCACCCTCCTGCACATTATATAGAGCCTGGGACGGCTTTAAATCCTGTGAGTTTTACGCTACATAAGGAGTCTAACATTATATATATATATATATTTTGCGCTATGTTGTGTTATTGGATTGATCACGAATGGTCATTTAATTTCCTGGTGCAGTACTTATTCTATGTTAATCTGGCACTGCTAGCAGTGGTGGAACAGGCCATGGCTGGTTGTGGTGGGGTCCCCCGCTGATTTTAGGTGTAAAACAGCGTGGTTGTGGCGGGGGTATGTCCTTGCCAATTGAGTTTGAGGGGTTACGTTTAAGTATATGGAATGAGATGAACAAGTTTTTAAGGTCTCAACCTCCCCTGCTTCAAAAGGTTAAACATTAGGTTGCCTGAGGTGTCGTGCCCATCGAGCGTGGATAAGGTCGGCTGATGGCGGGCATTGGAAAGATATGATTTTATGACGAGGGGGGAGGTGAGAGGAATAATGATAGCTGAAGAGAGCAAAACCAACCCCAAAGCATTTTTTAAGTACATAAATTCTAAAAAAAAACAAAATGAAAGTGTAGGTACACTAAAAACTGAAACGGGGGTGTTAATTAATGAAGACCAGGAAAAGGCAGGAATTTTAAATAACTATTTCTCCTCGTATATATTAAGGAAGAACCCATGGCAATAGATGTGCAAATGATTGCTACTAAAAACTTGCAGAATAATTGTAATTGGTTAACTCAAGACAAGGTGCTGCAGCAACTAAAGAAAGTTAATATAAACAAAGCTCCAGGGCCTGATGGTATCCATCCACGTGTACTTAAGGAACTAAGTGTAGAAATAAGTGAACCTCTGTTTTTAATCTTTCAAGATTCTTTTCTTTCAGGAAGTGTTCCGGAGGATTGGAGGAAGGCAGATGTGGTTCCTATATTCAAAAAGGGTTCAAAATCCTTGCCTGGAAATTATAGACCTGTGAGCTTAACTTCTGTGGCTGGTAAAATATTTGAAAGGTTATTAAGGGATAATATTCAAGAATTCCTTGAGAAGAACATGGTTATCAGCAAAAATCAGCATGGTTTTATGAAGCACAGGTCATGTCAAACTAACTTGATTGCGTTCTACGAAGAAGTAAGTAGAAGTATAGATCAGGCGTGGATGTGATCTATTTGGATTTTGCCAAGGCATTTGATACAGTTCCACACAATAGATTAGTGTTCAAACTCAAGGAAATCGTCTAGATGAAAATGCTTGTTCTTGGGTAGAACATTGGCTTAAAAACAGAGTACAAAGAGTTGTCATTAATGGTAAATTTTCAAGCTGGACAGAGGTGGCAAGTGGTGTCCCTCAGGGGTCTGTTCTGGGACCCCTTCTATTTAACATGTTTTATAAATGATCTTGAAGACCGCATTGAAAGTCATGTTTCAGTGTTTGCAGATGACACCAAACTTTGTAAAACAATACAATGTGAGCAAGATATTACTTTGCTGCAGAGGGACTTAGATAGACTGGGGGACTGGGCACTCAAATGGCAGATGAAATTTAATGTTGAAAAATGCAAAGTTATGCACTTCGGCATAAAGAATACACAAGCAACGTATACCCTTAATGGAAGCGAATTAGGGATAACAACACATGAAAAGGACTTGGGAATTGTTATAGACAACAAGCTATGCAACAATGTGCAATATCAATCAGCAGTGGCTAAGGCCAGTAAGGTATTGTCATGCATGAAAAAGGGCATTCATTCTCGGGACAAGAATATAATTTTGCCTCTTTATAAATCACTGGTAAGACCCCATATTGAATATGCTGTGCAATTTTGGGCACCTGTTCTAAAGAAGGATATTATGGCACTAGAAAAGTGCAGAGGCGGGCTACAAAATTAATAAAAGGAATGGAACATATCGGCTATGAAGAAAGGTTAACAAATTTAAACCTATTTAGTTTAGAAAAACGTCGCCTGAAAGGGGATATGAAAACATTATACAAATATATTTGTGGCCAATACAAACCATTGTGTGGAAATCTATTCACAAACCGGACTTTACATAGGACACGAGGCCATGCGTTTAGACTGGAAGAAAGAAGATTTCGTCTAAGGCAAAGGAAAGGTTTTTTTACTGTAAGAACAATCAGGATGTGGAATTCTCTGCCTGAAGAAGTGGTTTTATCAGAGTCCATACAGATGTTCAAACGGCTACTAGATGCATACTTGCAAGAACAGAATATTCAAGGATATAATCTTTCAATGTAGGGTAATAACTGCTTGATCCAAGGATAAATCTGACTGCCATTCTGGGGTCAAGAAGGAATTTTTTTCCTAGTTTGTTGCAAAATTGTGCTTCAAACTGGGTTTTTTTGCCTTCTTTTGGATCAACAGCAAAAAAACAAATGTGAGGTAGGCTGAACTTGATGGACGCAAGTCTCTTTTCAGCTATGTAACTATGTAATAAGTGGTGATTAGGAACCACTGTATGTTTATTGGCAAGGACGGTTGTGTCACTGTATAACACTATGTGTGGAGTTATATATGTATATATGTTAATTTATGCTTATTTATGTCTAACGTTTTGGTTACAGAAAAAGAAGAGATTTAATAAATAAAGTTATGGATGTGTTATGCAGTAATTTAGTTTGTGATAATAAATGCTGTGGCCTGTTCATCCATACTAAGTGGTCTGTCATTATTGGGGGGTTGAATGGGGTTAGTTTTGTTATAGGCTGCATCGCAATTCCCCACTACGTACATACATGCTGCTAAGTATATCATGTTTAGTAGTTTTTGCTCACGTCGGGTGAGCCCCTCTGTAGGTCTCGAAAGGAGACAACTCCAAGGGTCCAACTCCATAGGTCTCTGGAATACTTGGGCGCTAATACGTATGACTTTCTCCCAGTGTTCTTTAACTTTTGGGCATTGCCACCTCATGTGTATAAAGCTCCGTTTGTCAACACAAAGATGCCAGCAGGTATCAGTGGGGCTCAGTTGCATGTGATATTGTTTTATCGGTGTCATGTACCACCTGAAGAGTGTCTTATAGCTCTGTTCTTGGAGCGTAACACACATTGACATTTTAGAGCCTGCCTCCCATATCTCCTGCCAGTCTATCCCCTCCAGCATCTCTCTCAGATCGGCTTCCCTTTGCTCCGTATATCTGAGTGGTCCCCATTCCCCTGATTCTGAGCTAATATGTTGATACAATAATTGTAGCGAAACCAACCTCGCCACTGTGAACTGGAGAAGCCTGGTTGCTCGCCTGCTCCCTTTGGACTATGGCCCTGCAGGTTAAACCATTTATTTCCCGTGCAGAAAGGCTTATTTGTGTGACCTGAGTGCCATTCATCTAATAATGTGCGCTCAGATCCCAGCTATCTGGGGATATGTGAAATGTCTGTGTGTTATGTGTAAAAGGTGACTTTATGCATTTTAAAGTGTTTTGTGTCTTTTTGCAACCATATGCTTAATGGAGTCTTGTGTCTGTCCTGGGAGATAATTGAATTACTCTCCATGATAGAAGACTCTGAAACTGGTTTGGGCCAGAAAGCCATGCTTCATTTAGTCACAAAGGACTTTCCCTTAACTTTTGAACCCCTGGTCTGATTCGTGCCATTTTTTAATATGTTGTTCCCCTGAATGGATTGATTATGAAAATGTATGTTTTATGTTTGTGACATGTATATTTTAGAAGTTATAAATATTGTGTAAAAACTGTATTCCTCTGCCGGTGATAATGAGATCACCCATTGTCTTCAGTAATCATATCACCTGCAGAGGGGAGGATTTTGTGTGGGAGTGTCTGGGTGTATTGTACGGATTGATTGGTTGTTTTGTAACGCCCTGTGGGCTGTACTATGTTTGTGGATTGGGAATAAAAGAGACTGTATGTGACAGTACAGGGAGATTCTGCTTGACCCTCAAACCGATGTGTCGTCTCGTTTTTGGGGGGAATTGGATTGTATGCTGACTGCCAGGAGTGTAAGCGGATTGTATGCTTTTCCTGTTCGGCTGATTCCAGTGTTCGTGTGTTTCCAGTTCGGGAGTTGGTGAATTCATACAGTTTGCAGTTCGGGAGTTTGGTGCTTGCAGTAGCTGCTGGTCTATGGGAAAGGGGATTATCGCCTAAACGGTTTTTATCCTCTTGTGAGAGAAACGGTACGTTACAATTGGTGGCAAGCGGCGGGATCATTCCCACAGCCCAGAAGGACAGCTACAAGACAACATCAATTCCTCGATTACAAATTGAGGGCAACGCTAGTACCGTACAGAGACCCTATCTACAAAGGAACCAACTTCGGCAGAGCAAACATGGCACCCAGCTACACTCAGGAGGAGTTTGACAGAGAGTTTAAATCACGGCTGGCTCTCTATGGATCCTACACCCCTCGGAGGAGTCCGTGCAGCGCGTGAGGAGACATGTAGCAGAGTACCTGCACCTGCAGGTCCTTCCTCGTGGCAGGGAGCTGAAGGTGTCGTCCTTCCTGCGCCAGGGAGCTGAAGGTATCGTCCGCCCTCCCCGGCGGCAGTGTGTACCCCAGGGAGCTGAAGGTGCCGTCCTTCCTCCCCAGCGGCAGTGTGTACCCCAGGGAGCTGAAGGTGTCGTCCTTCCTCCCCAGCGACAGTGTGTACCCCAGGGAGCTGAAGGTGTCGTCCTTCCTCCCCAGCGGCAGTGTGTAATCCAGGGAGCTGAAGGTGCAGTCCTTCCTTCCCAGCGGCAGTGGGTATCCCAGGGAGCTGAAGGTGCAGTCCTTCCTCCCCAGCAGCAGTGTGTACCCCAGGGAGCTGAAGGTGCCGTCCTTCCTCCCCAGCGGCAGTGTATATCCCAGGGAGCTGAAGGTGCAGTCCTTCCTCCCCAGCAGCAGTGTGTACCCCAGGGAGCTGAAGGTGCCGTCCTTCCTCCCCAGCGGCAGTGTGTATCCCAGGGAGCTGAAGGTGCAGTCCTTCCTCCCCAGCGGCAGTGTGTACCCCAGGGAGCTGAAGGTGCCGTCCTTCCTCCCCAGCGGCAGTGTGTACCCCAGGGAGCTGAAGGTGCCGTCCTTCCTCCCCAGCTGCAGTGTGTACCCCAGGGAGCTGAAGGTGCAGTCCTTCCTCCCCAGCGGCAATGTGTACCCCAGGGAGCTGAAGGTGCCGTCCTTCCTCCCCAGCGGCAGAGTGTCCTGCAGGGAGCAGAGACCGTCAGTCTCGCACCCCAACAACAGGACAAAATAATGAAAGGGGAGACAGCTGGTCCCCCTCTCCACCAGCAGAGAGAGTGTCAGAGAGAGGAGCCTGATACCCCCTCTCCCCAGCGGCAGTTTACAGTTCAGAGAGAGGAGCTTGTTACACCCTCTCTCCAGCGGCAGCCTAACCCAGCAAGGGGAGATGTTACACCCCCAACAGTGCAGATGGAACCGTAGTCTCTGCACTTACAGCACAAGGGGTAGGGACAGTCGGTCCTGTTCCCCAGCCACAGAGCGGTGTATCCAGAGGGGAGACAGTCGGTCTCTCCCTCCCACAACCAGGCTCCCACCAGGCTACTTCCGTGGTAGCACTGGCATCAGGGCAGAGTACCGCTGGTCTCCTCCCACTCAGCAACCCACCAAGGCAGCCTAACAGTTGCCCACACAGTCGTGGTGAGGCACCTGGACATGGACAAAGTTCTCTTCTACCCAGGTGTAGTAACCAGTTATTGTGGGTGGGCTGTACTGCTGTTTCTGTTTTGTGGGTGGGTTGCTGGACTAACCAGGGCACTGACCGGCAGGAGGTCAGATACCCTGTTAGTCTAGTTGGTAAAGGGGAGAAGTGAGGCGAAACCAACCTCGCCACTGTGAACTGGAGAAGCCTGGTTGCTCGCCTGCTCCCTTTGGACTATGGCCCTGCAGGTTAAACCGCTTATTTCCCCTGCAGAAAGGCTTATTTGTGTGATCTGAGTGCCATTCATCTAATAATGTGCACTCAGATCCCAGCTATCTGGGGATATGTGAAATGTCTGTGTGTTATGTGTAAATGTGACTTTATGTATTTTAAAGTGTTTTGTGTCTTTTGCAACCATGTGCTTAATGGAGTCTTGTGTCTGTCCTGGGAGATAATTGAATTACTTATCTCCAGGATAGAAGACTCTGAAACTGGTTTGGGCCGGAAAGCCATGCTTCATTTAGTCACAAAGGACTTTCCCTTAACTTTTGAACCCCTGGCCTGATTCGTGCCATTTTTTAATATGTTGTTCCCCTGAATGGATTGATTATGAAAATGTATGTTTTATGTTTGTGACATTTATATTTTAGAAGTTATAAATATTGTGTAAAAACTGTATTCCTCTGCCGGTGATAATGAGATTACCCATTGTGTTCAGTAATCATATCACAGGCAGATGCGAGGATTTTGTGTGGGAGTGTCTGGGTGTATTGTATGGATTGATTGGTTGTTTTGTAATGCCCTGTGGGCTGTACTATGTTTGTGGATTGGGAATAAAAGAGACTGTATGTGACAGTACAGGGAGATTCTGCTTGACCCTCAAACCATGTGTCATCTCGTTTTTGGGGGGAATTGGATTGTATGCTGACTGCCAGGAGTGTAAGCGGATTGTATGCTTTTCCTGTTCGGCTGATTCCAGTGTTCGTGTGTTTCCAGTTCAGGAGTTGGTGAATTCGTACAGTTTGCAGTTCGGGAGTTTGGTGCTTGCAGTAGCTGCTGGTCTATGGGAAAGGGGATTATCGCCTAAACGGTTTTTATCCTCTTGTGAGAGAAACGGTCCGTTACAATAAGGTGATTAGTTTGGTCTGGGTCGACCCCTCATAGCATAGTTTCTCAAAGAAGGTCATTGTTTGTTTTGCTGCTGATGGTATCTCATCTGCTGTCCGGGCAAAGTCTCTGATTTGGAGGTAGCGGAAGTAGTCTCTCATCTGTAGTGGGGCCTGTGTGTTTAGGTGGTCGTATGTGACTGTCATATTGGACGTATAGGTGAATATATCTTTGTAGCCCTGTGGCTTCAATGCCCTTAAAGTCTCTGGCTCTAAGTCCCGGGGGGAATGCCCTGTTTCTGAGGACAGGGGTCATTGGTGATGAATCTGTTCCCAGGGCGTATTTTTTGTTTTACTTGGTCCCATATTTTAAGGGAGTTCAGGACAGCTGGGCATGTCGTTCATAGGATGGGCCTATGTTTTCTTGGGACCTAGAGGCAGAATTGGGGTAGATCCTCTCCTGTCATTAGGGACTCAATGTCTACCCATCTCCTGCACTCCGGGGGCGAGTGCCAGTGAATGATTTGGGCCAATTGGGCAGCGTGATAGTAGTGGTATAGGTTGGGCAATTCCAATCCCCCCTGTTTTTATGCCGGTATAATAAGTTGCGGGCCAGTCTGGGTCTTTTTTTGTTCCATATGAAGGAATCTATCGCTTGTTGGATTGGTGTCAAATCCCTTTTTGTTATCTTTATGGGCAGAGACTGGAATAGGAATAGCAGTCTCGGTAATACATTCATTTTAACTGTGTACAGACGTCCTATCCCCAAAATGGGTTTATCGGACCATCTCTCCAAGTCTCGTGATAGAGTTTGCAATTTCCTTTTAATGTCACTCTGGGCCTGGCTGACGAATACCGAATTAATCACACAAGAATTTCCAGGGGCTTCTGGATAAAAAAGGGGTATAAAGTCTATTTGATTCAAGCAGTCTCTTATAAATGGCACTGGGAAATTCATCAGTTTTTGTAATACTTCAGCTGTTTTCAATATATTTATAGCCTTTTTACCCACCTGCTTTCATACCTGTAATAATAGCTTGTTTATATTTCAATTAGGATCCGTATTAGGGAAATGGGTAGCAGCCCAAGCCACCGGGTTCGCTTGGTTTTGGGTACGGGCAGTTTCCTCAAGAACTTTAAAGGACCACTATAGGCACCCAGACCACTTCAGCTCAATGAAGTGGTCTGGGTGCCAGGTCCATCTAGGGTTAACCCTGCAGCTGTAAATTGTATGTTTACAAGAGGGTTAATCCAGCCTCTAGTGGCTGTCTCATTGACAGCCGCTAGAAGCGCTTCTTACTGTGAAAATCACAGTGAGAAGACGCTGACGTCCATAGGAAAGCATTCAGAAATGCTTTCCTATGGACTGATTGAATACGCGCGCGGCCGCGCATGTGCATTCAGCACTAATGTCGGAAGAGGGAGGATAGTTCCCCAGCGCCGAGGGAGCCTGGCGCTGGAGAAAGGTAAGAGTTTTACCCCTTCCTCCCCCTTCAGCCAGGTGAGATTGGGACCCTGAGGGTAGGGGGGACCTAAAGACCCTATTGTGCCAGGAAAACAAGTTTGTTTTCCTGGCACTATAGTGGTCCTTTAAGGGCCACTTGATTAATACAGGTCCTTTCTTCTGAACTGAATAAAGTCAATAGTAACTGCTGACATTCGGCCCATGTAGGATTATGGGTTTGAATAATTGATGTAACCAAGTCAGTCATAGCTTATGGTTTGTCCATGTATGAGGGGTTATGGGTCTTCCAAATTAACAGATCAGTAGTTGTAAACGGAACGTATACAAACACACGGTCTCCCAATTGCAACTGGCCATTGCCATCAATGTGTGTTGGGCCAGGAGTGAGTCGGAGGGGCATCTGTAAATGCCAGGTTGGAGGGTACCAGTAGTCATACGTGTTAAAACCGGACTACACACATTTGTAGAAAATTGTGGTCTAACAAGTTCCAATTGGGGATCATCAGGTGGGTAGAGGAAGGCAAATCAACCATATCAGTTTGTAATTTAGTAAGGGGGATATCTCGGGCAAGGCTGAGAGAGGCCCGTCCGGTAACAAAAAAAAGGGTAAAAGTGTATTCCAGTGTTTTATACCATTGACCATTTCGTCCAGGTGTATTTTAGACTCAATTACTGCTACTGAAGGCACACAGGGCTCAGTAGTTATAGTGCTATGTCAGTTGTTATGATGGTATCGGTGGTTATGGTACAATGTCATTGCTGACGATTATCTGGTTTAATAGACTCAGTTACTGTTATTAAAAATTCTCCTCACAATTTTGACTGTTAATAAAATTGAACAATGATAAAATACACTAAAACACACTCCTACCAAAAAGGGCATCAGTTCAGGGTACAAAGAACCAGTCTGGGTAGGCACAGGAATAGGTGTGTCCAGGACAAATGAGCAGGTATCTGAGGTGGGTGAGTGGGTAGGTGGAGACAATGGGGCAGGGGAAGTGGAAACACTAGCTACACCAGTTCTAGCTTGGGAGGAAGAGTAGGGGGTTGGTAAAGGGAGATCAGATTCAGAGAGGGGTGTCCAAACTAGGTGGAGTTAAGGCTTTAGTGGACAAATGAGTTCTAGCAATGATGAGACGGCATTGTTCCTCGTGGCACAGCTTGGTCCAATTAGGCTGTTTTTCAACAATCTGTTTCCAACTATCTATATACGGAAACTAATCATAAAGCCCCGGCATACTAGTTATAACATTGTAAACCTGCTGTATTAAATCTAGATCAAGGCTGCCACATGAGGGCCACTGGTTACCAGAACAGGCTATTCTCTGTTACACAGTATCAGTATTTTAGTCTTTTGGAGGACAGTGTTACACCATAATCACAAACAGCATATCCCTTAGCAAAGTTTTTAGCATGCAAGACAAAGGATCAACAATCTTTGAATCAGACGCACCCATAATTTCAACGGAGAGTCTGATTCAAAGCAGTACAATATATAAATACAATCATAATCGACACACAAAGCTTCTTGTCAGTAACATCACATGGCGCGGTTACCAGGCCAGAACACACACAGGATCCTCACACGTTTCACAATATTAATGACGTCTCACACATACAGAACAAAGTCAAAACCCCACCAAAAGCTATACAATTATCTATACAGTTAATCAACGTCTAAACCACCCGATCGCCCAATATTACTACAACCCTGTATCAATAGTCAGTGGTTATGGTGTCGGTGGTTATGGTGTCAGTAGTTATGGTGTTGTGCGTAATTAAACACTATTTACACTTCAAAAGTCCACTAAACAGAATATACATCAAAATTTAGCAAGACATACACATTATAAACCGGAACTTAGCTAGGCAATATTTACACCAGAATCTAGCTAAACAATATATATACACATCAGGGTTTAACTAAACAATATTTTTGGAGACAATGTTCTAAATTGAACAGGAGTTCAGTTAATCAAATAGCTCCACACTTCGAGATCTAGCGAACTGAATTTACAACAGTATTTGGCTAGTCTACTCGCTCCAGAATCCGCTATCTAGTGAACGGAATTTACAACAGAGTTCAACTAGTCCAGAATCCGACTGAACATATATACACCAGAATTCAGCTGGACAAACAGACCCTATGCTAAACGGGCTAGCTACAGAGCGTTTAGCTTAAGAAGGTGATAAGCCCCCTCTTCTTTCCAATGGGAAAAGTCAGATACCAGATTTAACCCCCTAATAGGTTTACCTTCATTTTCTGGACCTGGGATCGGAAGTCATCGATTGGACACCCCAATACCCACCGCTCAGAAGCCTATGGTCTCTTGGACGAAGAAGGCCCAATGACGCCGAGACAAAAGGAAGTCCACACAGTATTGGTCCAGGGGTGTTGCCGTGGAGAGGTGAGTAAAAATTTTTACCGTGATTTGGCGGTCTCTGTGATGACTTCCCGGCCAATTGCACCAGATATGTTATAGTGGAACTCTGAAGAAGGCACGCACAGAGAGTCCGGACACAGGTCAGTTCAGGAAGCAAAGGTCTTTATTCTCACTCACCGATCGGGTCTCAGCTGAACTCCTGTTCAAAATGTCTGAGCCCTGAGCACATGGAGTACAGGCTTTTTAAAGACTATACATCCCCCATTTTTACCCTTACACCAATCAGCAAACAGTATTTACAGCATTACCTTATATGGATAGGCAGTATGGCACTTGAGGAGAATGGAATGTGGTTTTTCAAATCCAGCACATGCTCAGTACATTGATGACAATATCTTAGCTACACGTAACTAACAGATACCTGTACTTGTATATGCCACATGGAGATTTTAGGCCTACTAAATTTTGGGCGTAGCTGAAATCCCATCACAACATAAATTAATGTTTAGATATGGGCCCCTGGGGCTGTGCATTTGGAGAGTAGGGTGGCAGGTGCTCCACTCGTCAGGTTACAGGTAACTGTGTGAAATAAAGGTCCAGGCCAGGAGTTAAGACTGACTCCAACCCATTGCTCAACTGAAAGTAATTAGCAGCAGTTGAGCAAATAAATCCCTCCTTGCCCGGCAGATAAGAGACTTTTGGGTTATCTTGTGAGAGTTAAAATCAGCAGGCTAAGCTGCAAGTGAGATTTGGAGTGTAACAGACTGATATCCTGCAAAGTCAGTGAAATTTGTTTAGTTTAGTTTAACCCTTGACAGTTAGGGATATATATATATATATATATATATATATATATATAAATACGAAACAAGGGGGGGTTGGCTGCACTCACCTGAACATGCATAAATGGGGGTGCTGCTGGGGCCAAATAATACAAAACACAAGATCCAGCGCACTCACCTATCCACTAAACGGCAACTTCAATGTTGAAAGATTTTATTAGTTTTTTTAAAAACACCTAATCTAGGCAAAAATAATGGGGGTTTAGTTGCATTATATGATCATACATTGCATAAGCCTGCCACAACGTCAATGTACCCCATCTTTGGCAGGTCCTACACTAACAGCCTAATGTCTGCTCTTATGAGCTTAACCACTTACTTGAGGAAAAAATTCCATCTGGGGCTCTCTACAGTACAAGGCTAAATAGGGCCCTGGGATGAGGCACCTGTGACAGGGAGGGGTGCAAAACCAAGGAGTTGGCTAGACTCCCAAATATATAAATATGAAACAAGGGGGGGTTGGCTGCACTCACCTGAACATGCATAAATGGGGGTGCTACTGGGGGCCAAATAATACAAAACACAAGATCCAGCGCACTCACCTATCCACTAAATGGCAACTTCAATGTTGAAAGATTTTATTTGTTTAGTGGATAGGTGAGTGCGCTGGATCTTGTGTTTTGTATTTATATTTATATATTTGGGAGTCTAGCCAACTCCTTGGTTTTGCACCCCTCCCTGTCACAGGTGCCTCATCCCAGGGCCCTATTTAGCCTTATACTGCAGAGAGCCCCAGATGGAATTTTTTTCCTCAAGTAAGTGGTTAATCTCATAAGAGCAGACATTAGGCTGTTAGTGTAGGACCTGCCAAAGATGGGGTACATTGACGTTGTGGCAGGCTTATGCAATGTATGATCATATAATGTAACTAAACCCCCATTATTTTTGCCTAGATTAGGTGTTTTTAAAAAAAAAAAACAAATAAAATCTTTCAACATTGAAGTTGCCGTTTAGTGGATAGGTGAGTGCGCTGGATCTTGTGTTTTGTATTATTTGGCCCCCAGCAGCACCCCCATTTATGCATGTTCAGGTGAGTGCAGCCAACCCCCCTTGTTTCGTATATATATATATATATATATATATATATATATATATATATATATATATATATATCCCTAACTGTCAAGGGTTAAACTAAACTAAACAAGTTTCACTGACTTTGCAGGATATCAGTCTGTTACACTCCAAATCTCACTTGCAGCTTAGCCTGCTGATTTTAACTCTCACAAGATAACCCAAAAGTCTCTTATCTGCCGGGCAAGGAGGGATTTATTTGCTCAACTGCTGCTAATTACTTTCAGTTGAGCAATGGGTTGGAGTCAGTCTTAACTCCTGGCCTGGACCTTTATTTCACACAGTTACCTGTAACCTGACGAGTGGAGCACCTGCCACCCTACTCTCCAAATGCACAGCCCCAGGGGCCCATATCTAAACATTAATTTATGTTGTGATGGGATTTCAGCTACGCCCAAAATTTAGTAGGCCTAAAATCTCCATGTGGCATATACAAGTACAGGTATCTGTTAGTTACGTGTAGCTAAGATATTGTCATCAATGTACTGAGCATGTGCTGGATTTGAAAAACCACATTCCATTCTCCTCAAGTGCCATACTGCCTATCCATATAAGGTAATGCTGTAAATACTGTTTGCTGATTGGTGTAAGGGTAAAAATGGGGGATGTATAGGATTTAGTTTGAAGGGATTTTGTTTGTTTTTGTTTCTGATTCTGTTTCTGGAAGTGAAATACACAATACAGTGATTGAATTCTGTTACTCCTACAGGAAATACAATTCTATATAGGAGACATAAATTGGGATACTCGCATAGTGTAATACTATTATAAAGCATATAATCTGTAGCAAGAGCCACTCAGAACTACTCACATTTAACAGAGCCACTTATAGCAGGTGCCGGTGTTCTATCAGTTTGGTATACCCCGTCAGATTGCTATACCCACGTCACTTCCGGGGAGGGGAATCAGCTGTCTCCTGTGCTGCACATGCGTGCTAGCACTCCTGCTACTCCTCCACAGCAAGGTCCTGGAAGGTAAGTAAAACTAGTTTTACACTTTCATTATAGTTAGTGCATTCACTAAGCTTAGGACATGGGACATTTAGGGTTAATGTTAGGGTTCAAATTAGGGTTAGGATTAGGGACTTGTTCCTATTTAGTGATATTTCACTTTAGGGGAATATCACTAAATAGTGATTTCTCACACTTTATTTTAACCCTTACCCCAAGGGTTAGGGTAAGAATAGAGTGTGAGAGAGGTTAGAATCACTTACCTAACAATAATTTGTACGCTCACTTAACCCTAAATGTCCCGTGTGCCTAAGCTTAGTGAATGCACTAACTATAATGAAAGTGTAAAACTAGTTTTACTTACCTTCCAGGACCTTGCTGTGGAGGAGTAGCAGGAGTGCTAGCACGCATGTGCAGCACAGGAGACAGCTGATTCCCCTCCCCGGAAGTGACGTGGGTATAGCAATCTGACGGAGTATACCAGACTGATAGAACACCGGCTGTGTAGGCATATAGATAAAATGTGTCCACCATGAACAGCTATCAAGCAGACCCAGGTAAGGAATCTCCAGGATGCAGCAGTTGAATAAACAGGACATTATTTTAAAAGAAGGAAAAATAAAACACAACACGTTTCGATGTAGATCGTCTTTCTCAAGTGTATAAATAGTCAAATACATGTTATCACATTTATATCATACAACAGGAAATTGTAATTGGCGCCAATCTCCGGTGTCTAAACAGCATGCCGCAGTTCCGGAAATGAAGACGTTCGTTCTTGTTTTCCAAATTTCACTTCCGGTTGGACGTTCTTGCGTTCCAAATCTCACTTCTGGTCGGGCGTACTCCCGGTGTTGCGCACTTTTCGTATTGGTTGTCATAACGATATTCGCTAGTCAGTCCATGTATATAAACAAAATCCCATGCATATTATGTGCTTTCCAATTGAACGCAGAACCATCATAAAAGTAATACAAAAAACTAAAATATTAATTAACTTAATGTTTAAAACTAATTAAATAGTATGTATGTACTTGAACTCAGCTATAAACATAGGAAGAAAGATATCTTAAATGAAGTAAAAACTTGGTTTATTAATAAAAAATTTAATATATTAATAAAAATTTGAATTAAAATTGATCTATATAAAAAACCGATATACATTAAAAAAAAAAAAAATATTCAAAAAAAAAAAAAGACCATAAAAAAATATGGAAAGATGAGATGGAAAAAAGTGAATAATTATAAATATATTAAATTAATGTGATGGATTCCCAATCTATGTTAGGACCATTGAGGGCCATAGTATCCAAGTTAAAAATCAATTTCATTTAATTTTTGTTAAGATTAGATGGGATACTGTTACCTCTCCAATGGCCTAAAATATGTTGGACTCCAAAAAATAAAAGAAAGTCAGTTTTTTTATCGTGATTCTCTAAACAATGTAGGGATACGCTATGATTAGCATATCCTCTTTTGATATTATATATTTGTTCTCATTTCCTAATCTTAAGGGGCCTAGATGTTTTCCCCACATATTGGAGACCACATGGGCATACGAGAACATATACTACATTTTTCATATTGCAGGTAATAAATGAATTGATAAAAAAAACTTCTTTGTAGTACTATAAGAATAAAACCTATCCATCTTTCTTTCTTTGTTCTTTTTAACTTTGCACCCCATACAATCACCATAGTAAAAAAACAAAAACCTTTTTATGTACTATTAGCTTTAGATAAAAAAAAAAATCACTCTTTTTTTCTTTTTCTAGAAAACTCATAGTGAGGATTTGTTTTAGATTTTGGGCACCTCTAAATATAACTTTTGGTTTTGTGCCGAGATAAATTCTTAAATCACTATCCTGTTGTAAAATATGCCAGTGTTTATCGAAAATGTTTCTTAGATCTCTTGCGTTAGTATTGAAATCTAAGATCATAGGAACTTCTTAGTTCTGTGTTAGTTCTGGTTTGGTCTTATAATTAAGAAGTGCAGATCTCTAGCAATTTCTAATTTTGGCCAGGAAAAGAAGGGGTGGGAGAATCAGGAAGAAGTCTGTGGGCTGAGAAAATAGGGCATGAACCCTGGAGTAAGTAACTTGAAAAGAAGGAGAAACAAAGTTTCTGGCCGTATACTTAGATAAAGTTTAACTTTTATTATAGCAGTAAATAAAATTGGTTATAATATTGCCAGCAGGTGGCAGTATAACCACACTAGAAAAAATAATAAAGAGGCTAACTAAATTGACGAGTGATTAATCACACAGTATATACAGGGTTAAACAAAAAGAAAAGTGAAATATACATATGTACAGATGATAGCACTGGAGCTGAGTAGCAATGGTATAAATCAGAAGAGTCACTAAAGAAATATATTGTATCAAATTGTCTTGGTTGCTATGGATGTCAAGGGAAACCCTCGGCTAAACCGTGCTCAAGCTTGGAATATGGCTACTAGAAATATGTACAGGAGAGTCCTCACAAGGGCTAAGTATTGATAGATCAATAAAGCACCAACGTATTCTGGTGAGGCAGGAGAGCGAGAGTGGTAAGGAGTCGGCAAACCAATAAGCCAACAGTATGAACTGCGATTTCTATGGCTCCTGTTGGGAGTCTATAGAGGTTGAAATTGCTATCTCTTATAGGTATCCTGGGTCACTAGTGTCCTGCTTGAGTATAGGTTGATACTGCTGTAAATGTTTAGCTGATCTGTGCCTTCAAGGGCACATGTGTTTGCCTAAGGCAAACAGAATCTAGCTGTAACTATTGAGCAGTATGGAGGTGGTTTAAAAAGGGGTGAATAAAGCTGCTGAGTATTTAGCTGTAAAGTATAGAGTGATACTATTGTTTAGCTGATCTGTGCCTTCACCAAGGTTAAGCATTGTGTAGCTGTCACAGTTACACATTATGTACGTGCTATGAGAGGAAGAACATAGCAGCTTTGTATTAGAGCAGTTCTATGCCTTCAAGAGCACATATAGTAGTAGGAGTTAACTGAGTTTCACTGCTAGCGCTAAAAAATACTAGTCTATAATTTAGCATAGCTGGTGGCGAACCTGGTCCCCATTGCTGTGCCTCTGCATTGGATATAGTAGTCACCCTCAAACCAAAAAATCTTGTCAAAAAGTATCATTTTGATGCCTTCAAGGATATAGTGTCCTTTAAATATGAAGAGCATTTCTTGACTAAATCCTGTAACTGGATATCGATATATTTGATTGGGGCGAAAATAGCGGCTGTACACCGGAGACTATAGGTCTCCCCGGTGGGTGCATAGGAGCTTTATAAATTTTTGGCGATGTGTAGTACACTGGTATTCTTGGGGAGTCCAGAATGAGAAATTGATATTCTTAGAAGGATTAACAGCTAGGCTTGTGTCTTTCTCATCCAATTGACGGTATATATCATTTATGTAACAAATTTATTTTTATAATCCCAACCCCTCCACCCTTGTTGGCTGGTTTAATTATAATGTTTATATCTTTTAGGGCCATATTTTCTCTATGTGTTAAGATTTCCTTTATCTTGGGTTGGGTCTTTGATCTTTCTTATATCCCCTACGCAGGCTCTTTGGAAGACTCATACTGTCTGTTTTTAAGTAGATTGGATAAAATGTAAAAAATGTTTTATGGAAGTATGCTTAAAATCTCCTTTAACATGACATATTGTTTGTTTGTTAAAATCATTATTCATAAAAAACTTTTTCAGTTTCTATATAGGTATTGAATTTATTTACTGGGCAACTGGGTGCAAATATAAAACCTTTTGATAAAACTTTCTCATGGCCTTTATTTAAAATATTGTCAGATAGGTTAAAAAATTATTATTTTCTCATTAATTTCTGTTTTTGTGACCGCCATCCTCTTTCCTCCTCTATTTCCCCTTATTCCGGTACTCCTTTAGCTACAGATTATATGCTTTGTAATAGTATTACACTATGCAAGTAGTAATCCCTAGGCTGTAATATAAACACTGCATTTTCTTCTGGAAAAAAGTGTTTACTGCAAAAAGGCTGAAGGGACTAATTATACTCACCAAAATAAATACAAGTTGTAGTTGTTCTGGTGACTATAGTGTCCCTTTAAGTGGCAAGCTCCCTTGTATTAATGCAAAATCTGATGTAATGAAATGCTGTATATGAAGCAGGAGTCTAACTCAATGTGGATATAAAAGATTTAGGTATTATAGGATTTCTATACTAAACAGTGAATACATAAACAAGACTATTCATTTTACTAGTTAAGTGAAAAAGCGGCTCTGTTTAAAGCCATTTTAGCTCCACAAGTATTTCATTTATTTTGACATTTTACTTTTTTTTTATTTGAGAGCACAGTTTGCAAAAGCTGTAGAAGAAATTTTAGAAAACAGAAAACTATAACTTGTAAAATATCGGTGCATATGAAAACCTGCTTTTATAGGAAAAATTAAAACCCTTTCAAGAACAGGGGTGGATTTTATTGAAAAAGAAGCTTGCTGCCCCTAGAGGTGATCACCCACAGCATGGTCAGTCTCAATCATCATGTTAGTCACTGTGAGTTAATATGATGTTAAATGAGGCACAGGGTGCACCTCAGGGATGTGGTTCCTGATAAGTTGGTCTACAGATATGGTAGGTAGAGTGGCAGAGGCTTGGATAGGTTGTAACATCCTTTCTTCTTCTCTCCACAGCTGCTCCCTCAGCTTCAAGCTGTGGAAAGAACCTCGCTCTGTGCTGTTGCTCTCTCGTAGGATCACCCCGTGGGACAGCTGCATGGTGTCCAGAGGGATCCCATCTGAGAGTGGGATTGGGGTTCTAGTACTCTCAGCTAGTGTGCTGCTGGAAAAGGTGTACGGTTTGGACAGCCACTCTTCAAGCTTCTCAGAATTTGAGGAAGAAGGAATGTGCTGGAAGGCCCTCAAAGACAGGTCAAGGTCTTTTTCTATAGTTCTCCTGCTCCCTTTTAGATGCTTGCTGGTTGATGGTCCAGATTTAACTAAGGGTTTTCTTCCTTTTTCATCAGACTCCTTTGTTGGGCCCATCATTATAACCTGAGGGTGTACATGGTGCTTTGGAAGTCTGGCTGGGTCAAGCTTTGGCACAGAAAGGACATTGCCTGCCTCATCATACATCACATCCTTTTTCTGCGGAGGTCTTCCCAGCTGAATCTTCAGTATGTTGTAGAGGGCGGGTGGCAGTAGGATGTTTTTATCAGCCTTTTTTTCTTGTTTTATTTCAAGTAGCTGCTTCAGGAACATTTCTTTCTCTGTCTCCTCAAGAGATTTAGTGATATCCTTCAAACCAGCTGAACGTAGTGGCCCACGATGTGGACGGTATGGCCTTTTTATTTTCTGGCACTGTGGCGGAGGAGGAACAGGTTGGAAAACTGTTAAAGATCTTTGGGTTGTCGTTGTTTGTTTGGGGGTCTCTTCAGTTTCCTCTTCTTCTTTCTTAGTTTGGTCCTCAGTAGACGGTACTCTTGACACTTGGGCATGTGTAAAATCTTGGGGGCAGGATTCCACTGTGAATTCCTCTGTGATCTCAACAAGAGACTCCAAGGAAACCTGGGTAAGACAAGAGCAACATCAGTACAAAAAGAGCAGTTAGACACTCATCAATTGACATCAGTAGAATGAGAGCAGTTATAGACATTCATTGAATGACAGCACTGAAAATGGGAGCAGTTATAGGCACTAAACTGGACCAAACCACTGTATAGAGTGCTAAACTTTACCATTCTAATGCGTATAATGCTAAACAGGGTATTCAAACAAGAAGTGCAGCACAGTTTTCTACTTATGGGGCAGTGTAGGTGCAGTCCGGTCACAGTCCCCATGAGGACACCTGTTTACTGCCAAAAGCACCTTCAATGAGGAACTGAGTATCAGATTTGGACCATGGAGCAATGCAAGAAGGTTGCCTGGTCATGTGGATGTTACTTTGACAAATACCACCTGTGGCAGACCTCTCTGCCTCTGGATTGTTATTTTAGACTATTTTGTCTGTTTGTTTGCCAGTCTCTGGTTGTTTGTGTGTTTCCTGATTATATTCCTTAAAAGACGAATGAACTACCGAATGTGTGTGTGTGACTGTCTGATTGTGTGTGTGTGTGACTGTCTGTGATTGTGTTGTGTGTATGTGTGACTGTCTGCCTGTGATTGTGTGTGACTGCCTGTGATTGTCTGTGTGACTCTGTGTGTGTGACTGTCTGCCTGTGATTGTGGGTGTGTGTGTGAGAGACTGTCTGTGACTGTCTGCGATTGTGTTGTGTGAATGTGTGACTGTCTGCCTGTGATTGTGGGTGTGACTGTCTGTGAATCTGTGTGTGTATGTGTGACTGTCTGCCTGTGTGATTGCCTGCGTGTTTGACTGTCTGCCTGTAACTGTGTGTGAGTGACTGTGTGTGGGACTGTGTGCATCTGACTGTGTCTGATGGTCTTCGCCCTGCAGTGAGCCGGCAGCCAGGATATGATGTCATCGTGGCCTCAGCGTCATTACGGGGCGTGCGATGGACCTGTGCAGGAAGAGCACAGAGATCCCAGCAGCAACGACTGACCACCAGGGACTGAGGATCCACTCCAGCCCTTCTAGAGCAAGGTAGGGAGGCTGGGTGCACCTCTTAATTATTAAATGTGTGTATGTATGTAATGATTGTGTGTCTGTAATTGTATGTGTGTGGGTCAGTGATTGTGTTTGTGTATATCTGTGATTATGTGTGTGATTGTGTGTGTGTGTTCACATAAGGATAACAAATAAGGGATTTATCTACTAAACAACTGAAAATAAGAAAAGTGCATTTTTTTAATCCTTTAGCTGTTTAGTAGATCATTCCCTGAATTGGTGCCCGTATGTGAGATTTCCATAAAGATACCAAATGAGGGTGCTGTTTAGCAAATAGCACCTTATTTGGTGTCCTTAAATATGGCAATTCTACAAAGGATAGCAAATAGAGGAGTTATCTAAACAAAGATTGAAATGAAGAGGTGTCAGCCAGCCCACAACAAGAAATCTGGGTGGCTAATGTGAATTATATGCAAATGTGTAGTCAGATGCCAGCATGCTGGCATCAGACAGTCAATGGCAGCATATTACCCCATCCCCTAGCTAGAAGTTTTACTGCTGCCTCTCCCCCTCCTGTTTTGACTGTGGTATCTTATGTGCCCCCCTATATATTGTTTCTAGAGTCGCCACGATGTCTGCATGTGTGTCAATATGTATCTGTGTGTGACTGTGTTTGTGTGTATATGTATCTGCACGTGTGTATGTCCATATATGTGCAGACATCTCAAAATCTCGCCAACACTACACACAAATACACTCATGCATTTCAACGTCAACACTACATACAAACCCCACCATTATATACAACCATACTGTGGCAAACCTAGCCACTTAAGACTGTATTTCCCACTTAAGACTGTATTTACATGTATGTGATATTTTGGCTTTAAGACTACCTGAACTGTCCATGTTCCCTATTCTGTATTTTATGTGAACGAGAGCATTCGTATGCTGGCGGCACGAAAGCCACCAGCATTCATACAGTAGTTTCATGACCTGTGAATTTCAACACTGTTCGTGAAACGAACAAACTACCGAATGGGAGACCACACACAAGAGGTCGTGTGGCTCCCATTACGGATCGCAACAAAGTATCAGTCGGCAGTTAATAGATGTTCAGGGTGGCCGCTGTTCGGATACCGACCACGCGGCGGCCATCTTGGATCCTTTGTTAGCCCAGCGGTGTTTGGTCGTCGAGTGCCTGGACCTAAAATCGGCTACTCGACGGCACGAATACTGCTGGACTTCCAGGCCATTCGGGAGCACCGGTCTTTCGGTATTTTATCTCTGCATGTGTATTCGGGACTTTTGTGAAGAATTTGTGTTCAAGTGTATTTCGTGCGGCGTTCAGCTAATTGTGCTGGGATCTGAGCGGTACTTTCACAAAGTATGTGCTCAGACCCCAGCTAACTGCCGAACGGTTATTCGGTACAATAGCACGAATAATATTAGAGTTATAGATTTTTGTGTAAAAAGCCAGTTCTGCTGTATGGAGGGATAATCCACTTAACAGTGACAGTATCCCTCTCATACAGCAGTGCATGTTGGGAGAAATGCTCTGATTGTTAAGTTCCCCATGTAGTCCCCTACTGTACAACCCCTGTAAAGTCAGTAAGGAAACCCCTTGCATGGGGAACCACATAAATACTGGAGCTTGTGAATAAAACCTCAGTTGACTCCCAGCCTATGTGTCGTCTAGCCCTTGGGAAGGAAGGATCTGTATAACGCTACCGGGATTATTGTATGCTGTACTTGTTTTACCTGGATTACTACATGCTGTTACTGTCTACCACTGGAGATATTGTGAATGATACTACCTCTCCGCTACACATATCACTACATTCAAATACTACACAACACACAAATGCATGCTTGCATTCAAACGCCAACACTACATACAAACACACCGCTACATTCACTCACATATACTCCATACAAAAACATGCATGCATGCATGACACACAAACACTGCTCAGTGCTAAATACATTAAAAAAAAAAATTGGGATGTTTTTAATATTAAAAGTTGAGGGGGGGGTGCCAAAAATAGGACCAGCCCCAGGTGCCAAATGCTCTAGGTACGCCCCTGCCCAGTAACTGGATGACACACAGTTCCAGGGGTACAACAACAACTTTATTGGCCACACTCTGCTTTATACTTTTCCCCATGCAAGGGGTGGATCACACATAAAGACAATGTCCCCTTCCAGGGGTCGTATAATGGATCCGGAACCCTAGTCCCTTTGTCCCCTGTTCCCTTTCAGGGTCCTCCCCCTCCCAGGGGTCTCCTGACGGAAATGGAGCTCCAGTCCCTTTGTCCCCTGTTCCCGCCACCCATCCTCAGGGCTTCCCACCTCTGGTGACAAGGGGTTTTCATCCCATGAGCCTCTGTACCCGGGAGCCCCAGCTACAGAAAGCTGCCCGCCTCTATGGCTACCAGCTACAGGAAGCCCGCCACACCGCCATTGTCCTGCAATCTCAGGGACCCCACAAGAACACATCTCTATGGGAGTCCCGACTTGCTGCAGTCTTTGACCTTTTGGGAACGGATTGAGGCAAGACAGAGGCAACGGTCACCTACCAAGCCTGGGACTGAGGAAGATTCTGGTGGAGTCGCAACGTCCTACTCATCCTGGCACAAAGCCAAGATGGACTGTCAGCCCACCAGTCATCCACAACAATTTCTACAAGTGCCCAGAAGGGGTTTAGCCCTTTCTCTGGAGATGAAGTAAAGGCATCACTTACAGACTTAATTGGGGATAGGTGAGGACAGTGCACCGCCATGTCGATTTTAATGCCATAAGAACTGCCCATGTGAGGTCCAGAGGTTGCGGTGAAACCATTCAGCATATCTTACATGGCAGCGGTGCTGGATTCCTACTGAACCGTAATTATGGTATCGGTTGATGCCTGCCAACTGACTCTCATTCATACTCTTGTGCTTAGCCTTACTTCCTGGACTTTGCTCAAAGTAGCACTGCCTGAATTTTATTTGTGTAGCCTAAGTTCACCTATTTTGGACAGAATCTCTGACCTAGTTATTGCTAGTTTGCAAAGCCAGATTGTGAAGGAATGCCCTATCACTTGGATCGGTACTATTTCCTTTTATCCCTGTTCGCATGGTTGTTCGAACTCACTTGGTACGGTTCCCGAATGAGGACCACCCCAGCACCCCATTCGAACATGGAACACCAATTATTAGGTGCAAAACCGCAAAGGAAACAATTAATAAATGCTTACCTGGGTGGCACGTGGATGGCAGAATGGATGGCGGACATTTCGTCTCCTGAACGCAGTTAGCTGTACCTGGTCTTCGAGTGCCTGGAACTCATTTCAGGTAAGCAATTCCATGAACACCGCGTCCCAGTTCCCGACCACCTATTTGAACTGCGTTCGGGAGATATGAATTACCGAATGGGGGAGAATTCGTTACGTGAAAGCAATTGGATATCGTGACGAACGCCCCCTCCCCAGGACGAGTGTGGAAGCTAGCCTCCGGCCAACTGACTGAACCATAGAAAAGGCTGGTAAAAAGACTTGGTTTGTGGGATTTATTTGTACTGTTCTGGACCCGAACAAATTCACGAACTGCGGACCACCTCTGGGCTTATTAACCCCTGTTTTGCCTTCCCAGGAACCATTCTCTTCCTCAGTTTGGGAATCCGTTTAAACTTCATGTGGCGGACAAGTGTTGTAATCCAAGGGAGTATAGTGATTATAGCAATCCCTAGAGTGTCCCCTCCACACATGAGACGAAGCTCTATGTTGAGGGTGAAAAGGAACTGATTTAATGGGAGCCACATGCAGTCTTATATGCAACTCCCCATGCAAGGGGTTTCTGGATAGATATATATATATATATATATATATATATATATATATATATATATATATAATCAGGGGCATTCCCCACTGGAGAGTAGACTACAGCAAAAACATACACATGATTACATTGGCTCTCAGGTCCAGGACACTCCTACACAAAACAAGATAATCCCTCCCCTGTGCCTGGGAGATAATTGAGTCAGGAACTACACTAAACTCAATTATCTCCCAAAAGTACCCCCAAAACACATGGAAACACCCACAAAAGTCACATCTCCTGATAGCCCTGATCTGGGAGACCAACATATCCCAAAATCACCCAGATTGGTTCAGGTGTTCGGGATCTCCATGGAAGTTTGGTCCTTAAGGGATTAAAGGGCTCTTAGTCTTTTGGCAAGAGGCTGGCCAGCAGGCCCCTCCAAGAGCCCATGGCGAGGTTACTTTCACCACAATTTGTTTTTATGTTACCAAAGTTGAAAAACCGCTAGCACTGATTTCATGGAACTGTTTTGGACATAGGACCATATGCGCGGTCGGTCAAATAATTGACTTCCATGGAAATCTCGAACCCTAGGACGATCTGGGTCATTTTTGGATATGTTGGTCACCAAGATCGGGGCTATCAGGGGATGGGTTTTCATGTGTTTTGAAGGTACTTTTGGGGTGTTTGTAAACTTTTCTGTGCCTGGAGATAATTGAGTTTGTACAGTTCCTGACTCAATTATCTCCCAGGCACAGGGGAGGGATTACCCTGTTTTGTGTGGGAGTGTCATGGGCATGTTTTCTGTGTCCTTGTAATGCATAAAAGCAGGCCATTGAGCCTGGATTAACCAGATCATTTTACCCCTTCATTGGGAGTTATAGTCACACTTATAAACACTACGACGCTTGAGACTTGGGAGATTCTACACGGATGTACTCAGCTGGAATACTGGGATCCATTACAGATATCTTGTGTGGTTTTTCTTACAGAAACTCCCGAACTGAGACCAGTTGTTCCCACCATTTCCCTGGAACTGGTGGGAACTTTTATCTCGTGGCCGACCGGTCAAAACTTTACCCCGTTGCAGTTCCAAACCACCAAACCAATCGGAGCGCTTTTTAGATATGTTGGGCGCTCAGATCAGGGCTATCCGGGGATGGGACTCTTTCCATGTATTTTTGGGTTACTTTTGGGGTGTTGTAAGATTGGTTGCTTATGTTTTCCTGTACCTGAGAGATAATGGAGTTAGTTTCCTGACTCAATTATCTCTCAGACAGAGGGAGGAGTTTACTGTGTTTCTGTATGGAGACCCCCTGATGGGGGTCTGTTTATAAATTGAGAGTGCTTGCCTGAAATAAAGAGAGATCTACTCCCAGCATTCAGTCTCGAATAATGTATGGGGGTAATGCTATACCAGCTATATTCACTTTCACTACTTGATAGAGCTACGTCACACTGGGAAAGGGAGTCCGTTGCGGCGATATACTGGCGGTCAGCCACACAGATGTCTATCACTGGTGTAGCGGAGCTGCAATATTAAATCCCAATATCTCCGCTGGTAAAAGAAAGTAATCCAAGAAAAGCCCTGAATGAAGGCAATATCCCAAATCCCCCAGTAACCGGATGAAACACAGTGCTGGGAGTCAACTGAGGTTTTTATTCACAGGTCCCAGTATTTATGTGGTTCCTCATGCAAGGGGTTTCCTTAATCACTTTACAGGGGTTGTACAGTAGGGGACTGTGGAGGAACCAGCCTCGCCACTGGGCATTGGATAAGACTGATTGCCAGCCTCCTGCCATGTGACTATGGCCCCTGGGATGTAATGCCTGCTCTCCTGTACTGCTGAGGATTGCTACCAACTAGGTGGATTTGACTATGGAGCTTGTGTAGTGCCCTCTGTTGGTAGCAACAGTAATATGCACTACCTGAATAGCAAGACTGGTAATTTGCATATTCGGGTAGATTTGCATATTGCTAATTCTGCATGCAGGAGAGTCATTTTGTGTTAATTATGTTCTCCACCCATTTATAAATATGTAATTATGTTATAATAAGTCACTGTATGTTGCCTGCTATGATTTGACTGTTTGTAATTTTATTGAGTTTTCACAGCAATTTTAATGTAATGACCATATGGACTAGTCCCAAGTAAAATAAAGTTTTAGACAGTTCTACTTCACCCTCAATTTGGAGTCCTGTCTCATTTTGGGGGAATCTGCTACAAGGGATTGCTATGCTCTGCATATTCCCTTGCTATAATCACTCCTAAGCTCTTTTAAGAGCTCGTTCCTGCTTCGCTCTGAAGGAAGAGCGGTTTGGCCTGCGGTGGTTGTGGTGTCGGCTAGAGTGCTTGGAATCCTCAAGAAGCGCTAGGAGCATCTATCAACAGAGACACCCAGTTGGGGTGCCAGGTGATCAGTTACAGGGACTACATGGGGAACTGAACATACAGGACATTTTTCCCACCAGGCACTGCTGTACAAGAGGGATACTCCCATAAGTGGATTATCCCTCTGTACAGCAGAACCGGCCTTTTTACTTAAAAATATATAACTTGAACGTTATTCGTGCTATTTGACCGAATTACATATAGGTAGATAGCTGGGATCTGAGCGCATACTTCAGGAAACTACCGCTCAGATCCCAGCACAATTAGCCGAATGCCATACGAAATACACTTTAATATAAACTCATCAGAAAAGACACGAATGCACAGTTTGAGGGAAAGTACTGAAAGACCGGTGTTCCAGAACGATCTGGAAGTCCTGCGGTGTTCGTGCCGTCGAGTAGCCGATTTTAGTTCCTGGCACTCGACGACCAAACACAGCTGGGCTAAAAGTGAATCCAAGATGGCCACCGACGCGTGGTCGGTATCCGAACGGCGGCCACCCCGCGAATCAATTAACTGAGGAACGATACATTGTTGCAAACTGTTAATGGGAGCCACACGACCTCCTGTGTGTGGTCTCCCATTCGGTACCTTGTTCGTTTCACGAACAGTGTTGAAAGTCACTGTTCGTGAAACTACCATATGAATGCTAGCGGCTTTCGCACCACTAGCATATGAATGCCCTCTATCTCCTTTTTAAGCGAACAACATGAAACAACATAAATTAAACAGCCTTTCTAGGACAACCATTAGATATAAAGGAATAGTATTAAGTGGATAGGTTTGCCTCAGCTGGTACTATATCTTAGGATGCATTGCCTTTACAACAGATATAACTGCCCTTTCTTCTTTCTGTATTGTACTTTCCATGCCTCAATAAAAAAGAATAAAAAATGCAAATACGGAACTCCTTCTGAAGAGAAGCCAGCTTTCTCACCAGTATATACAACGCTCATATCAACACTTCCGCGAACATGGACATGGAAACAAATGCCTTCTGACAAACCTACTCAAACAATGCAATGCACAACTATTGTGAAGGAATTCCCAGCACCATTCGGCGATTTGCACTCCCTGCTATCTACTTCCCTTAGTTTTTTGTTTTATTTTATGTCCGTTCGTTAAATCATATGTTTTACCGAACTGAGACCACCCTGGGACTAATTCGAACTTGGAACACTGTGTAGCAATACGGAAACCGCAGACTAATTGACTACTCCTAGGTGGCCGCCATTTCTTGCATACGAACGCACGTGGTGAGAACAATGGACGGCAGCCATCTTGTCTCCCGAATGTGGCCAGTTGGACTTGGTCATTTTTGGCACTCGCACGAACCCCAGTCTATATGGAAGTCCCCTATGTTCTATTCCCCAGCACTGTAGACGAACGGCTTTCGGGAGTTTGAAACCGACGAACGACAGGAGCATTCTACACGAACCATTTCTATTTTACCTATTGCGGTTTTCATATGAATCTACACGAACGGAGACCGGTTCTTGCCACAAATCTTCTGGAATGGTTTATCGGCTTCACCCTCGTGGTAGACCTGTCAACCTTCAACATGGTTTCCGTTCGAAAACTACCAAACGGATTTGGCTGAAATTTTAATATGTTTCTCCCACAGAGTTCAGCTACCGAGGGATATGATGTTTGTGGGGTTTTTATGTATTTTTGGGGTATTTCTAAAAAATTGTGACAATGTTAACTTTTTCTGGCTAGCAGATAATTGATTTTAGCATGTTTCCAAAACTCCATTATCTCGCTGGCTCAGAGGAGGTGTCATGTGTATAAATTGGATGCCTGTTTTTCCATTAAACCAGTCTTGTCCCAGCATTAAGCTTTGGCTCACGTGTGGGTTATTATGCGACACCAGCGATATTGGAACCTTTTGGATTACTGGCGATATTATTTCATGGAATGAGGAAATACCAGACGGGAATAACTATTCTGACCATCACAACTGGTTGGCAGCGGCGGGATCATCCCTTTTTCCTGCATAATCAACTAATTAATGGAGCTAGACCGAGAGAACTTGGCTGCGGCAAAACCGACCGTTCGGGAAAATGAAACATCGATCAACAGGGAGATCAGTGAACGATTGCCACTGTTCGGGCCAAACCCACCTCCTGAAATCATCATCCAGATGATTAACAATGTGACTGAAAATGCTAACACAAAAGAACAGCGAAAGCTACAACTGAAGCTGGCTGAAAACCAACGAACAGCAGCAATTTCACCGAACGGGGGTAACAGCATAGTCAAATCGCGGAAGATTTCCTTCAGCGCTTTTAAAAGTTTAAATGAGACAGAAAGCGAAATTGATGGCTATCTGGCAGATTTTGAGCGCCAGTGTGCTCTACACAAAGTGGCTCCAGACGAATGGGTCCAGATATTAGCAGGAAAGCTGTCTGGCAAAGCAGCCGACGCCTTCAGGGCAGTTTCAGATCAGGAGATCCACAGTTATGAGTGGGTAAAAGAGGCGCTCCTGAGGCATACCGCAGGAAATTCTGGGAATCTCGCTAAGTGGACAAGGATCCCTATACAGAATGGGCCTGCTACTTACAGTTATCAGCCTCCTATTGGATTACAAGCTGCCAAGCAGCCACTGTAGATGACATCTTGCAGCTTATCCTACTAGAACAGTTTTATAACCATATCCAGACAGACGTCAAGGACTTGGTAAGAGACCACAGACCCCTCTCCCTACCCAAGGCAACCAAACTTGTGGATGAGTACACTGATGCCCGCAAGGCAGAGCGTGCTAAACCTCAGGTTCAGCCTCTTCAGACCGAGACGCCACCACAACCAGCAGTAGCAAGATACCAGACCCTGGACGCCCAGCTAACAACGAGCCCCGCTGTTTTCGCTGCAAGTAACTGGGGCACCTGCGCAACAACTGTCCCCTGGAAGCCCCCAGGTCCAACTGGACTCGCCCTGGGTTTTCCAACCCCCGGGAAGCAGCACATTGCGTGGATTACCCTGCACCCACTGCTTGGGACGCCAGGGAATTGAGCCACGAGGAGCTCCATGAAGCCCACCTGGTCCAGTCCACCATCACTGACAACCAGAAACACCATTGTCAGTTAGTGATGGTCAATGGGAAAACTGCCCGAGGCCTTAGGGACACTGGAGCCACCATCACTTTAGTCCAGAGGCTCTTGATCGACAATTTAGAACGACCGGGTAATCCATTGCTGTTCGAGTAGCCAGGGGGGCTATATATCGGATTCCCATTGCCAAGGTCCACCTAGACTGGGGTGCCGGAGCCAGCAATGTCAATGTGGGGGTCATGAAGGAATTGCCAGCAGAGGTCGTATTGGGAAAGGACATTGGGCCGCTAACCTCCTCCTTCATACCCACACCTACTCACGATGCTCAAGCCGTAACCACCAGAGCCCAAAGCCGTGCTGCCGAGAGCCATCCGCCTCCTACTGAGACCCAGGTAAGACAACCTACCCCGCCCCTGACTGTAGAGCCCCTTCCCTAGGATACCCCGGAGGATTTTGAGAGGGAAGTAGTGGGGGACCACTCACTAAGAAAGTACAGGGAAAAGGCTAGGGTAGATCAAGGGGGACTAGGAGGGGAGCAGCTAGTCTGGGAGGGTAGCCGGTTGTACAGGCTTACGGAGTCCCGGGTCAACGCACCCGGACCCCGGCAAAAAACGCACGCTGGTAATCCCAAAGAAGTACCGGCGGGAGTTGTTGCTAATAGGGCATGATGTCCCATTAGCAGGGCATTTGGGGATACGCCGGACGTTACACCGGGTAACCCAGAACTTTTTCTGGCTTGGGGTATCCGATGACGTCTGGAATTATTGCCAGACATGTGAGGTGTGCCAAAGAGTAGGTAAAAAGGGAGTCTTGATAAAGTCCCGTGGGAGGGACGAAACACGTAGACAGGCTGAGTTCTGGACCTGCTGTTATTTGATTGCTGTTTTGGAGTGAAAGCAGGAAGTATACATCTATTTTGGCAGTCTTTCCTTCGTTTGGCTATGTTTGTTGGATTTTACCTCTGAAGCTATACTTAATTGTGTCGGGGTACATTTTCGATCCACACCGCGGTCTTTTTCGAAGACTCCGACCGCGGTGCATCAGTCAACGACTCTAAAGGACATAAAGTGTGCCGCATTCTTCCTTATTATATTTTTAGACTCTCTGCCCCCTTTTTTTACCTCGGTGGGGGCCCACACCGAGGAGAGGTATTGTGTCTATATTTCTCTATCACAGTATATCCGCATACATATTTGTGTCTGGGTTTGGGGTGGGGAAACACTCAGACACTTTGTTATTTTTTACGTAGAGTCTGGGTGTTTTTACCACTTAATTTCCTTACTCATTATAGAGCTGTGTGGTTACGATAGCGATATTGTTTTTAATTGTTTATATAACAGGTTCAGATTATCTTTGGTATTTTTGATAACTATTATCTAACTGTTTCTGACGAATAAACAGTGGTTTATTTATTCATAATTATAATAATTTTTATTTTTTGACTGGGTAAGTGTCCACACTATTACAATTTGTGAGCTCTCACTCAATATTAGTCGCTGGTGATTGTGTGGAACTACCCTTTCTTTTCTTTTATTTATATATTTCACCATTACTATATATTTTAAAAAAAGGGAGACAACTCTAAAGCCAAAATGGTCCTGATGCCCATCATAGAGGAACCCTTCACGAAGGTAGCGGTAGATTCCACTTGCCCAGCCTAGCCACTCCGGTAAGCGCTATATACTTACCGTAGTGGACTACGCCACCCACTACCCAGAGGCAGTAGCTGTCTCCAACATCCACGTTGAGACTGTGGCTGATGCCCTGGTCAAGATCTTCTCTCGGGTGGGATTTCCCAAAGAGATTTTATCTGACCGGGGTACGCAGTTCACTGCAGAATTGACTCAGCAGTATTGGAAGGTTTGTGGGATTAAACCCCTGAACAGCTCCCCGTACCATCCTCAGACTAACGGTCTCTGTGAGCGCTTTAACGGGACTCTGAAGCAGATCCTTAAGACGTTCACGGGCGCCTACAAAGACTGGGAGCGATTCCTGATGAATCTCCTCTTTGCGTACCGGGAGGTGCCCCAGGAATCAATGGGATTTTCGCCCTTTGAGGTGTTGTACGGGAGGCGCATGAGGGGACCCTAGACCTTATTAAATATCATTGGAAGGGCCAGACAGAGATAGAGGGGACTCCGATTGTGCCCTATGTGCTGGAGCTGAGGGACCGCATGGAGGAATTGGCTCAGACAGTTAGGGAAAACCTCCAAGCGGCCCAGCAGCACCAGAGAGTATGGTACGACCGGAGAGCCAAGCACCGGAGCTTTCAAATTGGACAAAAAGTTATGGTTCTAAAGCCAATCTGGAAAGACAAGCCTCAGGCAGCCTGGCAGGATCCGTATAAGGTTATTGGGCAGGTGTGCGATACCACCTACGTCATAGCTAGCTGTGAGAATGAGGATGTGAGACGGACGTTTCACATCAGTATGCTCAAAGCCTATAAAGAAAGGGCCGAAGAAGTGACGGCCATATGTGCCCCAGCAGGGGAGGACACAGAAGCCTTACCCTTACCAGACCTGTTAGGGGGTGACGGGGAGACGAGGAATATAGAGTTAGTCCAACTGGGGACCCTACGAACGGGCTCAAGCCAACCACCTGCTGGAAGCCAAACAAACCACGTTCTCCCAGAAACCCGGGTATACCCCGTTAGCGGTCCACAAGGACAGGCTCCCTTGAGACAACCCCCGTACCGCATTCCCGAAGCTGTTGAGGACGGGATGCGGAAGGAAATAGAGGAGATGCTTCGCCTAGGAGTTATAGAACACTCAGAGAGTCATTGGGCCTTCGATTACAGGCAGCTCAACAACAAAACGGTGACAGACGCCTACCCGATGCCCCGGATAGACGAACTACTCGACCGTATATCGAAAGGGAAATATCTGACCACTATCGACCTCTGCAAGGGATACTGGCAGATCACCCTAGCAGAAGAAGCTGTCCCCAAGTCAGCCTTCATCACCCCGTTCGCGATAGACCAATTTCGAGTTATGCCGTTAGGGATGAAGAACGCTCCAGCCACCTTCCAAAGGATGGTAGACCGCCTCCTAAATGGTCTCCAGGACTATGCTTGTGCATACCTGGACGACATCGCTATTTATAGCGACACCTGGGAGGCTCACCAAGAACACATAGGGACAGTGATAGATAGGATTAGGGGTGCCGGTTTGACCTTGAAGCCTGACAAGTGTCACATCGGTATGGCGGAGGTGCAATATTTGGGGCACCATGTTAGATGTGGTAAGCAACGACCAGAGCCAGCTAAGATCGAGGCCGTTGCTAACTGGCCCACTCCCCATACCTTCCTAGGGACAGATGGCTATTACAGGCGTTTTGTACCCGACCTAAAAAGAAGCTACCCCGACAGGTCCTGTGGTTCCCGGAGTGTGAGGTGGCTTTCCAAGCTCTAAAACAAGCTCTTGTCAATGCCCCTGTTTTGGCTGCCTCAGATCCTAACAAACGCTTTATCGTCCATACAGACGCTTCCATGTTTGGACTAGAGGCAGTTTTGAGCCAAATCGGAGAAGACGGTGGGGAGCACCCGGTGGCTTATCGGAGTAGGAATCTTTTGCCTAGGGAGGTCAGCTACGCGGCCATTGAGAAAGAGTGTTTGGCCCTAGTCTGGGCACTCAAGAAACTGACCCCTTATCTGTATGGCCGCGCCTTCACTCTCATCACAGACCACAACCCCCTAGTCTGGCTCAACTGGGTCGCTGGAGATAATGCCCGTCTGCTACGGTGGAGTCTTGCCCTACAGCCTTACGACTTCACCATTCACTACCGTCCAGGCAAACAAAATGGGAACGCAGATGGACTTTCATTCCCACAGTTCACTTGGACTAATATTACACTTTTGCCCAAAGACGGCAAGGACCCGACCCTTTGCCAGAGCTACCGGCCGACATCTGTGTTGAACAATGATCTCCAGTTTCTTTTCAAGGTCCTTGCCAACTGCATCTCCCCTCTGTTGCAGGGCACTATTAAACTGGACCAAACCGGGTTCATCTCGGGCAGGGAGGTCCGGGATAAAGCAAATTGCAATGGCTTGACACGGTGGCCCACCAGTTCTACTCCTGTCCACAGATGCCGTAAAAGTGTTTGACAATGTGGACTGGGAGTTCATGTTAAGCATACTACGGGAGATGGGCGTGGGACAGAAATTTATGTCCTGGAATTCCACTTTAAATTCCAATCTGATAGGACGATTAAAGGACCACTCTAGGCACTCAGACCACTTCAGCTTAATGAAGTGGTCTGGGTACCAGGTCCTTCTAGGGTTAACCCATTTTTTTTATAAACATAGCACCCTCAGGGCACTATAGTGCCAGGAAAACGAGTATGTTTTCCTGGCACTATAGTGGTCCTTTAAGAATCAATGGAGCCTTATCAGACCTGTTTGATATCAACTCAACGCCTCAACTCCCAATCAGGTCATGTAAATCGCATCTGCAATATCTTGGGGATTGGTGGACTATGGACCCTATGGATTTGTATCAGGGCCGGACTGGGAAAATAATTCAGCTTGGGCCTTTAAAGGCAGAGCAGCCTGGTTAGAGGGGGCAGGGACATAAAGTGGGCGTTTCATGTCATCAATAATGACATGCAAACCACCTCAAAGTGAGTATGCTAATCTGCTATCCCTCCAGGGCATTTCATGCGCAGAGCCCTGTTGAAGAGCACTTGCATGGGACCAATGCCCTGTGTTTATTTTTCACAGCTCTGCGATTGCTTGTGACTTGTCTATGGTGTCCCTATAAAAGGGATAACAGAGGACAAAAGTGGGGTATGGCCAGTTAAGGGTGTTGGAATTTGTGGGGAGGCTCTCTGTGGCACTGTATGTGGTTGGAAGCTGATTGTGAGATTTGCGTGTGCATAGGTTTGACTGTGGTTTGTGTTTAAAGGAGTCTGTTGTGGACTGAAGTGTGTTTATATGTTTCCACTGGATGTAAAGTGTGAGTCTAGAGCTATAGAGAGTGTGTGTCTGTGTGTGTATTTGAAGTACTTCTAGAGAGTGTACTGTGCTTGTATGTGTATCGGAACTGTTGTGTGCGTGTGGGTGTATCTAGGGGTTGTAGCGGGTTACAGGAGCTGTAATGTGCGATTTTATGTATAGGGGCTGTAGTTTGTGTTTCAGGGTAGTGTTTGTATATGAACTGTAGTTTGTGAGTTTAGGGGCTATAGAGAGTTTGTGTGTCTAGAAGGTGTGTGTGTGTGTGTGTGTGTGTGTGTGTGCGCATCTAGGGGCTGTAGTGTGTGTATATGTGTATCTAATGTTTATGTATATGTATGTAGTGTGTATGGGGCTACAGAGAGTTTGCGTTGGGGTTGCTGTGTGTGTGTGTGTGTATAAAAGTCTTTAGAATGTATTTATGAGGATGTTGTGTAGGGGGGCATAGGGTTCAGCATGTAGAGGGGAAACAAATCTTAAGATTTAAAAAGTCAAAACCTTAAAAAAATACTTTTATGAGCTTAAAGACTATTAACACATTTAACACATTCTTCCCCCCTCCCCTAATTTAATACACCCCACTCCCTACCACCAATTTAATACACCCCGGCCCCAATTCAATACACTGTCCTCTCTCCCTGATCCTCCCCAAATTCTATACATTGCCCTGCCTCCCCTCATCCTCCCTCATTTTAATACACTGGTACCCCTCATCCTCCCTCAATTCAATACACTGCCCACCCTCCCCTCATTTTAATGTTCTCCCTCCCCTCAACCTCCCCAATTCAATACACTGGTACCCCTCATCCTCCTTCAATTCAATACACTGCCCTCCCTCCCCTCATCCTTCCCCAATTCAATACACTGCCGTCCCTCCCCTCATCCTTCCCCAATTCAATACACTGGTACCCATCATCCTCCCTCCCATGAGACGAGGCTCTATGTTGAGGGTGAAGAGAAACTGATTTAATGGGAGCCACATGCAGTCTTATATGCAACTCCCCATGCAAGGGGTTTCTGGAGATATATATATATATATATATATATATATATATATATATATCAGGGGCATTCCCCTCTGGACCCGAGAGGAGACTACAGTAAAACATTGGCTCTCAGGTCCAGGACACTCCCACACAAAATAAGATAATCCCTCCACTGTGCCAAGGAGATAATTGAGTCAGGAACTACACTAAACTCAATTATCTCAAGGCACAGAAAACATATATTTTACAATATCCCGAAAGTATTCCCAAAACACATGGAAACCCCACAAACGTCACATCCCCGGATAACCCCAATCTGGGTAACCAACATATCCAAAAATCACCCAGATCGGTTCAGGGATTTGGGATTTCCATGGAAGTCATAATTTGACAGAGAGTACACAATACAGTAAAAGTACAGAATACACTGCCCAGTCTCTCCCCTCATCCTCCCCCAATTCAATACATTGCCCCCCCTCCCCTCATCTTCCCCCAATTCAATACACTGCCCTCCCCCCATTCAATATACTGCTCTCCCTCCCCTCATCCTTCCCCAATTCATTACACTGCCCCCCTCATCCTCCCTCAATTCAATACACTGCCCTCCCTCCCCTCATCCTTCCCCAATTCAATACACTGCCTCCCCCTCATCCTATCCAATTCAATAAACTGTCCTCCTTCCCTCATCCTTCCCCAATTCATTACACTGGCCCCCTCCCCTCATCCTCCCTCAATTCAATACACTGCCCTCCCTCCCCAATTCAATACACTACCCTCCCACCCCTCATCCTCCCCAAATTTAATACACTGCCCTCCATGCCTCCCCTCATCCTCCCTCAGTTCAATACACTGCCCCCCTCTCCCCTCATCATTCCCAATTAAATACACTCTCTCCCCTCATCATCCCCCAATTCAATACACTGTCCACTCTCTCCGCTCATCCTCCCTCAATTCAATACACTGCCCTCCCTCACTCCCCTCATCCTCCCCCAATTCAATACACTGCCCTTACTCACTCCCCTCATCCTCCCCCAATTCAATACACTGCCCACTCTCTCACCTCATCCACCAATTCAATACACTGCCCTCCCTCCCCTCATCCTTCCCAATTCAATACTGTAACAGATGCCCTGTTCCTGGAGATTCTTGTTTACTTTGCCTGGATCAGTATACGAATCCAACCGAACAGATTTGCCCGAGCTGGTTCGTATACCGAATAATATACCGAACCATTGGACCACCCAGAGCAGTCGCGTGTCTCCAATTGACCCAATTTACCTTACCAACACTTGCTCTAATCACAACACTGAACGTTCTAAGTGGTTCACTGGGTGGCCATCATTCTTATGCCCGAACACGTGGCAGTGACCATCTTGTTTTGTTGAACGCATCCAGCAGTGCTTGGTCGTCGAGTGTATGGAACTATTTTCAGACACTCGATGGCCCGAACACCGCTGAGACTTCCAGGATCACCTAGGTTTGTTCCAAGTCATCCGAAAGAGGCGACGTTCGGTGAAACCTAACTTCCGAAAGAGGGGCACACGACTAGCTTTCCGGGCAGGAGCCTCATGTGTGGCCGATCAGAAATAAGACTTCCATATGAATCCCGAACCCCTGAACCGATCTGGGTGATTTCTGGATATGTTGCTAACCCAGATCGGGGCTATCAGGGGATGTACTTTTTATGGGGTTTGTGTGGGCTTTTGGGGTACTTTCAGATTGTCTATAAATGATGTTCTTTTTCGCCTGGAGATAATTGAGTTGATACAGTAATTGACTCGATTATCTCCCAGGCAGAGGGGAGGGATTGTATGCCATGTGTGGGAGTGTCATACATTGTAACTCTGTCATTATTAGTTTATAAGTTTGTATTGTAGTCCCCAACAACGTCCATGTGGGAGTGCCCTTACATGGGGAATTACATAAAAGGCCAGTATGGCTACCATTAAACCAGTCCACTTAACCCTCAACACGCAGCCTTGTCTCATGATTGTAAGGAACTGCTATACTGTCATAATCACTAGTTCTTATAAGAGCTCTATAGCTATATTGGATTCCTGGTCTGCTTGGATATCAACTGGAGAATACTGCAGCGCTACTCAGACTAGGGGAAAAGGACATCTCTGGTGGTAGATACCCCTCCTCACTCGGGGTGATCGTCACAAATACACTGCCCTCTCTATCTCCCCTAATCCTCCCCCAATTCAATACACTGCCCACTCTCTCCCCTCATCCTCCCTGTGACGGTATTCCCCATCACCTGTACCTTCAGACAGACTATTTATGTAGGTTGCTTTACTTTTCTTATGTTTGAGTCACCCTGTACCCTTTATAGGTGCAGGGTGTGTGCAATGTAATGGTTTATATTGTGTGTGTATACTGTTAAATGTACTACCTGCTCTCCTGTACTGCTGATGATTTCTACCAACTGGATGGATTTGGCTCTGGAGCCTGTGAAGTGCCCTCTGTTGGTAGTAACAGCAATATGCACTATCTGAATAGCAAGGTTGGTTAACTTGCATATTCAGGTAGATTTGCATATTGCTAATTCTGCAGGCAGGAGAGATATTTTCTGTTAATTATAGTCTTCCCCAACCCTTTATAAATATGTAATTGGGTTATAATAAGTTGCTGTATGTTGTCTGCCATGATTTGACTGTTTGTATTTTTTTGCAGAGGAATAGGCAGAAGGGATGATACCTGCCTGGAAAAAGAGCTGCAGCCTGGTCGGGAGGAAGAGCGACTGGGGTTGAAGCTTTCCAGGGTCCCTGCAAGTGGCTAGGAAGTGGCCTGGACGGAGGTCCGTCACACTCCCCCAATTTCATACACTGCCCTCCCTCCCCTGCTCCCCCAATTCAATACACCCTTCCCTCATCCTCCCCCAATTCAATACACTGCCCTCCCCTCATCCTCCCTCAATTCAATACACTGCCTGTAACGGAACCCCCGCTAAAACGTGAACTGCCCCAGTACCCTGCAATGTATGTTACTATCCTGACATCCCTTTTATGTGTTTACCTATCTGTGCATAAGAGGCAATCCAGTTCCTTCTCAGGTACAGAGAAATCCTTTTATCTTGTCACAAATGGTTTGTTAGGCACAGACCCCTACATGGGGTCTACAACACAATGCGAAAGGAAGGGAGAGGGGGAGAGACACAGACAAGCAATACATTGTTAAAAAGCCCTAAAGATATAATGATTGTTCTCTAGACAATGGCGGAAACCTGTGCCTAAATAAACGATGATATTGATAATAGCTAAACGCTAAGCTTGAGGAGATAAAACTGATGTTGGAAGGTTGGAGCTGTGCAAGTTAATAACTGGATACCTTGTGTATATATATGAAATTGAAGTTTGTTAGCCGGGAAAACTGCTGGACTACAGTCAAAATAGAAATCGGCTATTTTAATTATGTATATATATGAAATTTAACATTGGTATATGCCATCTTTAATGACCACTCCCGAAAAAAAATGCTATAGACGCAGTGACCGTTTTTTTAGATTTGCGACGTCTACAGTGATCGCTCTTAGATAATAGTCACAGCTATATCCGCCAGATAACGGCGGAATTTATATCTCAACTAAATATTGATACATAGTTATATCTAACAAATATTTACAGAAGTAGATTGCTATAAAAGATAATGCCTCCCAAAAAAGAAAAGGAGAAAAATAGCAATACAAATTCGAACAAGACTAAGGGTATTAATATCTTTTATTCACCTAAACTTCAAGAAAGGAGTACTTTGAGTAGACTATCCCATGTCTCTAGCTCAAGAACAAACCCAGATATCAGGAGGTAACATTGCAAATACTCAACGATGCATTGGAAAATGTATATATTAAATTGAAACAGGATGTAGAAGATAATTCCAAAATATTAAAAGAGGAGATTTTAAATTTATCTATAAATCTGCAAATACAAGCGGACAGTCTTAGGCAAATACAAATTAATAATGAGGAACTGACGAGGAAATGCAACTATCTGGAGGAGAAAATACAAACCATAGAAACAAAAATGGGTGACTTAGAAGACCGCTCAAGGAGGAATAACATCAAAGTAAGAGGGATTCCTGAAAATATCAAATTTGATCAATTGGAACAATATTTAAAAACCCTCTTTCAAAGACTTACTCCTGACTGTCTGTCCTCTACGAGATTTACCATTTGAGAGATTTCATAGATTAATCAAACCAAAACATTTGTCATCTAACGTGCCCAGAGATACAATAGTATGTTTTTCCAATAACCAGGTGAAGAATCGGACTATGCAAGCTATGCAGAATAAAGGATTGGATGATCCTGAATTTAAAGATATAAAATTATTTTCTGATTTGTCTATGATGACTCGTCAATCAAGAAAAAAATTTGCTACTCAGACTGCCACTTTAAGATCTCATGGGATTAAATACAAATGGAATTTTCCAACGGCTCTCCAAGTCTATTATCAAGATCAACAATTTTTTCTAAAAAATGTAGAGGATGTACAACAGTTTATGTTAACATGGAAGTTAACATAGAATAACAATGTTAACTGCAGGACTCCTTTAGTTCCCTCCTTTCTGGTAAAGGAGGAAGGGAGAAAGAGAGAATGATGGGGGAAGACACTATTAGAGGGATATATTTATAATAAAAGGATGTAATATTTAATAGGCAATCATACTTTATAATAAACACATAAAAATAAGTTAATATTACTAATTTAAAATATTAGGGTGATATATTGACACTTTATAACACATTAAATATAAGGAAATGGTGAAATCATCTATTTACTTACGAGAATGGGGGTTAATAATGATCTTATAAGTATTAGGCTATTATATTAATAATTAGTAACACATAACTGCATAAAGAACAAAACCGTTTTAAATAAATTTATTGACACCACTATGAAAGGGGTAAATAATGTTTTTTTTTTTTCTTTTATCAGGTTGTTATATTAATATTTTGTAACACATATATGTATAAGGAGCAAAATTGTTTTAATTAATTCACCGATATAAATATGAAGCAAGTTATTTATGGAATAATTCACTTATCACTAACTATAAAATTTAGGATGGAGTAAGGTAAAACTTGTTTATTTAAGTACGTATCTATTTTTTTTTTTCTCTCTCATCTCCATCCTGGTGTAATATTGGAACAGGAGTTGGAACAACTTATTTAACGTTGTATCGATATAATAATATGTTGAATATGATATAAGGTTAAGGAGGAGAAGGAAAAGAAAGGGGAAAGGATACATATAAATATATTACATTCTGACTGGTTATTATGTTATTATGGATATGGATTCCCTGATATAAATAATAGTATGATCTATCGATACCCATATCTACATGTTTACATGTTTAGATCTTATAATTTGGGGAATCTAATGATGAATATAAAATGAATAATTTGAACTAATAATCTTACCTTAAGCTTGTCTAGCTTATATAGATATACATATACAAAGAATGTTAGTGATAAAATAACCATATTCTTTATTTTATATATAAATGATGTCAATGGATAAAAATGTAGCTATAGTTCTGGGGGTGTGTAAATGTTGGCTAAGGGTTAAAATTTGTTTATATTAAGGTGTCTCTTACATTCCCCAATGGAACCTATTTTCCTGCATATCAGGGCAGGCTAGTCCAAGAGTCATATGGGAATGATTTCCTCTTGGATTATTAAAGGTGGGGGTATATTCCCCTCTATGTTTTTTTTGTTCACAACTTATTTATTCTTTTTTTTTATTTTCTGTATTTTTTGGCTGTTTTTTTTTTTTTCTTTTTCTTTTTTTTTCTTGTTTTAATATGTAGCTGTGTGAGACTTGGTCTGGGATGGGATAGGGATTTCTGGAATAGAGATGTCACTTAAAATAATTACTTGGAATGTCCAGGGCATGAATTCACCTCAAAAAAGGGGAGCTGTATATAAATTCTTAATTGAAAATTCAATTGACGTAGCTTTTATTCAAGAGACTCACTGGATTGAAACTCCTGATAGACTATGGAAATATAAAAAATTCCCTACAGTTTATGCAGCAAATTTGGAAGGTAAGAAGAAAAAAAGGGGAGCGGCTATTATTATTTCAAACCGACTTAGTTTTGAAGTTATTCACTCAATAACTGATAAAAATGATAGATATCAGGTTTTAATTATAAAAATCAATGGTCTCACATTTACCTTTGTAAACATATATGTAGCGGATGGCACCAGGCGACCCTACAAAAATACTGTATAAAGCTGCATCCGTGTATCTGCTGTATTTTCTGTGTATTGAAAAAGAATTGTATTCCTCTGATTGTTCGGTAGTTTCATTCCCTTAGTTTATTCGAATGAAACTACCGAACAACCAGACCTCCTTGTGTGAAGTGTGTCCTCAATTACCCGTTGCAACATTGTTGCGAACGGGTAATTGAACAGTAAGTAGCCGTCCTTTGTTCTCGGGGGTGGCCGCCATTCGACAAACGAACACGTGGCGGCGCCATTTTAAAACTCCCGAACAGCGGTGTTTTGCCGTCGAGTGTCTGGAACTAAAATCGGACACTCGAGTAGGCGAACACCGCTGAGACCTCCACAGCCCTGGTCCGTTCGGTTCCAAACTACCGAACGGCCCCTCGTTCGGTAAATAGAGAATACCGAACGAGGGGATTCAGGCGAACCCCCCTAGCGTCTATAGCTAGAGGCTTTCGTGTATTTTTATTCCCTTATGCCAGGACCGACCGCAAGGCCCATTCACATGGAACCGAATTCGGCTAGCTCTGTTCGTGCGGTCGGTCATTTTATTCCCTCCATACTTTTCCCGAACCCCTGGTCCGATCTGGGTGATTTTTGGATATGTTGTTCACCCAGATCAGGGCTACCCAGGGATGTATAATTTAAAGGGGTACCCCTACGTTTAGGGGTACATCCAGAAATGGGGGGAATTGGTGTGCTGGCTAAGGGGATTATGATGCTGGTTGAGGGGAGGGGATGTGTGGGAGGTTACCAGGACAGGATTGGCTACTGTAATAATTACTGTAAATCCCTCCCTTGCATGGGAGCATGCTTTATAAGGAGACTGTGATTAAAGGCTTGTCAGTTATGCTCCTGAAACTGTGTGTCGTCCAGTTATTGGGATTGCTGTTGGGATATTGCTGTATTTTACCTGCTGGAGACCCTGCCTTTGGATTTACTATTTACTTGTTCCTGAGTCTCACTTGGATTATAAGCGGAGATAACCTGGGTACTATTGCATCTCCGCTACAATATACGCTCCGAATTACAACCCGTCAGATCTGTTAGATCAAATTATGGATATTGTAGATGAAGTTGCCTGTGGTAGTATTATAATAGGAGGAGATTTTAATAGTGTTGTTGACCTAACTAAAGATAGAAGTCATAAATATTCTGAGAATGGTAACCCTTGCAATATAGGATTATTTGGCTTATCTGATTTTTTAGCTAAAAATTCCCTGTTTGACTGCTGGTGAACTATGAATCCTCAGGAAAGAGACTATACATTTTTTTCGCATGTACATCAAACTTATTCTCGTATTGATATGTTTTTTGTGAAAGAGGGTCTTTTAAATAACATCATAAAATCTATAATTGGCTCTATAGAAATTTCGGATCATGCCCCAGTCTCTTTGAGAATTAGGATAAAAGAAGGTAATACTCCAAGGACTAAATGGAGGCTTAATGAAAGCCTTTTGAAACTTGACTATATCAAGGACCAAATAGAAATAGAAATAGAAAACTTCTTAAAAACTAACTATAACGGAGAAGTTGCAACACCAATTGTATGGTGTACCCTAAAAAGTTTTACAAGAGGACTATTAATAAAGTTCGGTTCTGAAAATAAACGAAAGAAAGGTGAATCATTGTGACAGACCCATCTGTCTGGATTACAAATGCTTTGTTCGCCTGTTTTGCCGGTTACATGAATTTCCCCATTCGTATGCTTTATTCAAGGGAATGTCGGTTTTGTCGAACGGAACTACCGAACGGACGGCCACCCAGAAGAGTAGTGTGCTGCTGGTTAACCTATTGATCCCAATTAGAACGTTGCGGTTAACCACAGACACTTCTCAATTAAAACCGAATGCCGGGTGGTCGTCGTTCGTATGTCGACCACGAGGCGGCGGCCATTTTGTCCATGCGAAAGACCAGCGGTGTTAGACGATTATTTCATGGATCTGAAAACGGACACTTTTTCAGCCGAACACCGCTGAAGCCGTCGACCTCCCCTTCTCAATCGACAAAAGTATACAAATGCCAGCCGTTCGGGAGATTCAACCACACGAATGGACTTAACCCAGATAGCCGTCCCATGGAGTCAATCGCATACTAAGGAACTGAAAGAGACTTTGACTCCATGGCGATTGAACTATGCGAATGGGATCTGAGCGCTATTCTCCAATAATGTGCACTCAGATCCAGGCTATCTGGGGATACGTAATACGAATGTAATATGTTCGGCAGTTATGTTATGAAGTTATGGATTTTCATGTGTTTTTGTGACTTGTGTTTAAAATGGCGATTGCCTCTGCTCGGGGAGATAATTGAGTTACTTCCCAATTATCCTCCGAGCAGAGGGGAGGGAACTGTACTGCATGCTGGGAATATTGTGGGGATGTATGTCCAAAATGTCCCCATGTCCCTCTGTAATTTCAGTCTCCCATTTGGTCCCCTAGGGGAGTGTCCACCAAGTGGGAGACCTGCATAAATACCGGGCAGGTAGCCCACAGTAAATCAGTTCGTGTTTTACCCTCAAAGCGGAGCTTGGTCTCGTTATTGGGGGGATTTGGTTACCAGCGACTAGCGACTTCTTATTTGGATTATTTGCCGCTTGGGAGTTATTGACGTTCGGTTACTATTTGCCGTTCGTGGATTTGCAGCTCGAGAAGGGAATCAGCCGTACAGGTACCGTTCGGGTGTTTGGAGTGTTTCCTGGCTGGCGGTTCGCATGGTTTTATTATACTCGCTACCCGACCACATTATTGCGAACGGGGAATACTCGCTAAACGGCGGTTTGTACATTTTACTACTGGAGGTACCGTAACAATCATTACATGTCCTGAGTATTAAATTATCGAAAATGGAACGACTAAATAAAATATCAATAACTAGGGAATTAATAGAGGAAATTAATAATATAAAGCTAATTATTAAGGATAAAATATATGAGGAGATTAGTAAAAATCTATCCTTCCTTAAACAAAGATGGTACCATAATAATAATAAAATAAATAGGGATCTCTCTAATAAAATTAAGAACCAACATAAAGATAAATCTATAAAAAAACTGATGACAAAAGGAGGAAAGGTTTTAAATTTACCTAAAGATATAGCAGAGGCTTTTGCAACATTTTATAGTTCGTTATATAATTTAGAGGAGGTCAAGGCAAGTAATGGTGAAATTGACAGATTTCTCAAGAACCTCAGACTTCCTAAGTTAAGCCTAGAGAAACTAGAATATATAAATGCTCCTTTTAGAGAATTGGAAATTGAAGAAGCGATAGAGAAATTAAAACCAAATAAGGTCCCAGGCCCGGATGGAGTCTCTGCTATTTTTATAAAATATATATGAAAGTAATTACTCCAATTCTCTTAGAGATGTACTCGTTAATATCTAGTGATGTTCCATTTCCAAAAGAGGTGATGTTAGCAACAATTATTCCGATTCCTAAGCCAGATAAGGATAATACAATAATTGCTAACTATAGACCAATATCACTAATAAATATTGATATTAAAATATTCTCGGCTATATTGGCTAATCGTTTAAAAGAAGTATTGGGAGACTTGATTAATTGGGACCAGTCAGGATTTGTGAAAGGAAGAAGTACCTCTGATAATACAAGGAGGATCTTTAATATAATAAATAGAGTGAGCGGACAACAAAGGGAAGCTGTTATTATTGCTTTAGATGCCGAGAAGGCCTTTGACAGAGTCAATTGGAGATTCCTGGACTCTGTCATGGGCCATTTCGGACTGGATGGAGCATTTAGAAATAAAACTTTATCTTTATATAGAAACTCCTCGGCAAGAATTAGCAGCCCCTATTTTGACTCTGATCCCTTCGATATCAAGAATGGAACTAGGCAGGGTTGCCCGTTAGCTCCACTCCTATATATTCTTACAATCGAACCGTTGGCTACGATGATAAGACAGAATGAAAAGATAAAAGGAATAGATTTTCAAGAGGACTATATTAAGATATCTCTGTTTGCAGATGATGTCCTACTTACTCTCGCTGAACCCCTATTATCAATTCCACCGTTACTAGAAGACATCTCTATATATAGTAAATTCTCTAACTATAAGGTCAATATTAATAAATCTCAAGTCCTTCCATTTTTATTGTCTAAGACACAGTTAGAAATTTTGTACTCCCACTTTCATATAGAATGTATAAAAGATAAAATTGATTATCTAGGTATAAAGATAACATTTAATACTATAAAGACAATTCTGATAAACTTTGACAATTTATATAAAGATTTACAATCTCAGATACATAAATTGAAGAGATTAGAACCATCTTGGATAGGAAGAGTTAATATTATTAAATCGTATTTAATGCCAAAACTCCTATATTTTTTTAGGATGATTCCATATAATATTGAACGGGGCACTTTGAAGCGCTTCCAAAGTTTATTCTCTAGCTATATATGGCGTGATAAACCACCCAGAATAGCGACGGAGATTTTATGTAGAAGTTACCGGAAAGGGGCTATAGCATTTCCTGATGTGATCAAGATGTATGAGGCAAATAGGTCTTCTCAACTTATGATATGGTTAAATTTGGATCAAAATATATCTAAATCTTGGATTAAAATTGAACAGAAATCAGAACCAGGGCAAAAGCTATACATCCTAGGGTGGCTAGGACTTCTGAATCTGGGGGTTTTGGATACGGAGCAATTTTCTAATAAAATCATAAGAGATATGGTGGATTTTGCAAAATATTTGAACACTAAGTTGGACCTTAAAGGAAAATTATTATCTAATACACCTATAGAAATACTTCACTATGCTATGTCAGATATAAATATCAAAATATGGATACATTTTGGAATAAAAAAAATTGGAAATCTATATGAGGGATCTAAACTGGCGACATTTACACAACTACAATCTAAATATAAATTTTTACCTAGGGAAATATTTGAATACTTAAGGATCAAGAATTTTCTTTTAACTAAAATATTGATTAAAGATCACTATCTTGAACCTTATATTACTTGTAGTCAAAAAAAGGGAGGAATCTCTAGATTTAATAAACTGTTTGATACACTAGACAATGTTATTGATGTGCCTCCATTTGGTAAATGGGAGAGGGATATGGGGAAATCCCTCCCACTGATAGATTGGACAAATGCTACAATGTTAGTAAAACAAAGTATACATAATATATCCTTACTCGAAACACACTTAAAGATCATCTATAGGTGGTATATGGTCCCGGTTAGACTCCATAAAATATCTCCATTTTACTCAAAAGAATGTTGGAGATGTAGAAGAGAAGAGGGTACCATGCTCCATATATGGTGGGCTTGTACGGGTCTGAATAATATCAAGACACAAATGTTAGGCTTAATGAAAAGTATCTTTAAGGAGATTGTTGTAATTAGTCCCGAAATGTTTTTGTTTAACATGGATTATAAAACATCTGATAAACAACAAAAATATATTATGACACACATATTCTTTGCAATAAAAATCAATATTGCTAGAGCATGGAAATCTCCTAATCCACCACTTTGGCAAGAAATAATGGATCAAATAAGGTTCCAATATAAGATGGAATCTTCAACTAAAGATTTAAGAGAGCTATGGCTACCCTGGACTTCCAAATTTCCTATATAATAACGAATTGTTAGTTTGGGACCCATCCCATACCGAGTTTCATATATGAGTGTTTTTTTTTGTTTGTTTTTTTCTCTGTTGTGAACTATATATAATGTTATGGATAATCAAATGAATATATATTAATGTAGTAATATTAATGTTGTAATATTGAAATTTGTATAATTTGTATAACTATTGTATATTTGATATATATAAAAGAAAAGAAAAACATTTATAAATAAAATAAATAATAGAAAAAGCCCTAACCTGAACCCCATAAGCAGGCAAGCATGTGGGATGGTACGCAGTGACAGCGTTCCGTCACACCCCTTCCTTCCCTGCTCCCCCAATTCAATACACTGCCTTCCCTCCCCCTCAAACAATTCAATACACTGCCCTCCCTTCCTTGTTCCCCCAATTCAATACTCTGCCCTCACTTCCCCTTTCCTCCGGCTGATTACCTCCGTTACTTCTCGGCTTCCTATGCTATTTTTGGACCATCCAATATCACTTTGCTGAGCCGAAGTATTTGGTTCCATTAGGAGTGCTCAGGATCTGAGCAGCATTTGGAGGTTAAATATAGCAAATGATTACTGCATACCATGAGTCGAGACTACATGTAGGGGTTAAACCGAACTGACTTTATTGCATCTGTGCAGAGGTAGTTATTCCCACATTGGGTCATTTACATACAATAGGGTAATTAACAGTACACGTTTCCTCTTCCTTTGTTTTTCTTGCTGTAAACAATTCTCAGCCCCACCAAAACTCAGCTCCATTTTATCCATATAATTCAAACAACATGAAACAACAAATGGCCTTGTAAAATTCCTACCCAAGCAAGAAGAACCCCTATCCTGCAACCCTGGGTCCATGGCAAACACCTATTATATATCTTGGCTAGGCCACGTAAACGCAGTAAAAATTACTACTGCCTAAATTTTTATGTGTATTAAATGGTGCCCATTATGTTTTCACAAACCTTCTTTAAGATGGTCAAAATTTAATATCAAGAAGTCCATCTGGAATGGTAGATCACCGCAAGTGCACACTCCCAACTGACTCTTCCCAACCTTCGATGTGGACTAGCCCTGCTTGAAACTGAAAAATACTACTTAGCGGACCTATGGAGATAGTGACCTCGTCACTGGTTTTTGGCAGCCTCTTGTCCTGTGACTATGGCCCCTGGGGTGTATTGCCTTTTAAAAACACTATGTGCATATTGGGACTTAGCACAATGCCCCTTTAAACTTTCAAAGTGGTCTAAGTGGAACTTCGAACTACCGAACAGCCGGACCACACACAAGTGGAGTGTGCAGCCAATATACCTCCCAGGCTGGGAGCAAATTGACGAACGGCTAGGTGGTCGCCGTTCGTTTAGTCGAACATGTTCAGTGGTGTTTTGTCATCGAGTTCATGGAACTCAAATCGGACATGTGACGGCACGAACACTGCTGAACTTTACCTTCTCCGGAACTTCGACAGGAGTCGAACAGCATTTGACAATTCGAACGGCACTATGACATTGACGATGTGCACGAACGGGTGCCATCGAAGTGAACTTAGACACTGAAAATAGACCGGCCGCACAGCCTAATTCTCTGGAACTGTTTTGGGCATGAAAATGTGCGTGCGTGCGGTCGGTCAAAAGAGACTTTCAGGAATTTCCTGAACCCCTGCTCTGATCTGGGTGATTTTTGGATATGTTGTTCACCCATATCAGGGCTATCCAGGGATAATTTATGGGGATATGTTGGAGTTTTGGGGTGTTTCTGTACTTTGGGTAAAAATGTGTGTTTTCTGCCTGTGGATAATTAAGTTAGTACATTAGCTACCTTAATTATATCACAGGCAGAGGGGAGGGATTGCTGACTGTATGTGGGAATGTTACAGTGCTAATTATTGTTCCCATTGGTTTATGTTCCATTTGTCCCTGTTTTCCATCAGGTTCAGGGGGTATGCCTCTGGTCTGAAAAACTGTATATATTCCAGGCTGTGGCAATAAACCTTCAGTTCTACTTCACCTCAATCTAGAGTCCTGTCTCTTATTGGGGGGAATCTGCTACAAGGGATTGCTATGCTCTTCATACTCCCTTGAATAATCACTAAGCTCTTGTTAGAGTTTGCTCCTGTTCTTGCTTCACTCTCTGGGGAAAGAGAGGTTCACCCACTGGAACCTGGGACCTTGTCGTAGGTCCAGGATGGGTAGGAGAGAGCGAGACCCCAACCAAGCTGCGGCGGTTCGTGGGGTCTGGAGTGCTTATGGTGTCAAGTGGAGTGCTTGGAGCCCTCGGAAAGCACTAGGAGCCCTCGGAAAGCACTAGGAGTATACGTCAACGGAGGTACCCAGTCTAGGTGATCCTCAGCTAGACGATTAACGTAGTGGAAATGGATTCAGCTAGAATCAGACAGCATACACTTGGATCTTTGATCCGATGTATTAAAGAGAGGAGGGAAGCCGGGCAGCAGCCCCCAAGCCATTTGTGAAAACGACTGACCCTCTGGCACCGATATGGTCTCAAGCATTATCTGACTACAGAACCGAGCCCACTGCTCCCATTGAAAGGCAACCATGACTTCCCGACCAGCATACAGAGCACCAGTGGGAAATTGTTGGAATTTCCATCCCCGAGTGAGAGACATACTGGGGCAGGGGGGAGAAGTTCAATCGGTGGCAGAACTCTTACCTGATACGAATCACACGCTACTCCACTCAATGGCAATGATGCAGATTGCCCGATGCATTTCATCAATACCACTGAAACCATGTGACCGGTTTTGAGAATATGTGCTTGAAAGACTCAATGGCTCCCAAAAGCATCTCAGCAATCTATAATGTGCTGGGGGCGAATTGCTACTTGTTACCACCTCCGTGTATATCGGAACTGGGAGGAAGACCTCCAGCAGATGTTTACAGAGACGGAATGGGACAAGATGCTTGTTTTAATTTAAGAAAAATCACTGTTGTTAGCACGTGTGCAGGAAAATTCGTACACAATCCTCTCAAGATGGTAACTGACCCCAACTGCTTCACACAGGCATGACCCAACTGTGCCAGATTTCTGTTGGCGCTGTAGGGAAGAACGAGGAACACTCATTCACATCTGTAGGTCATGGAAGGTGGTTGGCCCTGTAATGGAGAAATTGCCGGAAGAACCTTCGACCTATGGAGCCGGCGACCTTCCGCCGGTGAAACTGCATGTAACACTGCATGTCTGTTTATTCCTTACTTGGGATATGTTTAATGTTGATGGATTAGCATGGTGATTCATACACCCATTACAACTCACCAATTATGGGATACTTTGTATCAGTTACTTGTTCTTAAAAGATGGTACTGCTTTACATGTCATTTCTCCTTTGAGAAGGGAACCATGTGTTGCATGCAATGGTTGGATTAATAAAAACTAATTTAATACAAATTCTCCAGTTCTCAATCAAATTGAGCATCTGTGGGATGTGCTGAAAAAACAAATCTGATCAATGGAGGCCCCAAATTGTAACTTGCAGGACTTTATGGACCTACTGTGAATGTCTTGGTGCCAGATACCACAGGACATGTACCGAGGTCTTGTGGAGTCCATGCCTTGATGCATCATTTTGCGGTTTTGGCAGCACAAGGGAGACCTATACAATATTACACAGGTGGTTTTAATGTTGTGGCTCATCAGTGTAAGACTAAACTGGACCAAATAACTGTATATAATGCTAAAATGGATAGAATCACGGTGTATAATACTAAACTGGACTGGAGGGAGATATTATTGGTGGAGATAGCCTGAGCATGGCTGATTTGGGATAGTGAGACGAATTAATGGTGGTGAAAGTAAAAGTAATGCCAATTTGGCATAATGGAAGGGCTTATTGGTGGAGACAGTCAGTAGTAGGCTGATTTTGGGATAGTGGAAGAGGTTGTAGGTGGATACAGCCAGCAGGAAGCTGATTTGGGATGGATGACACAATCAGTAGTAGGCTGATTTTGGGATAGTGGAAGAGATTGTAGGTGGATACAGCCAGCAGGAAGCTGATTTGGGATGGATGGAGGGATTACAGGATGACACAATCAGTAGTAGGCTGATTTTGGGATAGTGGAAGAGATTGTAGGTGGATACAACCAGCAGGAAGCTGATTTGGGATGGATGGAGGGATTACAGGATGACACAATCAGTAGTAGGCTGCTTTTGGGATAGTGGAAGAGATTGTAGGAGGATACAGTCAGCAGAAAGCTAATTTGGGACGGTGTGAGAGCACAGGTGGACACAGTCAGTATTAGACTGATTTGGGATGGTGGGATATATAAGTGTCAGGTCTGCTCACAGAGGAGGACTATCAGTAGTATGACTCAAACATTTTTGGGAATATCTCATAATTGTTACCTGTTTATCACTGGAGCGAGGGGGTGGTGGTATTTGACTGACTGGTACACATCCCTGTGCCCATGATTCACTAGGAGAAGGATGGGGTTCTTGGTGGTCTTGCCAAGTTATATCCATTTCCAGGTTGTTTTCTCCTTCATCTCTAGGAACAAATGTCCATTCAACAATCTGTATCATTGCATTTTTGGCTTGGCTAATGGTGTACGGAATCATCTGAAACGAATGACAATTAATGGCATATTAGTGGGCTATTTATACACCATAAACACTAATGGTTATGAAGCAGCCCCACACAGGGAGAAATGCCAGCTTCTGGACGATTCTGCCAGCGCTATAGAGGAAAGTATCAGTAACAAAGAACATCGGAGCAGAGACATAACAGTTCAGAACAAGGGACATGTTCATATCTTGCCCATGAAGATGCCATTTACCTGCCGACCCAGGTAAACCTTGTGGCACTGGTCCATCACACGTGTCAGTACAGAGTCCAGAATCTCTAACACACATTTTTCTCCATCTTGCCCAGTAACCACAGATACCCAGTCCTCCTCCGTGAGACGACCTGGCACTATCTCCACGGTAACTGGGGGCTGCACGGGTACTGCTGTCATACGGGACTTCTCTGCACGAGACTTGGATGTTCTATGCATGGACTGTAAGAGATATAGACAGATAAGTGTTTATAAAACATTAGACATTATTATTACTGCTTTTCTTATTCCATGTTATCATTACTTCTATTATAATATTATAACTGCTGGTTTCTTTATCCCATGTCATTATTCCTGCTATTATTATTACTGCTACTATTATTACTGTTATAATATACAAACATAGAATGTGACGGAAGATAAGAACCATTCTGCCCATCTAGTCTGCCCAATATTTCAAAATACTTCAATAAGTCCCTGGCCTTATGCCTATCACACTCATGCTTAAACTCCCTCACTTCAGCTCGAAGGCTATTTCATGCATCCACTACTCTCTCAGTAAAGTCCTCTTGTTGTGGTCGTTTTTCTTTTTAATATAGTCTCCTCTATTACTGTGTTGATTTATGCATTTAAATGTTTCTATCATATCCCACCTGTCTCGTCTTTCCTCCAAGCTATACATGCTAAGATCCTTTAATCTTTCCTGGTAAGTTGTATCCTGCAATCCATGAACCAGTTTAGTAGCCCTTCTCTGAACTCTCTCTAAGGTATCAATATCCTTCTGAAGATACGGTCTCCAGTACTGCATACAATACACCAAGTGAGGTCTCACCAGTGTTCTGTACAGTGGCATGAGCACTTCCCTCTTTCTACTGCTAATACCTCTCCCTATACAACCAAGCATTCTGCTAGCATTTCCTGCTGCTCTATTACATTGTCTGCCTACCTTTAAGTCATCAGAAATAATCACCCCTAAATCCCTTTCCTCAGATGTTGAGGTTAGGACTCTATCAAATATTCTGTACTCTGCCCTTGGGTTTTTACGTCCAAGATGCATTATCTTGCACTTATCCACATTAAATGTCAGTTGCCACAATTCTGACCATTTTTCTAGTTTACCTAAATCATTTGTCATTTGGCTTATCCCTCCTGGAACATCAACCCTGTTACATATCTTGGTATCATCAGCAAAAAGACATACCTTACCATCAAGACCTTCTGCAATATCACTAATAAAAATATTAAAGAGAATGGGTCCAAGTACAGATCCCTGAGGTACCCCACTGGTGACGAGCCCAAGCTTTGAATATACTCCATTGACTACAACCCTCTGTTGCCTCTCAACTGCCTTACCCATTCAACAATATTGGAATCCAAACTTAAAGGGGCACTGTAGGCATCCAGACCACTTCAGCCCATTCAAGTGGTCTGGGTGCAAGCTCCCATCACCCTTAACCCTGAGATGTAATTATTGCAGTTTGGAAAAACTGCAATAATTACCTGCAATGGTTTACTCCTCCTCTAGTGGCTGTCTACCAGACAGCCACCAGAGGGACTTCTGGGTGGATAGGCGACTGTTGTCACCTAAACTACGCTGGATGTCCTCACATAATGCATGAGGACTTCCAGTGCCAATGGAATCCCCATAGGAAAGCATTGAATAATAGGCCTTGACAGACGGGGAAGCTATAGTGCCAGGAAAACGAGTTTGTTTTCCTGGCACTATAGTTTCCCTTTAAAGATTCCAGTTTATTGATAAGCCTTCTATGTGCAACAGTGTCAAAAAAAAACAGTGTCTATTTACTCTATATACCTGTATTCAATATTTACTCAAAATGGCGGCTAGAGCAACCCCTCCCATCGACTAACTACCTCGTGTAACAAGATGGCGCCTGTATCCGGAGTAAAATCCCGGGAAGATGGTGACATCACGCCTTTTAGGATGTACATTAGATAAAACACAACCAATTAAAGATGTATTCTTACTGTTATCTACAGTTTTGCATATGATGTATTCTTGTCTTTATAAGGGGCTCCTAAGTAAAGATTACGAAGATTTTCATTAACCTGCAAACTTGTGTATGGTGTGATTTACTTCAGAGCGTGCACGCAATTATTTTTAATAATTTGGACAGGGGCAGATATTCAAATAATTGAACACTTGGTTTGATCCACAACATCCTTATCCCACTGTTGCAGGGAAACACTGAGGAAGCCACGCACAGAGAGTCCCGGACACAGGTCTTTTCAGGAAGTAAAGGTCTTTATTCTCATTGATCAGGTCTCAGCTGAACTCCTGTTCAAAATGTCTGATCCCTGAGCACATGGAGTAGAGGCTTTTTATAAGCTATGCATCCCCCATCTGTACCCTTACACCAATCTGCAAACAGGATACACAGGATCACCTTATATGGACAGGCAACGGCCCTTTTAGGAGAATGGAATGTGGTTTCAGTTCTTGCACATGCTCAGTACATTAATGACGGTATCTTAGCTACATGTAACTAACAGATACAACAGATACCTGTACTTCTAAATGCCATGTGGAGATTTTAGGCCTACTTAATTTTGGGCCTAGCTGAAATCCCCTCACACCATATCATTATTACTGTTATTATTATTACTATTACTGCTATTAATATTACTGCTATAATATTATTACTGCTGCTTTCCTTATCACATATTATTACTGCTTTTATGGTTATTAATATTATTACTACTATCTGACTGACTGTGTCACCCTGCAGTGGGAGGGACAGACTCTGTGTCCCATAGCTCCTACTGTCTGTGTCACCCTGCAGTGGGAGGGACAGACTCCGTGTCCCATAGCTCCTTCTGTCTGTGTCACCCTGCAGTGGGAGGGACAGACTCCGTGTCCCATAGCTCCTTCTGTCTGTGTCACCCTGCAGTGGGAGGGACAGACTCCGTGTCCCATAGCTCCTTCTGTCTGTGTCACCCTGCAGTGGGAGGGACAGACTCTGTGTCCCATAGCTCCTTCTGTCTGTGTCACCCTGCAGTGGGAGGGACAGACTCCGTGTCCCATAGCTCCTTCTGTCTGTGTCACCCTGCAGTGGGAGGGACAGACTCTGTGTCCCATAGCTCCTTCTGTCTGTGTCACCCTGCAGTGGGAGGGACAGACTCTGTGTCCCATAGCTCCTTCTGTCCGTGTCACCCTGCAGTGGGAGGGACAGACTCCGTATCCCATAGCTCCTTCTGTCTGTGTCACCCTGCAGTGGGAGAGACAGACTACATGTCCCATAGCTCCCTTCTGTCTGTGTCACCCTGCAGTGGGAGGGACAGACTTCGTATCTCATTGCTCCCTTCTGTCTGTGTCACCCTGCAGTTGGATTCATATCCCCAGTCTATGTCATAGCCTTCAGCGAGATTTCATAGAATACATTAACGTCACCTTACCTGAGTTGTGCCTTCTCGCCCAGCTTTTGGGCCAGACGAGGCTTTACTCATTGTAGTAGGGAGGGTTGAAATTCAGACAGATGACTGCGTGACCTGTAAACAAAGTGAAAAACATACAGACACAAATGCTTAATTATTGATCTACATATTATGTCTAAATCTTATGACAATAAAGAGAATACACCCACGCTCAAGGAATAGTGAAAACAAGTGGTCCTGCACACAGCGGAGTTCCATTTAAACCAAAACCACTTAAGCTTAAAGGTTTAGTCCAACTACTTCAGTGCTTTGAAGTGGCCATGGTGGTCAGTAAGTGCAGTGTTTTATACAGAGTTTATTTTATTTATGTGCTCGAGGCTAGTTGCACCCCCAGCACATGTGATACTGGCAGTCCAGAACTCTGTCCCGTGCTGCCTAATGTCAGTATTTTGCGTCTGTTAGCATGCTGGCGACAGATGTGGGTCTCTCGACTCCCTCCTTTTGTATTGCTTTATTTTAAATGCATATAAATATTATATATATTTTTAAAATATATTTATTAAATTAACCCTCCCACCCTCCTCGGCTCCGACTGCACTCAGAGAACCCTGTGATTGGACCGCACGTGGCCCATATGATGTCAGATGGAGAAGCTTCGCTCTGTGCTGGATTCCTGGTGAGTAAAATGTTTGTTTTTGCAAAGTTTGTAGTGCCCAAAAGAACATATTACACTGAAAAGGTCCCCCCTCCTCAAAGAGGATGGAGTAACTATTTAATTAAGTTTTGGTGTAAAGATCATGTCCCTGCAGTCTCACTGCTCAATACTCTGCCATTTAGGAGTTAAATCACTTTGTTTATACAGCCCTGGTCATACCTTCCTGTATGTGACTTACACAGCTTTCCTAAACATGTCCTGTAAAGTGACATCTAATGTTTACACTTCCTTTATCGCACCTTCTGTTTAATTTATAATTTTATATCCTGCTCTGTTAATAGCTTACCTGCAGGAGTCTCCTGTGTGTGATGAGAGTTCAATTTAAAGAGATAAATATTTCTAAAGCAAATGAATGAAAATTAAACCATTTTGTTTCATGCAGGATGTTTCATTCACAGCAATGGGAGGTGTGACTAGGGCTGCATAAACAGAAACAAAAGTGATTTAAAGGGACACTATAGTCACCAGAACAACTACAGCTTATTGAATTTGTTCTGGTGAGTAGAATCATTACCGTCAGGCTTTTTGCTGTAAACACTGTCTTTTCAGAGAAAATGCAGTGTTTACATTACAGCCTAGTGATAACTTCACTGGCCACTCTTCAGATGGCTGTTAGATATCCTTCCTTGGTCATGGCTGCCTAAAATGCATCCAAACATTCAATATCTCCTCCCTCTGCATGCAGACACTGAACTTTTCTCATTCATTGATTCAATTCATCTCTATGAGGAGATGCTGATTGACCAGGGCTGTGTTTGAATCATGTTGGCTCTGCCCCTGATCTGCCTTCTTGTCAGTCTCAGCCAATCCTATGGGGAAGCATTGTGATTGGATCAGGCCACCTCTTCTGATGTTATCAGACTGCTTGTTTTTCTGAGTTTAACAGCATGCAGAGTTACAGCTTCAGGCTTGAATACAGTATGATTTTGCTATTTTTAGGGAGGCATGAGGGGCCCGGGGGGGCTAGATGGTGGTTTTAACCCTATAGGGTCAGGAATACATGTTTGCGTTCCTGACCCTATAGTGATCCTTTAAAGGGATACAATAAGTGCCAGGAATACAAAGCTTTATGTGAAAGTGTGAAGGCACCCCAGGTATGAGAAGGGGTTAACGCTGCCAAAGCTGTTCTTTTTCCCGAATGCAAAGTCAGCTACCGAGCACTCCTAAGCGCTGAACAGGAATCATACAAATTATCCCACAAAGCACGAGATGAGGCTCTGTATTGAGAGTTAAGCAGGATCTGTTTAATGGTGGCCACATGTTAGCCTTTTATGCAGGTCTTCCAGCAAGGGACACTTCCATAGGGACCTTGTGGAAGACAGACATTTTTACAGTGACCAATCATATGCATTTACAGTATACAAACACTCCCACACAAACAGTGCAACTGCTCCTCTCTATCCTGGAGATAATTGGGTTAAGAGCCATGAAGTAACTCAATTATCTCCATGTATAGAGAATATCACCTATTTTACAATAACAGAAAAACATATAAAAATACATAAGCCTTATTTTACCGAACGGAACCCCCACGTTTGACATATCCCCAGATAGCTTGGATCTGAGCGCTCAATATAACCGAACAGCGCTCAGATCCCATACATACAGTTACGTTCGTAGATTGTCAATATACCGAACGACACGGCGTTCGTATGAACTAGAACGAAGAGATGGATGTTTGGTGATCTCAGCGGTGTTTGTGGGAAACAGTGTCCAAAATTAGCTCCATGTAGTTGTCGAAGAAACACCGCTGGGCGTTCGACTATCCAAGATGGCGAATGCCACGTGTTCGTTCATACGAATGACGACAACCCAGTCGATCATTCGGGAGTTGGAAGTGGCTGCGGTTAACCACAATGTTAAGGTCAAAAAGGTTAACGAGCAGCACACTTCCCTGCTGGGTGGCCCGCCATTCAGTAGTTCATTCGTCTTTTAGGGAGTGTAATCAGGGAACACACAAACAACCGGGGACTGGCGAACAAACAGAAAAAATAGTCTAAGATAACAATGCAGAGCCAGAAGGGATAACCCCATCACCATTCGGCTAATTGTACTCCCTTCTATCAACCTTCCCTAGTCATTTGTTCTTTTTGTTGTTCCATTTGTTAATTTGCTTGGTTCCTGAACCGAGACCACCCCAGAGACTAATTACAACTAAAAAAAACATGTATCCATACGAAAACCGCAGACTAATCAAAAATGCTCCTAGGTGGCCGCTATTTTGTGCTTTCAAATACACATGGTGAGAACAATGGGTGGCGGCCATCTTGTCTCCCAAACGCTGCCTGCAGGACTTGGTCGTCGAGTGCCTGGAACTGTTTTCAGCAACGCACTCGCACCGGTCTCTATGGAACTCTGCTACGTTCTCCTTCCAAGCATCTCAGACGAAAAGAGTTCGGGAGTTTCAAACTACGAAACAAAAGGAGCATTCTTCACGAACCAGATAGATTTCACCTATTGCGGTTTTCGTATAAAACCTCACGAACAGAGACCGGCTCTTGCTACATTTCCTCTGGAACGGTTTCCCGGCTTCAACCTCGTGGCAGACCGGTCAACTCTCTCTGTAGTTACTGAACGGATTTGGCTGAATTTTGAATATGTTGCTCCCACAGAGACAAGCTACCCAGGGATGTGATTTTGGGGTATTTCCCAAAATTTTGAAAAATTTAACTTTTTCTGACCATAAGATAATTGAGTTTAGTATGTTCTCTAAACTCAATTATCTTGCTGGCTCAGAGAAGGAGTTATGCACTGTATAAATTGAATGTCTGTTCTCATTAAACCAGTCTTGTGCCAGCATTAAGCTTTGGCTCATGTGTGGTTTATTATGCGACACCAGCGATATTGGAACCTGTGGATTATTGGCGTATTATGTTATGGGAAAAGGGTATGCAAGACGGTGATACCTACTCAGACCGTCACAACTGGTTGGCAGCGGCGGGATCATCTCTTTTTCCTGAATTAAGAATCCAAGGTGGGCACTGGTGTAAAGTGAATGGAAGGCTGGTACACACAGCTTAAGCGCAGCACGTTGAAGGAACTATTGGGAGTTCGTGGAGGTACTGCCAGCAACAAAGCCATGCGGGTCAAAATCAGTGAACTGATGGAGCTAGACCGAGAGAACTTGGCTGCGGCAACCCCGACTGTTCAGGAAAATGAAACAGAGATTAATAGGGAGATCAGGGAACAACTGGCAATGTTCGGGCCTAACTCCTCTCCCGAAATCATCATGCAGGTGATTAACAATGTGACTGAAAATGCGAACACCAGGGAATAGCAAGAACTACAACTATGTTTAGCTGAAAATCAACGAACGGCAGCAATATCGCCAAACAGAGTCATCCACACAGATGAATCGCGAAAGATTACCTTAAGCGCATTTAAAAGTTTTAACGAAACGGAAAGCGAAATTGATGGCTCTCTGGCAGATTTT
>OW240917.1:3643057-3661507 GCA_933207985.1 Pelobates cultripes
TCTCTGCATTCACTACACTAACACACACTCTGCATCTGCTACACACTAACACACACACTCTGCATCCGCTACACACTAACACAATCTCTGCATTCACTACACTAACACACACCCTGCATTCACTACACATTAACACACTCTCTGCATTCACTACACTAACACACACTCTGCATCCACTACACACTAACACACTCTCTGCATTCACTACACTAACACACACTCTGCATTCACTACACTAACACACACTCTGCATTCACTACACATTAACACACACTCTGCATTCACTACAAATTTACACACACTCTGCATTCACTACAAATTTACACACACTCTGCATTCACTGCACTAACACACACACTACATTCATTACACTGACACACTCTGCATTCACTACACACTAACACACACTCTGCATTCACTAAACTATGCATACACTATGGATTCACTATACTGACACACAATCACGCATTCACTACACTAACATCCTGTATTCACAGTACACACACTACATCCACCACACATTGAAACACTCTGCATTCACTATACACAGACACTGCGTCTAATACACGCACTACATCCACTACAGACACTGCACCCACTAAACACATTTCATCTAGTACATACAAACACTACATCCACTACACAAACACACACTACATCACTGTACACACACTATATCCACTACTCAAACACACTCTGCGTTCACTATACACACTGCATCCGCTACACAAACACACACTCTGCATTCACTGTACAAACAGTATCTAATACACACAAACACTACATCCATTACACATATTCTAATTCACTTCCACTATACACACCACATTCAGTCCTGCATCATTGTCAGCGGACCAGGTAGGGCGTGTGCGGGCCCGGGAGGGAGGGAGGGGGGGGGCCCAAACCTGGTGCTTTGTCAGGGGCCCCAAAATTTCTGATGGCGGCCCTGCCGACCAACCCTGGACGCTCGGTTAACAACGAGCTTTGCTGTTATTACTGCAAGCAACTGGGACATCTGCGTAATAATTTTCCCCTGGAAGCACCCAGATCCAACTGGACTCGGCCTGGGTTTTCCTGGGCCGCTGCACACTGCATAGACTACCCTGTGCCAACAGCTTGGGACGCCAGGGAATTGAGCCGTGAGGAGCCTCTGGGAACGCTTTATGAAGTAAACCTTGTCCAGTCAACCATCACTTACAACCGACAACATTATTGTCAGCTGGTGATGGTGAATGGGAAAACTGGCCGAGTCCTCAGGAAACCTGGTGCCACCATTACTTTGGTCCAGAGGCACTTGATTGACAACTCTGAACGTCCTGGGAAATCTGTTGCTACATACCGGATCCCTACTGCCCAGATCCACCTAGATTGGGGCGCTGGAGCAGGCAACGTTAATGTGGGGGTCATGAAAGACTTACCCGCAGAAGGATTACTGGGCAATGACATTGGCCCATTGCCCTCCTCGTTTATACCCACACCCACTGAAGGTGCCCAAGCCGTGACTACCAGAGCCCAAAGCTGTGCCGCCGAGAGCCACAAGCCTTCCACTGTGACCCAGGTAAGCCAAACTACACCGCCTCTGACTATAGAACCCCTTCCCTGGAATACCCCAGAAAGCTTTGGGAGGGAAGTAGTGGGGGACCACTCACTTAGGAAATACAGGGAAAAGGCCAAGGGGGGCTGTGCGGAAACAGTTAGTCTAGGAGGGTGGCCGGTTGTACAGGCTTACATAGTCCCGGGTCAACGCACCCGGACCCCGGCAAAAACGCCATCTGGTGATTCCCAAGAAATACCGTCGGGAGTTATTGCAAATAGGACATGATGTCCAATTAGCAGTGCATTTGGGAATACGCTGGACATTATACCCTGTAATCCAGAAATTCTTCTGGCCTGGGGTACGCGATGACGTCCAGAGTTATGCCAAACGTGAGGTATGTCAGCGAGTAGGCAAGAAGGGAGACAACCCTAAGGCCAAAATGGTGCCGATGCCCATAATCGAGGAACACTTTACTAGGATAGCCGTAGACCTTATAGGACCCTTGGCCCAACCTAGCCGCTCCGGTAAGTGATATATCCTTACCGTAGTGAACTATGCCACCCGATACCCGGAGGCAGTAGCTATCTTCAACATCCAAGCTGAGACAGTGGCTGATGCCCTGGTCAAGATATTCTCTCAAGTGGGATTTCCCAAAGAGATTTTATCTGACCGGGGTACGCAGTTCACTGCAGAATTGACTCAGCATTTATGGAAGGTTTGCGGGATTAAACCCCTGACTAGCTCCCCGTACCATCTTCAGACTAACGGTCTCTGTGAGCGCTTTAACGGGACTCTGAAGCAGATGCTGAAGACGTTCACGGGCGCCTACAGAGACTGGGAGCGATTCCTGCCCCAAGAATCAATGGGATTTTCGCCCTTTGAGCTGTTGTACGGAAGGAGCATGAGGGGACCCCTAGACCTCATTAAGGAACACTGGGAGAGCGAGAAATAGGCAGAGTGGACCCCCATTGTACCCTATGTGCTGGAGCTGAGGGACTGTATGGAGGAATTGGCTCAGGCAGTGCGAGAGAACCTCCAGGCGGCCCAGCAGCACCAGCTGGTATGGTACGACTGCAGAGCCAGACACTGGAGCTTTCAAATCGGACAAAAGGTTATGGTTCTAAAGCCAGTCCGACAAGACAAGCTTCAGGCTGCCTGGCAAGGTCCATATAAAGTTATTGGGCAGGTGTGCGATACCACGTACATAATAGATATTTGAGAATGTGAGACGGACATTTCTCATCAACATGCTCAAAGCATATAAGGAAAGGGCCAAAGAAGTGACGGCCATATGTGCCCCAGCAGTGGAGGACACGAAGCCCTACCCTTACCAGACATGTTAGGAGGTGACCTGGGAACAAGGGACATAGAGTTGGTCCAACAGGGGGAACAGCTGGGGCCCCACGAACGGGCCCAAGCAACCCACCTGCTGGAAGCCAAAGAAGACACGTTTTCTCAGGAACCTGGGTTAGCCGTTCATACGGTAGAAACCCCGTACCGCATTTCCAAAGCTGTTAAGGAAGGGATGCGGAAAAAAATAAGATGAGATGCTTCGCTTGGGGGTAACAGAATACTCAGAGTCCTTGGGCGTCACCTATAGTCTTGGTGCCAAAACGGGACAACATGACCCGTTTCTGTGTCAACTACAGGCGGCTCAGTGATAAAACGGTGACAGACGCCTACCCAATGCCCCGGGTAGACGAACTGCTCGACCGTATATCTAAGGGGCAATATCGACCTCTGCAAGGGATACTGGCAGATCCCCTTGGCCGAAGAAGCCATCCCTAAGTCAGCCTTCATCACCCCGTTCAGCCTATACCAATTTCGAGTTATGCCATTTGGGATGAAGAACGCCCCAGCCACTTTACAACAGAGTGTGAGGTGGCTTTCCAAGCTCTAACACACCTGTCTTAGCTGTCCCAGATCCTAACAAATGTTTTATCGTCCATACAGATGCTTCCATGTTTGGACAGGGGGCAGTTTTGAGCCAAATTGGAGAAGACAGTGGGGAGCACCCAGTAGCCTATTTGAGTCAGAAATTCCTGCCTGGGGAGGTCAGCTACGTGGCCACTAGGTGTTTAGCCCTTGTCTGGGCACTCAAAAACTGAACCCTTATCTGTATGGCCACGCTTTCACCCTCATTACAGACCGCAAACCCGTAGTCTGACTCAACCGGGTCGCTGGAGATAATACTCGTCTGCTACAGTGGAGTCTTGCCCTACAGACTTATGACTTCACCATACATTATCGTCTGGGCAAACAAAATGGGAATGCAGATGGGCTTTCCCGCCAGACCGATTTGCTACCTTAATGGATACTGGGGAGTCCGGACAGTCTCTAATAAACCCGAAGGTTCAACCGTGCCTGCAGGAGCAGGGAGTAAAGAGGGGGGGCAGTGTGAAGGGATAACCCCATCACCATTCGGCTAAATTAGAAAATTGGGCAGACTAGATGGGCCGAATGGTTCTTATCTGCCGTCACATTCTATGTTTCTATGTAAATGTACTCCCTTCTATGAGCCTTCCCCAGTCATTCGTTCTTTTTGTTGTTCCATTTGTTAATTTGTTCGGTTCCCAAACCGAGACCACCCCAGAGACTAATTAGAACTAAGAATACCATGTACTCATGCGAAAACTGCAGACTATTTGAATGCTCCTAGGTGGCCGCCATTTCGTGCATACACGTGGTGAGAACAATGGATGGCGGAAATCTTGTCTCCCGAACGCTGCCTGCAGGACTTGGTCGTCGAGTGCCTGGAACTGATTTCAGCAACGCACTCGCACGAACACCGGTCTCTATGGAACTCTACTACGTTCTCTTTCCCAGCATCTCAGACAAACGACGTTCAGGAGTTTCAAACTACCGAACACAATGAGCATTCTTCATGAACCAGATAGATGTGACTGTTACGGTTGCTTCCAGGCTGGCTGGAAGTTGGACCGTAGAAAAGGATGCTCCTAGCGCTCACCAACGGACCATCAGCACCATAGACACCATAACTACTGCGTAGCCACCATAAGTACTGCAGACTCCACGAACCACCGCTGCTGGGCTGGTATCTCGCCGTCTGCTCTGTGCCCTGGACCCACGACCAGGCTCCAGTAGGTGAACCTCTTCCTTCTGCAGAGCGAAGCAGGATCAAGAAGAAGAGCTCTTACAAGAGCTCAGTAGCTAAGGGAGTATGAAGAGCATAGCAATCCCTGTAGTGATTATAGCTGTCCCCTACAAACATGAGTCAAGGCTGCAAGTTAGAGGGTCAAGAAGATCTGATGTTTAATGGCACACACTCTGCTTTTATGAGATTCTGCCCATGCAAGGGAGACACCCACATAATTAGCAGTATAACCAATCGGAACAATATACATTCGGGGAAATTCCCATCCCTCAGATAATCACATAACATAATTAAAACAGAACAGTAAAAATACAGTTTTTATACATGTACTATAACTTCCAAACTACACATCCAATCTTCATAAAAATTACATATTTAGAATCAATCCATTCAGGGGAGCAACATATTAAAAACTGGCACAAATCAGACAAGGGGTTCAAAAGTTAGCAAAAGTATCTTTTGGGGCCTAGCTGGCAGCATGGTTTTCTGGCCCAAACCGGATTTACAGATCCCTCTATCCTGGACAATGGGGAAAGTAATCCAATTATCCAGGGATAGAGGCAGACTCCATTAACCACATGTTAGCAAAAGACACAAAAAGACACAAAAATGCATAACTCCTATCATACTGAACAGAACCCCCACATTCAACCTATCCCCAGATGGCTTGGATCTGAGCGCTCAATATATCCAAACAGCGCTCAGATCCCACAAATACAGTCAAATCGCCATACACACTAGGTCCATAGTCATGGGGCAGAAGGCTGGCAATTAGGCTTCTCCATAACACAGGGAAGCAGGGCAATTTGTCAAATAAAATAACAGTTACAAATGGCAGTTTGTAACAGTGACCTATTGCGGTTTTCATATAAAACCTCACGAACAGAGACCGACTCTTGCTGCATCTCCTCTGGAACTGTTTCCCGGCTTCAACCTTGAGGCAGACTGGTCAACTACTGAACGGATTTGGCTGACTTTTGAATATGTTGCTCCCACATAGGCAAGCTACCCAGGGATGTGGGGTTCTTATGTGATTTTGGGGTATTTCCAAAAAGTTTGAAAAATTTAAGTTTTTCTGACCATAAGATAATTGAGTTTAGTATGTTCTCTAAACTCAATTATCTCGCTGGATCAGTGGAGGAGATATGCACTGTATACATTGAATGTCTGTGTTCTCATTAAACCAGTCTTGTCCCAGCATTAAGCTTTGGCTCATGTGTGGGCTTTTATGCGACACCAGCGATATTGGAACCTGTGGATTACTGGCGTATTATTTTATGGGGAAAAGGTATGCAAGACGGTGATACCTACTCAGACCGTAACACCTGGCACTATAGATTCCTCAGCCTCCGCCCTCCTTCTTGGAAAATAAAGGGTTAAAACCCCTTTATTTACTTACCTGATCCCAGCACCGATGTCCCTTGGCTCTGGTTGACACTCTGCCCCCTCCGATGGCCCGCGATGAGTGGGTGCTAATGCACATGCGCGGCAAATGCTGCGAGCGCACTAGCCCTTCACATAGGAAAGAATTGACTCAATGCTCTCCTATGGGGAAAAATCTGATGCTGATACAGGGCGTGAGGACATCCAGCGTCTGATACCAGACCAAAGGTGTCTTTCGATTCAGGAAACCCTCTAGTGGCTGTATGGTAGACTTAGAGCTGCAATGTAAACATTGCAGTTTCTCTGAAAATGCAATGTTTAATATGGCAGCACTAAGGGCAATGAACTGAAGTGGTCTGGGTGCCTACAGCGTCCTTTAACTCCTAAATGGCAGATAATTAAGCAGTGAGCCTGCAGGGACATGATCTATACAAAAAAACTGCCTTATTAACCCCTTAAGACCGGAGGGCGTACTATTACGTCCTCTAATAGGCGGCTCTAAACGCCGCCGGGCGTAATAGTACGCCCTCCGGTCTTTCTGTACTTACCCGGTCGCCGGCGGTCCCACGCCGGCGATGGCGGTGGGGGGTCTCCCAGGGAGCCCCCCGCGGCACGACCGTCCTCCAGGAAGCCCCCCGGCCGTGTGAGAGTGGGGTCCTAGCGAGGACCCCACAATCACATGGCCGGGGATAGCTGGCTTCTGTATTGCCAGCAGGGGGGCTGCCTGTAATGACAGGTGGTCCCCCTGCTGGCTAAAAATAAAAATGAAATAAATAAATAGTGTAAAAAAATAAATAATATATACTTAGATCATATATATATATATTATATATATATGATCTAAGTATATATATACACATATACATACACACATGTACACCGTCTAGGTGTATTTTACTATTAATATATATATAATTATATATATATATTAATATCAAATTACACGTACACTGATACTGATTAAATATATATATAATTATTGTTATATATATATTTATATATATTATAAAAAAAATTAAAAATGTAAATACGTTAAAAAATAAAATTACAAAAATAATTAAAAATAAATAATTAAAAAATATATAGATGTGTGTTATTTCGTTCTAACTGTATTGTGAAATTAATATATATGTATATATATCAAAATACACATAGAACGAAATAATATATATATTTATACACAAATATATACGTATATATCACTATATATATACCTATATATAAATAAAAATATTTTAAAAAAATTATATAGATATATACATATATATACACATACGTATATATATACATATATTGATTCTACATATATATTTATGTAATATTTTTACATAATTAGGAATCTTAATTAATTACAATTAGCAGGACCTGCATGACAACCCATACGAAAGTAAAGGGAATTTAATTTGCTAGCACTATATTTAACCTATAACTTTTCCGAGACACCATAAAACCTGTACATAGGGGGTACTGTTCTACAAGGAGAACTTAGCTGAACACAAATATTAGTGTTTCAAAACGGTAAAATGTATTACCTACTTGATGTCTCGCCAGTAAAGTAGCGTTTTTGCATTTTTCACTTGCTAAAACAGCATTCAGCGGACAATATTATTGCTGTGATACTTTTTACTGTTTTGAAACACAAATATTTGTATTCAGCGAAGTCTCCCGAGTACAACAGTACCCCTCATGTACAGGTTTTATGGTGTTTTCAAAAGTTACAGCATCAAATATAAGGCTTGTGTTTCATTTTTTTCACATTAAAATTCACCAGATTGGTTACGTTGCCTTTGAAAACCTATGGTAGCCCAAGAATGAAAATTACCCCTATGATAGCATACCATTTGCAATAGTAGACAACCCAAGGTATTGCAAATGGGGTATGTCCAGTCTTTTTTAGTAACCACTGAGTCACAAACACTGGCCAAAATTGGCGTTTTTTGCATTTTTCACACACAAACAAATATTAACGCTAACTTTGGCCAGTGCTTGTGACCAAATGGCTACTAAAAAAGACTGCACATACCCCATTTGCAATACCTTGAGTTGTCTACTATTGCAAATGGTATGCCATTATGGGTGTAAATTTAATTCCTGGGCTACTATACAGTCTCAAAGGCAACGTAACCAATCTGGCATGTGAGACTTTGCTGAATACAAATATGTGTATTTAATTGCAGTAAAAGCAAACAGTATTATGACATTGACACTTAAAATGTTATGTAGAACTAAATAGAATAACAACATTTCTTATTTTCTCCCATCTTTTTCATATTAAATTATGTTTCATAGTTAAATATTTGATATTAAATGAAAGCCCTGTTTCCCCTGAATATAATGATATATAATAAGGGTGGGTGCATTTAATATGAAAGAGGTGAATTACGGTTGGACAGACATGTGGCGCAAATGCCAGGTTTTGTTTACGTTTTTTGTGAGGTCAGTGAATATATAGAGGCTTTATCAATTTGAGCTCCTATCAGATACTATCCAACTAAGTGCAACTTATTGACAGTTACTAGATTTTGACCTTTATCTCTTAAATATGTTCTTGACTATTGTGTCTATTGTAGAAGTCAATTCATTAGTAACAACTTACAGTTAGTTACACTTCTATATACAAGATATTACTGTATTTTATTGTATAAATCAATTTATTAGTAACCACTTACAGTTAGTTACATATACATATACAAGAGACTGTCTAGACTGCATCGACCTTTCCTTTTTAAATTCACCAACACTGTGTGTTTCACTTATTTCATCAATTTTTGTCCTTAAAGAGATTTTTTAAATAGAATTCAATAAACAGAAGTTTTTAATTTTTACTCTATTCATACCCTATTAGAGTGTTAGAGGAAAAGCAGGTCGCCCTTCACTCTTTCACCCTCTTAGGCAACCTTTCTCGTGTTTGTTTACGTTTTGTTTTGTTCACAACATGTACATTTGGCTCAGTTCTTAAGGTGTTAAACTGAATTTGCGATACAGGAAGTGTAAATATTAGACAACTCTTTACAGGATGTGTTTAGGAAGGCTGTGCAAGTCACAGGCAGAGAGGTATACCTAAAGCTGCATACACAAAGTGATTTCACTCCTAAAAGGCAGAGAACTGACCAATGGGACTGCAGGGGCATGATCTATACACCAAAACTGCTCTGATTAGAATTTGTTTTTTAAGCAGCATTAGTAATACAGATAAGCAGTGTCAATATGTCACTCAGAGTGGATTCAAGAAGGTTTTTATTCAATATTTTGTCTCCAATGTGTGGCTACTGGAAAACATCCTGAGTATGGGACCGCAACAAGTATCTTTCTTGAATCAACATGAATTACTACATTTGTCAACTGATTTACCTTTAAAAGTTGTTGGAAGCTGAACCTTTTTTAAATTGAATCCACATTATTCAAATGTTAAATACATATTTTTTTTTAATATTTTACCAAGTTAGATATAAACAGTTTTTCTATAGTTCACATTTAATTTATGCCTAGTTTAACAGAAGCGTGGTTTATTTCACATTCCCTCTGTTTCCAGGTAAAGCTGAGCTTTTTTAAATTGACTCTTTTTTTAATTTTTTTAAATTGAGCTCCTTGTTTTTATAATTTCCTGGGAAACATTATTGTGCATACGATTTTCCTTAGAAATCATGTACGCTCTCCATAAGAATCCTATTCATTGTTTAATGCGATATTAGAAGTGCACACATCAGATTTACAAATTTAAAGTCAATCAAAAAATCTGTTTTTTCTCATATTTCTTTTTTTTTTTTTTAAACTCATTGAACTATGTTTCAGTAGGATGTATTCGAGAACATTAAAGAGATTCACTAGACATCTTGACAGCTGTGTTTCTTATACTCAGGTGTCTTGTTGACAGGCATACAGGGGTCCAATTCAGATTTTGAATTGTTGTTCCTGAATTGAGCTATTATTGCTATGATTTTGTTTTGCTATTACTAGAATGAGGGCTGCTACATGCTCTGTTGGTCACAGGGAACATATAATAATAAATGGCAGAATCCATTACATGTCAAGTAGCATAGCATGAACTCGGTGAATTGTTTGTTAGTCATAGCATAAAGGATAATAGCAGAAAATGTCCCACCTTGCACAATGTTCTTTTTTAGAGACAGTAGAAGAAAACTGAATACATTCCATTTTATTATTGTATTACTTTTTATAAATCCATTGAAATAGTTTTATATTTAAATAGTTGAAAAGTTTGTAAATGCAATAAAAAAAAAAAAACATAATTTTATTCTTGTGCTGAAAATATGTTGTGCTAACAATTTAGTTTTCTTTTGGTTAATTTTTATACCACAAAACAAATAATATGTCAGGTAGAAATATGAGATCCATAGTTACCACGCAAATTTATGATTTGACATGTTATGTAAATGATGCAGTTCAAAAAAATTTTCAGCATATTTTTAAGTTTTATAAACACTAGCATTAGCGTAGAGGCAAATACCAATTTTATAGCATACTAAGGAGGAAAAAAAGAAAAGAAAAGAAATGATATATTGCTCATGTGCATTTGTATGGAGTTAATAGTATTTTTGGAGTGCAGAGTGACTCATATACGTATCAGTGTTAATTTTGGCGACAAATTAAACTTTAGTTTTAGTCATAGTTTTTTGACTAAAAAGACATTTTAGTTTTAGTCGTATTTTAGTCATCTGAATTGTTTTAGTTTTAGTCTATTTTTAGTCGACTACATCTCCAGTAGATTGTAGTTGACATGAGTAAAATCTACTGGGTTCAGTTAAAGCCTCTATCTGTCTTTTTTCCCCCTTCCCTAGCCCCTCTGTGTCTCTTTGTGTCTCTCTCCCAAGCCCTGGTCCTTCTCTTTTGCCCCTCCCACAGCCCCTCTGTGCAGTGATAATTTATGGCGGCAAACTTCAATTCAGTTTTAGTCATAGTCTTTTGACAGTTCTCTTGTGCATTACCTTCCTTAGGAGTACCTACTGCCTTCCTGTAACCTGCTAACGTGGGATCTGTCGGCTGGGCTTGGCAAAAGTCTTGGGGAGTGCCCCAGAAGGGGATAGGGTTAGGGCATACTATGGGGTTTTCGGTTCCTACCTGTGATTCCTCGGAGTGTGTCTGTCCAGCTCGGCGGGCTTGCACCCCGTAGTCATGGGGCAGGTTCCAGCGGGATCTGGGGTAATCAGCTGTGAAGTTAGGCACCCCAAATCATTCCCCAACAATACTTCCGCAGGTAGGCCGGACATAATGCCTACTTCCATCTGTTTGGCTCTGGTGCCCCAATTTAACTGCACTCGAGCTGTGGATAACATAATGTTTCCGGAAAACTATTTATATGACTTATACCACCATTCCTAAGTATTTGATATAAAGTGTTGTTACAACTGTACTTATATTGTTATCTGACGAGTTCTGTTTTTACTTAATTCATTCCAATTATCTTGGATTGTTAGTGTATCCAAGCTCCAATCTTTGCTGCCTTTTGGAGTCATTGCCGTATCAATTGTTTTCTATTTCTTAAGTACCATATGTGTCAATTTTCCTTTGGTGAAAAATCTAAAATCATTTATTATTTAGTGAATAAATCTAAAAGTGTGGGCACTGTTGTTATTTTCCTTCATGTAGAATAAGCTCCATCTATCAACCTCCACAAAGGACATTTATTTTTAAACCTATTTTATGTATCATTTGGACTCAGATTGACACACTTTGCCATGAGCAAAATATGGGAACTTGTTACCTTTCTAATTAAATGCTTCCTTCCACTTAAAGAGGGATAGAATACAGAAATGGTATTTTCCATGTATACATTTGGTGAAGGTCTCAGAAATGTTCTATAAAACATAAATAGAATGGGAAAAAAGGTAATTATTTTGCATAAAGTTTCTATTTAATAGATTGCAGAATAAACAGCAATCTATTTTTTTGACATAAGTATCGATTCAGCTAAATACAACAATGTTCTATTTAATTAAAATCTAATTTTATCAAGCTGTCACTAGTTACAATGTCACCGATAAACCTCCATAAACATTAAATCAAGAGCATGAACTGTTTATTGCTGAGCATATATAATTGGGATCATCGAACCATCTAAATGTTTCTTGCGGAGTCTTTTCTAAAGAGTGCTTTATATAAGAATCAAGAGCAATGATATGCCAGGACAAATCCCAACTATTTAAAGCACAAGATATTTCCTTTGACTATTGCACTTACATTTCAATTAGTTCATATTGCATTATATTAGTCAATATAATTGTCCTTTATCTGTGCTGTACAATTTATAGTGAGATGATTTTCAGAGACGGAAGTACTTAAACAGTGCATTGACTTAAAGTAAATGAATTGGCATTAAGAGCACATGTCTTAGTATTGTTAAATTGTTTTTAGCATAAATGCAGAGTAATCTTCAAGTAAATATTAATTACAGAGAATTATTAGGGACAAAAATAGTCTGTCCCTTTAAATTCAAAAATATAAAATTTGAAGTTTTAATAAAATAATAATAAATAATTTTTGAAAGAGTTAATGCGATCAATAAGTATTTTTCTACATTCAAAAAGAGTTGTTGCCTTTTTTCTTCCTTGCAAAGAGGAAACTCACCACTATCACTAATTATGATTTTTTTTAATAAAGTCAGTGTTTTGGTAATTTCCTCATTGTAGTAAATGGTAAATGTCATATGAGAAATACAATAAACCTGGCCAATTTCAGTAAAATAGAGCATTCTTAAACCTTTGCATAGGGAATAAAAATGAAAGAAATAATTCTAAACAATTTGCTTCTCATACAAAATAGTTCTCCGGAAACATTATGTTAATATGCTAACATCACTGTGAATTAATGTAACCTTATTAACTATGTAAGAACATATTTAAAGTGTATCTAATCGAAGGCACCATTCATGTTGTCAAAAAAAAAATTGCAATGATTTTTTTTTTTTTAAACCCAGGTTTTTAATCATTATGTACTTGCAGGTGACAGGTTACATAGCATCTTCTCATTATACTATACATTTTTATTTTAATATAGATATCTGAATTGAAGGGGGAAGCATCAGTCACAATGATAGAAGCTGACATCCACACAAGAAGTATAAAAAAAAAAATCGAGCTTGTGTGCCTTTTTCTGTCCTCTTGGGTATCTTTGAAATGCTGAACAAGCTCATGTATTTGATCTAAGCTGAGTGCATGCATCAGCTTTTTTGAAAGGAGGCAGTATTTGTTAAAAAGGTAACTCAACAATAACTAAGTTAAAATAAATCCAAGAAATAATTAATTCATAGTTGAGAAATCCTTTGATTTATCAATGCATTAAATTATTTGCACATCACTAAAGAATAATTTCAGGATCCAATCCTACTAATAACATCCCCCACTCCCCCACGACCACCTATGGTACAAATTCCCTGCGTGTTACAGCTTATTGTTACAGCTTTAGTTATGGACTACTGAGCTTCACCTAACAGTGGGCAATCAAAAAGATTTGTGTAGAATTCTATCATTCTCATTTCCAGTTCTCAAAGGACAAATCCATCTGTCACAAGCCGAGATAAAGAGGCAATGACATATTTGTTTAAGATTTTACAGAAAAAAGTTTAATTTTTGTAGTGTTCTGAGTAAATTGGTTTAAACTTTTTTTTTCTTTTTCTTTTTTTTACAAAATAAAAACTAAACAAACAAACCAATAAAGAAATAAACATAAATGGAAAAAAAAATTATATTACAACAAGCATTACATAATAAATTCATCTATAATAAATGTAGCTATAAAAAGAAAACGCAAAGCTTGTATTTTCTTTGTTTACATTCAATTACAATTAGAATGTCTATTGAGATCTGTAACAATGTTGGATTGCATTTGGCATTATAGCCTCTTTGAAAATAGTGTTACCTTGTGCACTTTGTTATCTTTTCAATGTTATTCCTATGAACTAGAATGTGCCATGCTGTGAATGGAAACTGCCATGACCTTGTATATTGGGATTACTCCTTCATTTGATATAGTTGTTTTTACCACCAAATTGTATCCACATGGACAAAGACACATAAAAAGATGACTACAGTACAGAATATAAAGGAGAACTGTAAATAGATAGATAGATAGATAGATAGATAGATAGATAGATAGAATTGAATTACAGAATAACTGACACTTCCAAAGATTGAGATAATTAAAATATAAAGACTTTAAAATTTCTCTAAAACATAATTTGTGTACTATGTGTTTAGGGCTTCTTGAAAGTAAACAGAATTGTATAATTCCTGTTGAATACAAGTATATATTTTATGCGTGATCTTTTAGTAAGCTATACTATTTAATTATTTAACCAGATTTACCAGTAATAACTGTTTGTGTGTTTAACATTTTCTCTTCCTTTCCTAGCAGCAGGATTCTTTTAATTTGGAAAAAGAGGAATTGCCCACTCACCTTTTCCGTTCATTCTTTTAAAAATTATTTTTTTGTTTTCTTAATTAAATTGCTGCTTCCCATTTTTCAACACGGTAGTGTTTTTGCCCTGAATGGCAATTGTATCACTTCTGCAGGTAGAAGCTGATGATAGAGTTCTGTATTTTCCCACGTGGTCAATCATGCTACAGAATGTATGCATGGAAACATTGTGTTGTTCTCTGAGTGGAAATTGTGAATAAATAGTCATTTGCCTATGCCTACTCACTGTTTCCTATAAAAAAAAAAATAGAAATAACCTTCCTTCAGTGAGGAACGAAGCAGCTTCTATCAGTGTCTCCTAACAGCCTCTGCTGAAGTAACAGGCATTGCTTGACTCAGTCAAGCAGGGGGAAATCACAATGCAATGCAATGCATTGGAAGAAAAGAGGGGTAGGGAGCAACAGCAGTAGCAGATAAAGTAATTACATTTTTTGTTTATTTATTTATTTATTTATTAGATGGATAAAAGGATGACACCAGCACCAACACCACCACATTTTAGAAAATTTTTCATTTAGTGCTTTAAGGACACAACTTCTGGAATAAAAGGGAATCATGACGGAATATTTCCGTCATGTGTCCTTAAGGGGTTAACTTTTGAACAGCACACGTAAAAAAAAAAAAAAAGGGTTTTAAATGGATTCCTTATCTTTAATGAAGTTGTACCATGCCTGCTTCACTGCTAATGCCAAACTCAGTGTAGGCAGGGTTCATTTTTGCAGTAAATTGCACCCACACGCTGTGTATATTACTGAGGGAAGAATATTGCAATTTCCAGAGTACAGGCAGTGGCACAGAAGCAAATGATATGCCTCCTATTAAAAATAAAAATCATACAAATAAATCGCAAAACAGTAAAACAATTCGAAATTAATTAATCAAAGTGAGTGTAAGTGGCACTGACAGTAGCATCTAGGTAGGAGGATTATTTTTCTGTTGTTTCTGTTTTAACTCACTGGATGATGAGGCGTCTAACTGTTCCTGTCCACCCTGCGTGTGTTGACTACTACCACTATCCTCACCAACCCCCTTGCTCTGATGAAGGGTGGTGGGAGTAGTAGTGGAGGAGGCAGTTTTAGTGGTAGGTTGTAACAACTGCGCAGAATCAGCACAAGTGACCCTGATGCCTGCTTGTTCTGCTTCTTTTCTTAGTAAAACTTGTGGTATCTTTGAAGACGTTGCTTTATACCGACACTAGTAAGATGACTCTTCACTCGCCCCTTACTCACTTCCTTGTCTTGCAATTTGCACTTTGAAAATCACCTTTCTTGGAGACACAGAAAGTGATCCCAAATATTGCTTTGTTGTAGCAATATATTAGCCCACATCCTTTGCCTTGCGTCTGCTGAAGATGCAGGGGGATTTGCATCGGTAGCAATGGAATCTGTCACAACAATAGCCTTAGTTGATTAATGCTAGTGGAAGTGTTTATGGTGTCACACAGGAGATGTACAAATCATGTTGATGGTGGTGGTATTGGTGGTTTTGGTGGTAACCTTGACAGTGGGTGAAATAATTTTGCTAGGGGTAACAGGTGCAGCTGATGTCACACATATCTCTGTTGGATGAGGCAAATTAATAGCAGATATAGATGGACTTGGAGATGGTGGAGATGATGTATGAGAAGAGTGCACACAAGCTGCAAGAGAAATGCTGGGCTGTTACTTGTCCTCTCCAGACTCTCCTGTTCATAATTTTCATAGTTAGGTAGCTCCAGGTAAAAGTGCTATGTCTTTATCAGTAGGGGAATTAGAATGATCAGAACCAGATTAACCCCTTAAGGACTGGACTGTTTTTGCGATGTTGTACATTTGCGACCAGGAATATTTTTACACTTTTGTGGTGTTTGTGTTTGGCTGTAATTTTCCGCTTTCTCATTTACTGTTCCCATACAAATTATATATTGTTTTTTTCAGGACAAAAAGGGCTTTCTTTACATATCATTATTTATATAATCTCATGTATTTTAATTTAAAAAAAATACAAAAATCTGATGAAAAATTGAAAAAAATACATGTTTTTTGACTTTTACTTGAAAAATCTTTTACTCATCTACAAAAGCGAATGAAAAAAAACTGCTAAATAGATTCCAAATTTTGTCCTGAGTTTAAAAATACCCAGTGTTTACGTGCTTTTTTGCTTTTTTTTGTATGTTATAGGGCTATAGGTACAAGTAGGATATTGCGGTTTCAAAACATACATTTTTAAAATTTATCAATAGTGACATTGTAACACTATTATCTGTCATAAATCTCTGAATAACACCCCACATGTACATATTTTTTTTAAAGTAGACAACCCAGGTTATTCAATATGGGGTATGTCCAGTCTTTTTTAGTAGCCACTTAGTCGAAAACACTGGCCAAAGTAAGTATTCATATTTGTTTGTGTGTGAAAAAAGTAAAAAAACTAAATTGAACGCTAATTTTGGCCAGTGTTTGTGACCAAGTGGTTACTAAAAAAGACTGGACATACCCCATTTGCAATACCTTGGGTTGTCTTCTTTTGCAAATGGTATGCCATCATGGGGTAATTCTCATTCCTGGGCTACCATACGCTCTCAAAGGCAACGTAACCAACCTGGCCATTTTCAATGTAAAAATATTTGACCCATATATTTGACCTTGTAACTTTCAAAAATGCTATAAAACCTGTACATGGGGGGTACTGTTTACTCGGGAGACATCGCTGAACACAAATATTAGTGTTTAAAAACTGGAAAACGTATCACAACAATTATATCATCAGTAAAAGTGCTGTTTGTGTGTGAAAAATGCAAAAAAAGTAACTTTCACTGACAATATTATCGCTGTGATATGTTTTACTGTTGTGAATCACTAATATTTGTGTTCAGCGAAGTCTCCCGAGTAAAACAGTACCCCCCATGTACAGGTTTTAGGGTGTCGTTGAACGTTACAGGGTAAAATACAGTGCTAGCAAATTAAATTCTCTGGAATTTCGGCCTGGGTTGGCAGGCAGGTCCCTCAAATTGCAATCAATAAAATTACTGAATTATGTAAAATATTACATAAATACGCACGTAGAATTTAAATATATATGCATATTTATATATTTGAAGTCTACGTGTATATTTATATAATTATTTATGTAATTTTGTATATGGACGTATGTATATTTCTTATTATTTTTATTTATTTTTATATACATAGATATATATACAAATTAATTCTAAGTGTATTTTGATATAAATATATATATATTAATTTTAAAATACAGTTAGAATAAAATTTCATATAGCTATATAATTTTTTTTAAATTTTTTATTATTATTTAAAAAACATTTTATTTAATTTAAATTACTTATTATTTATATTTTATAATAATATATATATACAATATATATAGTTATTATATATATTATATATATACGTGTGTAATTTAATTATAAGTGTATTTTTATATTAATATAAGTACATATTAATATAAAAATACACTTAGTATGGCATTATATATATATGATATATAGACATATATTATATTGATATAATATATGTCTATATATCATATATATACACATATATATTATTTTTTTTTTTATTAACATTAACCTTTATTTTTTTTTCTGATTTTACACTAGCAGGGAGACTGCCTGTCAGCACAGACAGTCCCCCTGCAGGCAGACACATGGACACCTATTGTGACCATGTGATCGCTGTGTTAAGCGATCACATGGCCACAGGGGTCCTAATCTGCCGTGGGGAGACTGTCTGGGCTGCAGGCAGTCTCCCCACAACCGGAGGAACACTGATCACCGCCGGGGGAACGACGGCGATCAGGTAAGTACCCCCAGACCGTTAGGACGGTTCAGGACCGTCATCGGTCGGCAAGGCAAAAATGCCGATGACGGTCCTGAACCGTCCTCGGTCCTTAAGGGGTTAATCTCCATCAACAGCAGACATTGGAGACTTTGGTACTTTGTGCTTACTAAACAGGATGGGAAAAACAATTGCCTTTGATTGTT
>OW240917.1:3677831-3697925 GCA_933207985.1 Pelobates cultripes
TTCAAACAAATATTAGAAAGATACATTTCTCAGTATGTACCATTGGGTAATAAATATAAAAGAAACAAATTAAAACCAATGTAGCTTAGTAGAGAAGTAAAACAAGAGATTAAAAATAAGAAAAGGGCATTTAAAGCATTTAAATCAGACAAATCAAAGGCATCCTATTTAAGATATAAGGAAGCCAATAACACTTGCAAAAAGGCAATTAAAGTGGCTAAACTAGAAAATGAGAAATTGATAGCTAAAGAATGCAAAACCAACCCTAAAAATGTTTTGAAGTACATCAATTCTAAAAAAACAAAAAATGAAAGTGTAGGTACACTTGAAACAGAGTTGGGTTTATTAGCTAATGAAGACCAGGAAAAAGCAGAAATTTTAAATAACTATTTTTCTTCAGTATATATTAATGAGGATCCTATGGCAAGAGATATGCAAATGTTTGCTGCAAAAAACTTGCAAATAACTTGTGACTGGATAACTCAAGACAAGGTGCTACAGCTATTAAAGAAAATTAATGTAAATAAAGCTCCGGGGCCTGACTGTATTCACCCACGAGTACTTAAGGAGCTAAGTGGGGAAATAAGTGAACCTCTGTATTTAATTTTTCAAGATTTTTTTGTTTCAGGTGTTGTACCGGAGGATTGGAGGAAGGCAGATGTTGTTCCTATATTTTAAAAGGGTTCAAAATCCTTGCCTGGAAATTATAGACCTGTGAGCTTAACTTCAGTAACTGGGAAAATATTTGAAGGGCTATTAAGGGATAATATTCAGGAATTCATTGGGAAGAACTTTGTTATTAGCAATAATCAGCATGGTTTTATGAAACATAGGTCATGTCAAACTAACCTAATTGCATTCTACGAAGAAGTAAGTAGAAGTATAGATAAGGGTGTTGCAGTGGATGTGATCTACTTGGATTTTGCCAAGGCATTTGATCCTCACAATAGGTTAGTCTTCAAACTAAAAAGAAATTGGTCTAGATGATTATTCTTGTTCTTGGGTAGAACGGTAGCTTAGGACAGAGTACAAGCAGAGGTTGTCATTAATGGTAAATTTACCAGGCTGGACAAAGTGGTAGTCTCAGGGGTTCTGTTTTGGGACCCTTCTATTTAACATATTTATAAATGATCTTGAAAATAGGCAGCCATGTATTAGTGTTTGCAGATGACACAAAACTTTGTAAAGTAATAAAATGTGAGCAGGATATTGCTTTGTTGCAGAGAGATTTGGATAGATTGGGGGACTGGGCACTAAAATGGCAGATGAAATTTAACATAGAGAAATGCAAAGTTATGCACTTCGGGGTTAAGAATGCACAAGCAACTTACACACTAAATGGTAGTGAATTAGGGATAATCACACACGAGAAGGATTTGGGCATTGTTATAGACAACAAATTAGGCAGCAATATGCAATGTCAATCTGCAGTTGCTAAGGCCAGTAAGATTTTGTCATGTATAAATAGGGGCATAAATTCTCGGGATGAAAATATAATTTTGCCTCTTTATAAATTGCTGGTAAGACCACACCTTGAATATGCTGTGCAATTTTGGGCGCCTGTTCTAAAGAAGGATATCATGGCACTGGAGAGGGTCCAGAGACGAGCTGCAAAATTGATAAAAGGAATGGAGCATTTTAGTTATGAAGAAAGGTTACAAAAATTAAATCTGTTTCGTTTGGAAAAACAGCGCCTGAGAGGGGATATGATAACTTTATACAAATATATTCGGGGCCAGTACAAACCTTTATCTGGAAATCTATTCATAAACAGGGTTATACATAGGACACGAGGTCACACATTTAGGCTGGAAGAAAGGAGATTTCATCTAAGGCAAAGAAAGGGTTTTTTTACAGTAAGAACAATAAGGATATGGAATTCTCTGCCTGAAGAGGTGGTTTTGTCAGAGTCCACACAGATGTTTAAACTGAAATTGGATAAATACTTACAAAAACATAACATACAGGGATATAATTTCTAATTAGTGGGGTAATAGCTGATTGATCCAAGGAGACATCTGACTGCTATTTTGGGGTCAAGAAGGAATTTTTTCCTAGTTTTTGGCAAAATTGGAAGTGCTTCAGACCAGGTTTTTTGCCTTCTTTTGGATCAACAGCAACAACATTTCTGAGGAAGGCTGAACTTGATGGACGCAAGTCTCTTTTCAGCTATGTAACTATGTAACTATGTAACTATGTAACTATGTAATTAAATGATCAGCACACAGAGGGAAAAAGACCATCTTATTGCCGTAATAGTTAAGCTTTTCTTTTTTTGAGTAGAGAGATGGTTAATAGCGTGACTGGCACACAGGGAGTTAATGTTATTTTCTAGAATAGTAAAGCTACAGCACATGGGAGGTTAAACTGGGAATTTGTCAAGCAGTCAGAGGGTTAAGGGAGGGCTAACAGTGTGCCCAGTAATAGAGGGTAAAGCTGTGGATATACTAAGCAGGTAGAAGATTAATGGGGTTTAACTGAGGATTTGCTGAGCAGACAGGGTTCCATACATTGACCAGCACACAGGGGGTTAAAATGGAGATTTGTTAATAATGACCAGCACACAGGGGGTTAAGATGGAAATTTGTTAATCAATGGGTTAATAATGACCAGCACACAGGGGGTTAAGAAGGAGATTTGTTAATCAATAGGTTAATAATGGCCAGTACACGGGGGGTTAAAATTGAGATTTGTTAATCAATAGGTTAATAATGGCCAGTACACAGGGGGTTAAAATTGAGATTTGTTAATCAATAGTTTAATAATGACCAGCACATGGGGGGTTCAAATGGAAATGTGTTAATAATGACCAGCACACAGAGGGTTAAGATGGAGATTTGTTAATCAATGAGTTAATATTGACCAGCACACAGGGGGTTAAAATGGAGATTTGTTAATCAGTGGGTTAATAATGACCAGTACACAGGGGGTTAGCCTGAAGATTTGTTAATCAATGGGTTAATAATGACTAGCACACAGGGGGTTAAGAAGATGAAGATGCGTTAATCAATGAGTTTATAAATACCAACACATAGAGGGTTAGGCTGTGGATTCACTTTCCAAATGGAGTCAGTGAAGCGACCAGCACACAGAGGGTTAAGCCGAAGATGTACTTGGCAGAGAAAAGTTTAATAAAGTGACCAGTATGTGGGGGTTAAGCTGAGGGTTTGCTGAGCAGAATGGTCAATATATTTACCAGCACACGTGGGGTTAATACAGGCATTTGGTGAGCAGGCTGACGGTTAATGGAGTGCCCATCACACGTAGGGTTAAACTGCAAATTTGCTGCGCACACAGATGGTCAATGTAGTGACCAGCACACAAGGGGTTAAGCTGTGGATTTGCTGAGCAAACATGGTCTCTGGGTACATTATGATTGAATTAGGATGCGGGCAGTGACCTTCAGCCCTCATTGTGTCCTTGGATTAACTTGTTGTTTGGCAGAGAGGGAAAGGTTCAATCACTGAGTGGGTCCTTTGATCAGCACATTGATACAGAGGGTACGGAAACTGCCAGATATTGGACCCCGGCTCAACTGCAGCCACTTATCTACACTATCCAGACTGTAAGAAACGGCACCCCTTAACTGCAAAACCCGCTTTACTTTAATAACAGACCCCCTTAACTGCAAAACCCGCTTTATTTAATAACAGACCCCCTTAACTGCAAAATCCTGCTTTACTTCAATAACGGACCCCCTTAACTGCAAAACCCCGCTTTACTTCAATAACGGAACCCCGCTTTACTTCAATAACGGACCCCCTTAACTGCAAAACCCAGCTTTACTTCAATAACGGACCCCCTTAACTGCAAAACCCAGCTTTACTTCAATAATGGACCCCCTTAACTGCAAAACCCCGCTTTACTTCAATAACGGACCCCCTTAACTGCAAAACCCGCTTTATTTAATAACAGACCCCCTTAACTGCAAAACCCGCTTTATTTAATAACGAACCCCCTTAACTGCAAAGCCCGCTTTATTTAATAACAGACCCCCTTAACTGCAAAATCCCGCTTTACTTCAATAACGGACCCCCTTAACTGCAAAACCCCGCTTTACTTCAATAACGGACCCCCTTAACTGCAAAACCCAGCTTTACTTCAATAACGGACCCCCTTAACTGCAAAACCCCGCTTTACTTCAATAACGGAACCCCTTAACTGCAAAACCCCGCTTTACTTCAATAACTGACCCCCTTAACTGCAAAACCCCGCTTTACTTCAATAACGGACCCCCTTAACTGCAAAACCCGCTTTACTTTAATAACGGACCCCATTAACTGCAAAACCCTGCTTTACTTCAATAACCTGCACCTTACTACAATCTGAACCTGAATTAATACATACTGAACCTGCACCTTACTATAATCTGTCCCTGAATTAATACAGCCTAAACCTGCACCTTACTGCAATCTGTCCCTGAATTAATACAGCCTGAACCTGCACCTTACTACAATCTGTCCCTGAATGAATAGTCTGAACCTGCACCTTACTACAATCTGTCCTTGAATTAATACAGCCTGAACCTGCACCTTACTACAATCTGTCCCTGAATTAATACAGCCTGAACCTGCACCTTACTACAATCTGTCCCTGAATTAATACAGCCTGAACCTGCACCTTACTGCAATCTGTCCCTGAATTAATACAGCCTGAACCTGCACCTTACTACAATCTGTCCCTGAATTAATACATACTGAACCTGCACCTTACTGCAATCTGTCCCTGAATTAATACAGCCTGAACCTGCACCTTACTGCAATCTGTCCCTGAATTAATACAGCCTGAACCTGCACCTTACTACAAGCTGTCCCTGAATTAATACAGCCTGAACCTGCACCTTACTACAATCTGTCCCTGAATTAATACAGCCTGAACCTGCACCTTACTACAATCTGTCCCTGAATTAATACAGCCTGAACCTGCACCTTACTGCAATCTGTACCTGAATTAATACAGCCTGAACCTGCACCTTACTACAATCTGTCCCTGAATTAATACAGCGTGAACCTGCACCTTACTGCAATCTGTCCCTGAATTAAAAAAGCCTGAACCTGCACCTTACTACAATCTGTCCCTGAATTAATACAGCCTGAACCTGCACCTTACTGCAATCTGTCCCTGAATTAATACAGCCTGAACCTGCACCTTACTACAATCTGTCCCTGAATTAATACATACTGAACCTGCACCTTGCAATCTGTCCTGAATTATGCAGCCACAGACCTGCAATCTGTCCCACAAGATTAATACAGCCTGAACTGCACCCCTTACAAGCTGTTCTGTCCCTGAATGAATACAGCGTGAACCTGCACCTTACTACAATCTGTCCCTGAATGAATACAGCGTGAACCTGCACCTTACTACAATCTGTCCCTGAATGAATACAGCGTGAACCTGCACCTTACTACAATCTGTCCCTGAATTAATACAGCGTGAACCTGCACCTTACTACAATCTGTCCCTGAATTAATACATACTGTACCTGCACCTTACTGCAATCTGTCCCTGAATTAATACAGCCTAAACCTGCACCTTACTGCAATCTGTCCCTGAATTAATACAGCCTGAACCTGCACCTTACTACAATCTGTCCCTGAATTAATACAGCCTGAACCTGCACCTTACTACAATCTGTCCCTGAATGAATACAGCGTGAACCTGCACCTTACTACAATCTGTCCCTGAATGAATACAGCGTGAACCTGCACCTTACTACAATCTGTCCCTGAATTAATACAGCGTGAACCTGCACCTTACTGCAATCTGTCCCTGAATTAATACAGCCTGAACCTGCACCTTACTGCAATCTGTCCCTGAATTAATACAGCCTGAACCTGCACCTTACTACAATCTGTCCCTGAATTAATACAGCCTGAACCTGCACCTTACTACAATCTGTCCCTGAATTAATACAGCCTGAACCTGCACCTTACTACAATCTGTCCCTGAATTAATACAGCCTGAACCTGCACCTTACTACAATCTGTCCCTGAATTAATACAGCCTGAACCTGCACCTTACTGCAATCTGTCCCTGAATTAATACAGCCTGAACCTGCACCTTACTACAATCTGTCCCTGAATTAATACAGCCTGAACCTGCACCTTACTACAATCTGTCCCTGAATTAATACAGCCTGAACCTGCACCTTACTACAATCTGTCCCTGAATGAATACAGCTGAACCTGCACCTTACTACAATCTGTCCCTGAATGAATACAGCGTGAACCTGCACCTTACTACAATCTGTCCCTGAATTAATACAGCCTGAACCTGCACCTTACTACAATCTGTCCCTGAATTAATACAGCCTGAACCTGCACCTTACTACAATCTGTCCCTGAATTAATACAGCCTGAACCTGCACCTTACTGCAATCTGTCCCTGAATTAATACAGCCTGAACCTGCACCTTACTGCAATCTGTCCCTGAATTAATACAGCCTGAACCTGCACCTTACTGCAATCTGTCCCTGAATTAATACAGCCTGAACCTGCACCTTACTACAATCTGTCCCTGAATTCAATACAGCCGAACCTGCACCTTACTACAATCTGTCCCTGAATTATTTGAAAGCAGCCTCTTTGCTCGTGTACATACAGATAGAATGGACTTGTATGATCAGGTAAACCTAGGGCTGGGGCACTCATTAGTGCTTTCTTGATATCCTCAAATGCCTTCTGCTGTTCAGTGGTCCATAGGAAGGGGTCATGTTCTGTGCCTTTTATAGCTCCATATAAGGGTTTCGCCAATATCGCGTAATTAGGAATCCATATCCTGCAGAATCCTGCTGCTCCTAAGAATTCTCGCACCTGTCTTCTATTCTTAGGTATCGGTATCTGACATACCGCTTCTTTCCTTTCGGGTCCCATTATCCTTTGACCTTCAGAGATATGGAATCCTAAATACTTGACAGTTGACTGGCACAATTGCGCTTTCTTCCTAGATACTTTGTATCCTGCCTTCCAGAGAATTTGAAGTAGATCATAAGTTGCTTGTTGGCATATCTCTTTAGTAATTGCCACTATCAACAAATCATCCACATACTGAAGTAATACACATTCTCCTGGGATGGACTTGAAATCTTGCAGGTCCTGGCTTAGTGTGGATCCAAATAGGGTGGGTAAATTCTTGAATCCTTGAGGTAGTCTAGTCCAAGTCATCTGACGCTTTGAACCCATAACAGCATCTTCCCATTGGAAGGCAAAGATACACTGACTCTCAGCAGCAATTCGAAGACAAAGGAAAGCATCCTTGAGGTCTAAAACCGTAAAGTAAGTTGCCCCACCTGGTATCAAGGCAAGCAGATTATAAGGGTTGGGTACAACTGGGTGTATATTGACTACTGCATCATTAACTGCTCTCAAATCTTGTACAGGATGATATTCATCTGATCCTGGCTTCTGAACAGGTAACAATACCCCCATAAAGGCACACCCCTAACTCACTGAGCTTGCTCACATTATTTGAAAGCAGCCTCTATTAAGTAGACTCTTTCAAGTAGGAGTTAGAAAAGCAGGAGTTCAAACTAACAAGGGGTTTAAACTATCAAGGTAATTGTTTTTATTTACTGTTTAAAGGGGAAATGAGTGTTAGCAAGATTGCTGGTTTAACTCAATGCACATCTTGTTGCATGTATGGATGCCTGGATGTGCCCATCCAGGGTCCATACCTCTGTGATGGTTGTGTGCGAGTGGCTTCTTTGGAAGCTCAGATTGGAGATCTTGAGAAGCAAATCGTAACATTGAGGGAGATTGATAATCTTGAGAGGAGTCTACTGCTCACTGAGCAGAGTTTAGTGGGGACAGGTAGTGGAGAGGGAGGAGATAAGACAGATGGGGAACAGGCATGTAGCTGGGTGACAGTGGGGCGAGGAAGCAGGGGGGGAGGGAAGAGGAAAGGGCTAGCTAGTCCTGATTTGGTGCAACCTAGCAGATTTGCCCGCTTGAGGGAAGATGTTGGGAGCATCAGCTCAGGAGTAGCTGTATTAGAGGAAGCTGTTACTTCTAACAGCCGAGCTAACAGCCCCCCTAGTACGGGTGGGGATCAAAATGTAAGGAAGGCAAGACAGGTTGTGGTGGTAGGGGACTCTATCATTAGGAGAGCAGATAGGGCAATCTGCCGCTCTGATCGGCTCAACCGGACAGTTTGCTGTCTCCCGGGTGCTCGGGTCCGGCATGTTGCTGACAGAGTGGATGGATTATTGGGAGGGGCTGGGGATGACCCAGCGGTCATGGTCCATGTTGGTACCAATGACAAAGTAAGAGGAAGATGGAAGGTCCTAAAGAATGATTTCAGGGAATTAGGTAGCAAACTTAAGAAAAGGACCTCCAAGGTGGTATTCTCTGAGATATTACCTGTGCCACGCGCTACAGTGGAAAGGCAGCGGGAGATTAGAGAGGTCAATGCGTGGCTTAAGTCTTGGTGCAGGAAGGAGGGTTTTGGGTTTTTAGAGCACTGGGCCGACTTTGCGATTGGGTACAACCTTTATAGTGGTGATGGATTGCACCTAAACGGGAGAGGGTCTGCAGTGCTGGGGGATAGGATGGCTAGAAGGTTGGAGGAGATTTTAAACTAGTAGTAGGGGGGGAGGGTCATAGCAATCTACAAAATGGAGATAGGACAGAAAGGAGATGGGCTTTAGCACAGTATAAGGGGGGTGGAAACGGGGGGAGGGGCAAGCTCAGAACAGAGAAGCTGTGTAATGTTGAAAATTCACAAAATATACAAGTGGCGCATAATATTAAATGTATGCTTACTAATGCAAGGAGCCTAAATAACAAAATGGGGGAACTAGAGGCATTGGCATACACTAAACAATATGATATAAAAGGCATAACTGAAACATGGTGGGATGAGACACATGACTGGGCAGCTAACTTAAATGGGTACACGTTATTTAGGAAGGATAGGAAAAACAAGAAGGGTGGTGGGGTATGTTTGTATGTCAAACATGATTTAAAGCCAAATGTTAAGCAAATGGAATGCGAGGAGGATAATGTGGAAGCTTTATGGGTAAATATCTGCTTGGGGGAAAAGAAGGGAAACCAACTATTGGTTGGGATATGTTATAAACCACCTAATGTTAATATTGACGAGGAACAACAGCTGTTTGAGCAAATTGAGAAAGCTGCAAATCTGGGTAACACTTTAATTATTGGAGATTTTAATTACCCGGATATAAATTGGGACAGAGGGACTAGTGCCTCAGCAAAGGGAATTAGGTTTTTAAACTTGTTAAATGACACCTTCATGTCACAACTTGTGCAAGCACCAACTAGAATGGATGCTTGTCTGGACCTGGTTTTAACAAACAACGTTGATCTTTTGACCAACATTCAAGTAGGTGAGCACTTGGGAAATAGTGATCACAATATAGTGTCCTTTGAAATAAACTCAAAAAAACAAAAGCACATGGGGAATACTAAAACATATAATTTTAAAAAGGCCAATTTCAATAAGTTAAGGGAAGCTTTACAATATATTGACTGGCATAAACTCTTTAGTGAAAAGAACACTGAGGATAAATGGATCATCTTCCAACAAATATTACAAAGGTACATTTCTCAGTATGTACCATTGGGAAATAAATATAAAAGAAACAAATTAAAACCAATGTGGCTTAGTAGAGAAGTAAAACAAGAGATTACAACTAAGAAAAGGGCATTTAAAGCATTTAAATCGGACAAATCAGATGCATCTTATAAAAGATATAAGGATGCAAATAATGCGTGCAAAAAGGCAATTAGACTTGCTAAACTTCAAAATGAAATAATGATAGCTGAAGAGAGCAAAACCAACCCCAAAGCATTTTTTAAGTACATAAATTCTAAAAAAAACAAAATGAAAGTGTAGGTACACTAAAAACTGAAACGGGGGTGTTAATTAATGAAGACCAGGAAAAGGCAGGAATTTTAAATAACTTTTTCTCCTCCGTATATATTAAGGAAGAACCCATGGCAATAGATGTGCAAATGATTGCTACTAAAAACTTGCAGAATAATTGTAATTGGTTAACTCAAGACAAGGTGCTGCAGCAACTAAAGAAAGTTAATATAAACAAAGCTCCAGGGCCTGACGGTATCCATCCACGTGTACTTAAGGAACTAAGTGCAGAAATAAGTGAACCTCTGTTTTTAATCTTTCAAGATTCTTTTCTTTCAGGAAGTGTTCCGGAGGATTGGAGGAAGGCAGATGTGGTTCCTATATTCAAAAAGGGTTCAAAATCCTTGCCTGGAAATTATAGACCTGTGAGCTTAACTTCTGTGGCTGGTAAAATATTTGAAAGTTTATTAAGGGATAATATTCAAGAATTCCTTGAGAAGAACATGGTTATCAGCAAAAATCAGCATGGTTTTATGAAGCACAGGTCATGTCAAACTAACTTGATTGCGTTCTACGAAGAAGTAAGTAGAAGTATAGATCAGGGTGTTGCCGTGGATGTGATCTTTTTGGATTTTGCCAAGGCATTTGATACAGTTCCACACAATAGATTAGTGTTCAAACTCAAAGAAATCGGTCTAGATGAAAATGCTTGTTCTTGGGTAGAACATTGGCTTAAAAACAGAGTACAAAGAGTTGTCATTAATGGTAAATTTTCAAGCTGGACAGAGGTGGCAAGTGGTGTCCCTCAGGGGTCTGTTCTGGGACCCCTTCTATTTAACATGTTTATAAATGATCTTGAAGACCGCATTGAAAGTCATGTTTCAGTGTTTGCAGATGACACCAAACTTTGTAAAACAATACAATGTGAGCAAGATATTACTTTGCTGCAGAGGGATTTAGATAGACTGGGAGACTGGGCACTCAAATGGCAGATGAAATTTAATGTTGAAAAATGCAAAGTTATGCACTTCGGCGTAAAGAATACACAAGCAACGTATACCCTTAATGGAAGCGAATTAGGGATAACAACACATGAAAAGGACTTGGGAATTGTTATAGACAACAAACTATGCAACAATGTGCAATGTCAATCAGCAGTGGCCAAGGCCAGTAAGGTATTGTCATGCATGAAAAAGGGCATTCATTCTCGGGACAAGAATATCATTTTGCCTCTTTATAAATCACTGGTAAGACCCCATATTGAATATGCTGTGCAATTTTGGGCACCTGTTCTAAAGAAGGATATTATGGCACTAGAAAAAGTGCAGAGGCGGGCTACAAAATTAATAAAAGGAATGGAACATATCAGCTATGAAGAAAGGTTAACAAATTTAAACCTATTTAGTTTAGAAAAACGTCGCCTGAGAGGGGATATGATAACATTATACAAATATATTCGGGGCCAATACAAACCATTGTGTGGAAATCTATTCACAAACCGGACTTTACATAGGACACGAGGCCATGCGTTTAGACTGGAAGAAAGAAGATTTCGTCTAAGGCAAAGGAAAGGTTTTTTTACTGTAAGAACAATCAGGATGTGGAATTCTCTGCCTGAAGAAGTGGTTTTATCAGAGTCCATACAGATGTTCAAACGGCTACTAGATGCATACTTGCAAGAACAGAATATTCAAGGATATAATCTTTCAATGTAGGGTAATAACTGCTTGATCCAAGGATAAATCTGACTGCCATTCTGGGGTCAAGAAGGAATTTTTTTCCTAGCTTGTTGCAAAATTGTGCTTCAAACTGGGTTTTGCCTTCTTTTGGATCAACAGCAAAAAACAAATGTGAGGAAGGCTGAACTTGATGGACGCAAGTCTCTTTTCAGCTATGTAACTATGTAACTATGTAATACATACTGAACCTGCACCTTACTACAATCTCTCCCTGAATTAATACATACTGAACCTGCACCTTACTACAATCTCTCCCTGAATTAATACATACTGAACCTGCACCTTACTACAAGCTGTCCCTGAATTAATACATACTGAACCTGCACCTTACTACAAGCTGTCCCTGAATTAATACATACTGAACCTGCACCTTACTACAATCTGTCCCTGAATTAATACATACTGAACCTGCACCTTACTACAAACTGTCCCTGAATTAATACAGCCTAAACCTGCACCTTACTACAATCTGTCCCTGAATTAATACAGACTATTCTTCTTCACAGTTTCCTGTACCTGTGTCTCACAGCAGCCTGGATTTGATTCTCTACTCAGGTCAGTTATTTTTATCGGGAAGCATACAATGCTATTTTTGTTTTATTTTTACAAACATGAACTAATATGGATTAAGACGTCTGTTAACGTTTGTAGTGTTTTTCTTGCTATATAGAGATGAGCGGGCACCTGGATGTTCGAGTTCACCGGGTTCGGCCGAACTTTGGCAAAAAGTTAGAGTTCAGCCTCGAATTTGACCCCGAACCTCATTGAAGTCAATGGGGACCCGAGCTTTTGGGCACTAAAATGGCTCTAAAAAAGTCCTGGGAAGGGCTAGAGGGTTGCAAAAGGAAGTAAAATGGGGGTAAGAGTAGAACAAGTGCCCTGCAAAAAATTGGGGTAGCCCCCAAAATATTGGGACATAAAAAAACAAAACAAAGAATAAGTGCACTTGAGTATAACAATGGCTGGGTGAGGCCGGTATAAATGTCTATTCTGCACAAGGTACAGAAAAGTCTGGTGGGATCCATGCCTGGTTCATTTTAATAAACATGAGCATGTCCACGCTGGCTGTGGACAGACGGCTGCGCTTGTCTGTGATAACGCCCCCTTCCGTGCTAAACACACGTTTAGACAATACACTGGCTGCAGGGCAGGCCAGCACCTCCAAGGCATAAAGGGCAAGCTCAAGCCATGTGCCCAGTTTGGAGACCCAGAAGTTGAATGGGGCAGACCCATCTGTCAGTACGTGTAGGCATGTGCACACGTACTGTTCCACCATGTTGCTGAAATGCTGCCTCCTGCTAAGACGTTCCATATCAGCTGGTGGTGCTGGTTGTTGTGGCGTGCTGACAAAGCTTTTCCACATTTTGGCCATGCTAACCCTGCCTTCTGAGGTGCTGGCGGTGCCCCAGCTGCGTTGGTGACCTCTTCCTCCTCCTCTGTCTTCGCCTTGTGCTTCTACTGAGCCCCGTCAGTTGGGAATGCCCTTAGCAGCACGTCTACCAGCGTGAGCTTGTAGTTGCGCATCTTCCAGTGAGGGAACTAAGGACGGCAGGGTGGCCACCCAGTAATCAGCACAAGTTAGAATGTTGGCAACTCGGCAGTCATTTTGGTGACTTTTTGTGTATAATATTTTTTATTTAGTTTCAATTTTATAATCAAGTTATACAGATGTACAGAAAAAGAACGGTGGTCACAGTACAAAGTCAATCACATTTCAAAGAAAGCTGACATCTCTGAATTTATAAACAAAACAAAGGGACAACTCAGTGCTACGTACAGAGCAATAATTCGTATGTCAGTGGACTTAACTTGCATCAATGTCTGTGTCACATTTACTCAGTTTATTCAGTATCTGTGTGTAACCATCGTTGTGAACCTTAAACTGGGGGGGGGAGGTAGGGGGAAGGAGAGGGGGGGCGGAGAAAGTTGGATCGGCCTACGTTCTGAGGACCTATGTCCTTTTATGGTTTATAACTGTTGTATGCTCTTTTGGACTGACAGTCGCCAGTCATCCCATCGGTTCCATGCTATCGGCCAAACTTTGTTAGCCGCCCTCATCCGCCTTGCCGCTTTTTCGTATGATTTGGTGGTATCCACCATGTTTAAGCATTTGTCAATACTTGGTGGGTTCTCGTTAAGCCACCCTTTACTTATAGACATTTGAGCTGTAATGATTATATGATATATGAGATATAGGTCCACCTTTTCCAATGTGTGGGGTAACGCTAGCAAGAGGTATGTTTCTGGGGTGAATGGTAGGGTGACCTTTGTAGACTCCTTTATTGTATTTGAGATGTGTCCCCAGAAGGACTTGATCTTCGGACAAGTCCACCAGATGTGGAGCATTGTTCCGGGCTCTTTCAAGCATCTCCAGCAGGAGTTTGATTTCCGTCCGTCAAATTTGTGTAGCCTAGTAGGCACCATATACCAACGGTATAGCACCTTCCTGCTGGTCTCTATGTGTGTCGTGTTCAGTGTTAGGTGTTTATGGGCAGCCAATATTTTGTACCAGGTTTCATTGGGTATGTCTAGGTCTAGCTCTTTCTCCCAGGCTTTTATGAATGTTAAAGCCTTTGGAGGGACTTGAGTTCCTGATAGTTTATATAAGAGAGATAGTAGCTTTAGTGGTGTTTTTTTGGCCATGCAGATTTTTTCTATCTCGGTCAGGTTGTTGTCTTGTTGGTGTGTGCTATCCCCACCTATGTGTTTTTTCACCCAGGAGTGTAATTGTAGATAAGTAAAGTATGCTTTGGAAGGTAGGTCAAACGTTTTGGATAACGAGTCATAGTCTAGTAAGCGACCCTTTGATATTATCTGGGATAAACAATTGATTCCGCTATTGTACCATATGCTATAGTCAAATCCAGGAATGAGGACAGGAAGCGCTTGGATTTGTAGTGCCGGAGAAATGTAGGAGGTATGGTAGTGTTCTTTAATGTATCTATCCCATACTAGGAGTGTGGCTGCGGTAGTGGGGCATATATTCTGGTATTTTGGTCTGCTGTGTTTGGGGATCCAAGCTAGGGTTGATGTCGCTATCCCGCCAGTGTGTGCTGTCTCTATTTGGTGCCATGGGGGTGGTGTAGTATGGTGGAAGGTCGCTATAAGGGTACCCATTAAGGCCGCTATGTAGTATCTGGTTAGATCCGGAGCCCCCATCCCACCCTCTTTAAAGGGCTTATACATGGTGGCCGCCGCGATCCTGGGTTGTTTCCCCCCCCAGATAAACCCGTTTATCATGCTTTGGGCTTCTGTAAAGAATGTCTTTGGCAGGCCTATCTGTAGCGTTCTGAATAAATACTGGAGCTTAAGTAGTACCATCATTTTTGCTGCCGCTATTCTACCAGTCCACGAGATGTACTTCCCTTTCCAGCTATGCAGCTGTTGTTTGATGTTACTTAGTAATTTTAAGTAATTTGTTTTATATAGTTTCCTTATTGTGGGTGTGAGGTGAATCCCTAGGAATGTCAGGTAATCCTTTCTCCAGTCATATGTGTGTTTGCCTTGTAGCGTAGTCAGTTGTTCTGTAGTGAGATTTAGGCCCATGGCTTGTGTCTTGCTGATATTAAGTTTATAGTAAGAGCACGCAGTAAATCGTGTTAGTAGTTTTTGAAGTTGCTCTAATGAGGTGTCCGGGTTAGACAGTGTGAGCATAACATCATCGGCAAACAGGGTGATTTTATGTGTGTTCCCTCCTACTTCGATCCCTTTAATGTCTTGGGAATCTCTTATGTGTTGTGCTAAGGGTTCCAATGCCAGTATGTAAAGCAACGGGGAGAGCGGACAGCCCTGTCTGGACCCATTAGAAATCTGAAATTGTTTGGAGGTAAAGCCTCCGTTCGCTATCCTCGCTGTAGGGTTGTCATAGAGCGCGGATACCAAGGTGATGAAGCGGTCTGGGAAGGCAAACTTCCTTAGCACAGCTAATAGGTATCCCCAGTGCAGCCTGTCAAATGCTTTTTCAGCATCTAATGACAGTGCTACGCTGGGCACCCCGGTTGTGTGAATTCTGTGGATGATATTTACTAGTTTCCTCGTCCCATCTGAGCCCTGCCTTCCGCGAACAAAGCCAACCTGGTCGTCCGGAATTAGTTTGGGGAGCATAGTTCCCAACCTGTTTGCATAGATTTTTGCTAGTATTTTTAAGTCCGTATTTAGGAGAGATATGGGCCGTAAGTTCTGGCATTTGTGTGGTGGTTTCCCAGGTTTTGGCAGTGTTGTTATGTGAGCCATTAGCATCTCCCGTGGTACTTTGCCTGTTTGGAGGATAGTATTGTATAATTTTTCTAGTGTGGGGGCTAAAATGCGTGAGAAGGTTTTGTAATATAAATTTGTAAAGCCATCTGGGCCGGGTGATTTCCCTTTGGGAAGGGTCTTAATTGTGTGTGTTATTTCAGTCTGAGTGATAGGGTCAGTCAGAAGGGTTCGGTCTTCCTGCGTAAGTTGACGTGTGTGGGCTTCCGTTAGGAATGTATTGATATCTGTGGCCAGGGGTTGGTGCGTGTGTTCATCTCTGTTTAAGTTATATAGTGATTCGTAATAATCAGCTAACATGACGTGAATATCATGGGGATTGTATACCTTATTTCCCAGTGGATTTAGAAGGAAAGGTATTTTCGCATTTTGCCTCTTTTGCCGTAGAAGCGCTGCCAGTGCTTTCCCGGCTCTGTTCCCCTGGGTATATGTTGCGAGTTTAAGCCTGTGTGCTATGGTAGCTGTAGTTTGTAGGTGTATGTCGTTTAACCGCCCTTTAATTTGGTCTATGCGTTGTTGCTTGGGTGTTGTGGGGTTTAGGATGTGGGCAGACGTTTCCGCCGTAAGTGATCTTATTAAGGTTAGGTATTCTGTTTTTGCTTGTTTATTTAAATGGGAGGCTTGGCTGATCATAAGACCTCGAATGAATGCTTTATGCGCCAGCCATGTTGTAGCTAACTGGACGTCAGGTGTATCGTTTATAGTAAAGAACGAAATGATTTCTTCAGTGAGTTTGGCGGTGAAGTCTGGGTTGCTCAAGAGAGCCTCATTCATGCGCCACGGTTTTGTTCCGCGGGATTGGAACTTGTCATGTATGGTTACTATTACAGGGGCATGGTCAGACCAAACTATGTTTCCTATCTCACTACTGGTAGCTTTTGACAGCATGTCACTTGAGATAAATATAAAATCAATTCTGGAGTATGTTTCGTGAACCGACGAATAAAATGTGAATTCTCGGTCGTTCGGGTGTTGTGCTCTCCATACATCGTACAGATTGTGTTCTAAAAGAAGTTTTACCAGTGCAGTAGCCTGTTTTCCCAGTGATTTACATCTCTGGGATTCCGCCGACTGTGTGGTATCTAGTTTGGGTTGCATTACGTGGTTCAGATCTCCGCACAGGATTGTGAAGGAAGGATAGGTGGTAGGGATTTTATGTAGGGCTTTTTGTAAAAAATTGCGTTGTTCAGTGTTAGGACTATATACTCCCACTAACGTGTATAATGTATCATTAATTTTGCAGTGTATTATGAGATATCGGCCTTGTGTGTCTTTTTTGAGATTCAGTAGTTCAAATGTAACTGACACATGAATGAAAAAGGATACACCTCTTGATTTGGAGGAGTGAGTGGAGTGGTACTGTGTGGGGTAGTCCCTGCTCGCGAAGGTGGGTACCCTGTTATGTACGAAATGGGTCTCTTGTACGCATAGTATGTCTGTTTTTGTGCGTTTTGCATCTTCAAGGAGGAGTCGCCTTTTGTGCGGAGTATTCAGTCCGCGGGTGTTAATAGTTTGTATTTTCATAAGTTGTGTTTAGGTTTGTCATTGTGCGATAAATTAGTGCAGTTTTTATTTGACGTTTGCTTATGTTAATTAGGGAGCTGTGTGTCTCCATTAGTAGCACGCAAGGTTTGCTTAATGCCGCCATTGTACTGTATGTTATTATGTGGGCGGATGGGCGAGAATGTTGGTAGGTTTTCCTGTCTTGGGATTCGAAGCCGATCACGGGTTCCTTTGGGTAGGGAGAGGGAACTTGTGGGAGGGAATGTAACTATATACAGAGTGTCTCTCTCGGAGACAGTGTGTGGTTGTACCACATTCAGGGGACAGAAGAGGTGTCTCTCTTCCATTAGCGTGGCTAGTGGACACCTATGTCCTCAAACGTGAGTTACGTCTACGTGTTATAGGTATGTGTGTGCACATGGTGTAGTCCCAGCATTGGTAGTGCCTACCTTGTCTCGGTAGTGCTAGGGCAGGTCCCTCCAGGGCTAAGCTAGGCTCCGCCTATGGAGTCACAGTAGATTCTTATAGGTTAATGAGTTGATGGGATTTACCCGACTCCTGTCAGATGTGGGTCTGGCGTGCGTGTGTGGTTTAACAATATACATATTTTAGTACAGACAGTGATTCCTAAGACTCCTAGGAGTTAAGCTGCCTAAGGGAGGTTTAACAGTTTCCCCAACTGAACCGCCCGCCCCCCTACTGCCAGTATCATCACCCGTTCCCCGATTTCCATCCCATGCTGTCCCACTCAAGTCCCTCAGTTTGTATATGATGGGAGCCTGGTTCCCAGGCCCCCCAATACCTTGTTGGGTCATTTGACTCCAGTCACGTAGTTCGGTTCCGATGAGCTGGCCCGTTTGTAGCTGTGCTTGGTTCTCAGTTATTTACGTGGGTCTTTAAAGTGATCCTTTTCTAGGGTATAGGGTTTGTAAATCAGAGTCTCAGGGTGACCGGAGTAACGTCCAAAGGGTGGGGGATGAAAGGAGGTATCTTCTGTTTGGGCATAGGTCTGGTCCAGGGTCCCCCGCACTCACTCCACTGCTCTGCTTGCGCCTCGTCACAGGGATGTCGGGAGACCCTGGCCCAGTACCCCACCCCCGCCCCGCAGGTTGGTGCCCCGCGTTGCGCAGCAAAAATCAGTGTTGGTGGTCCAGTGGATTACGTATCTGCCATAAGCCAATGTCCAACCAGTACTTGTGTAAGGGCCATCGCCCGCTGACCAGTGTTCTGACTGGTGTTAATGTTTTTCGTGGGTCTTCTTCCAGTCTTGCTTGAGTGTTCCTGCTTGGGTTGGTGTCTGTGTAGGTGGTTCTACCTGCATATCCCAGGCATGTAGTTTCTTTACGCCGTCTTCAGGGGTATTTATCACCGTCACGCCGCCATCTTTTGTGATCACCAGTTTTGTGGGGAAACCCCATCTGTACCGGATACCGTGTGATCTTAGTGTTGCGGTGACTTGGGTGAATTCTTTTCGTTTTTTTAGCGTAGCTGCCGACAAGTCCGCATATATCTTGACGGTGGGGTAGTCGGTCGGTGGTTTAGCTCTTGTTCTGCTGCTCCGGAGGATATGTTCCTTTATATGGAAGTAATGGGCACGAAGCAGTATGTCTCTGGGTACCGTCTGTGGAAGGTGTCTGGGTTTCGGGATACGATGCACCCTGTCGACCAGCAGCATATCCGTGGGTATCTCTGGTGCGTGTGCATGCAGCAGGCTCCTCACATATGCCGGTAGGTCATCATTGGATACATCTTCCGGGACTCCCCTTAGGCGTAGATTGTTTCGGCGAGAGCGATCCTCCAGATCCGCCAGCTTGCCTTCCAGTTTGTTAAGTTCTTTTGCCATGCGTTCCACATTCGTTGCCAAGTCATTGTGGGCTGTAGCGAATTCGTCACATTTGTCCTCCATATGTGATGTCCGTTTCCCCAGCTCCTGTATGTCTTTACGCATGGAGTCTGCTGTGTGCTGCCATGTGGTGATGAGTTTGTTGGATAAAGTTTCCAGGGCTGCATTGAGATCAGCTTTTGTGATTTGTGATGTGTGAAGTTGGTTTTCCAGTTCCTTGGTGTGTATGCCGTCGTCCGATTCCGGATCTGCATACTCTTTTGAGGCCTGCGCCGCCATAGTCGCGGAGGTTTGTTTTTGGCTGAAAAAATTGAGCTTGTCAGGCTTTGCCGAGCTCCGCTTGCTTTTGTGGTGGGACATTGTCAGATTGTAAAGGTGGATGCCGCTTTAGGTGCTAGGATTGCATTAGATTAGGTGTCCTAGTGCCGGAGCAAGTTTTCATGCGACCATCTTGCTCCGTGGTTAGCCACGCCCCCCCATTTTGGTGACTTTTGATAACCTCGGGCCGATCGCACATCCCCGTGACGGCGACGACACATTCGGATGTCTGCCCTATTAACTTTCAATGGTACTTTCTGCGCCTACCATGGTGACCACGGGTAACGGGGAATCAGGGTTCGATTCCAGAAAGGGAGCCTGAGAAACGGCTACCACATCCAAGGAAGGCAGCAGGCATGCAAATTACACACTCTCGACGTGGGGAGGTAGTGACGACAAATAAAAATATAGGACTCTTTAGAGGCCCTGTAATTGGAATGAGTACACTTTAAATCCTTTAACGTGGATCTATTGGAGGGCAAGTCTGGTGAAGAGCGACTGACCCGTGCATGGTGCAGCTGAAACTCCACTATTGCCTGCTGCTGCTCGCACAGTCTCTCCAGCATATGCAAGGTGGAGTTCCACCTTGTGGGCACGTCGCATATGAGG
>OW240917.1:3698025-3709604 GCA_933207985.1 Pelobates cultripes
TAGATAGACATACATATATGGACACGTCACATACCCAGATAGACATACATATATGGAGCACAATCACTCACACAGATAGACATGCATATAGACACCACATCCTCAAAAGATAGACATAAATATATAGACACAATCACTCAAAGATAGACACACATATATAGACACAATCACACACAGATAGACATACATATATGGACACAATCACATACCCAGATAGACATACATATATAGACAGAATCACACACACAGATGAGCATACATATATAGACACAAACACACACACAGATAGAGCATACATATATGGTTACAATCCCCACACTAAGATAGACATACGTATATAGACACAATCACACACACAGATAGACATACATATAAAGACACAATAACACACAGATAGACATACATATATAGACACAATCACACACATAGATAGACATACATATATGGACACAATCACATACCCAGATAGACATACATATATAGACAGAATCACACACACAGATAGACATACATACATAGACACAATCACACACATAGATAGACATACATATATGGACACAATCACATACCCAGATAGACATAAATATATAGACACAATCACACACATAGATAGACATACATATATGGACACAATCACATACCCAGATAGACATACATATATGGACACAATCACATACCCAGATAGACATACATATATAGACACAATCACACACACAGATAGACATACATATATAGACACAATCACACACACAGATAGACATACATATATAGACACAATCACATACCCAGATAGACATACATATATAGACACAATCACACACATAGATAGACATACGTATATAGACACAATCACACACACAGATAGACACATATATAGACACAATCACACCCAGATAGACACATATATAGACACAATCACACACACAGATAGACATACATATATAGACACAATCACACACACAAATAGGCATACATATATAGACACAATCACACACACAGATAGACATACATATATAGACACAATCACACACACAGATAGACATACATATATAGACACAATCACACACATAGATAGACATACATATATAGACACAATAACACACAGACATACATATATAGACGCAATCACATACCCAGATAGACATACATATATAGACACAATCACACACAGATAGACATACATACATAGACACAATCACACACATAGATAGACATACATATATAGACACAATCACACACACAGATAGACATACATATAAAGACACAATAACACACAGATAGACATACATATATAGACACAATCACACACATAGATAGACATACATATATGGACACAATCACATACCCAGATAGACATACATATATAGACACAATCACACTAAGATAGACACATATATAGACACAATCACACACACAGATAGACATACATATAAAGACACAATCACACACAGATAGACATACATATATAGACAGAATCACACCCAGATAGACATACATATATAGACACAATCACATACCCAGATAGACATACATATATAGACACAATCACACACATAGATAGACATACATATATGGACACAATCACATACCCAGATAGACATAAATATATAGACACAATCACACACATAGATAGACATACATATATGGACACAATCACATACCCAGATAGACATACATATATGGACACAATCACATACCCAGATAGACATACATATATAGACACAATCACACACACAGTTAGACATACATATATAGACACAATCACACACAGATAGACATACATATATAGACACAATCACTCACACAGATGAACATACATATATAGACACAATAACACACAGATAGACATACATATATAGACACAATCACACACATATAGACATACATATATAGACACAATCACACACATATAGACATACATATATAGACACAATCACACACAGATAGACATACATATATAGACACAATCACACACATAGATAGACATACATATATGGACACAATCACATACCCAGATAGACATACATATATAGACACGATCACACACATAGATAGACATACATATATAGACACAATCACTCACACAGATAGACATGCATATATAGACACCATCACTCAAAGATAGACATAAATATATAGACACAATCACTCAAAGATAGACACACATATATAGACACAATCACACACAGATAGACATACATATATGGACACAATCACATACCCAGATAGACATACATATATAGACAGAATCACACACACAGATGAGCATACATATATAGACACAACCACACACACAGATAGGCATACATATATGGACACAATCACACTAAGATAGACACATATATAGACACAATCACGCACACAAATAGACATACATATATAGACACAATCACACACAGACATACATATATAGACACAATCACATACCCAGATAGACATACATATATAGTCACAATCACACACAGATAGACATACATACATAGACACAATCACACACATAGATAGACATACGTATATAGACACAATCACACACACAGATAGACATACATATAAAGACACAATAACACACAGATAGACATACATATATAGACACAATCACACACATAGATAGACATACATATATGGACACAATCACATACCCAGATAGACATACATATATAGACAGAATCACACACACAGATAGACATACATACATAGACACAATCACACACATAGATAGACATACATATATGGACACAATCACATACCCAGATAGACATAAATATATAGACACAATCACACACATAGATAGACATACATATATGGACACAATCACATACCCAGATAGACATACATATATGGACACAATCACATACCCAGATAGACATACATATATAGACACAATCACACACACAGTTAGACATACATATATAGACACAATCACACACAGATAGACATACATATAAAGACACAATAACACACAGATAGACATACATATATAGACAGAATCACATACCCAGATAGACATACATATATAGACACAATCACACACATAGATAGACATACATATATGGACACAATGACATACACAGATAGGCATACATATATAGGCACAATCACACTAAGATAGACACATATATAGACACAATCACATACCCAGATAGACATACATATATAGACACAATCACACACACAGATAGACATACATATATAGACACAATCACATACCCAGATAGACATACATATATAGACACAATCACACACATAGATAGACATACGTATATAGACACAATCACACACACAGATAGACACATATATAGACACAATCACACCCAGATAGACACATATATAGACACAATCACACACACAGATAGACATACATATATAGACACAATCACACACACAAATAGACATACATATATAGACACAATCACACACACAGATAGACATACATATATAGACACAATCACACACACAGATAGACATACATATATAGACACAATCACACACATAGATAGACATACATATATAGACACAATAACACACAGACATACATATATAGACGCAATCACATACCCAGATAGACATACATATATAGACACAATCACACACAGATAGACATACATACATAGACACAATCACACACATAGATAGACATACGTATATAGACACAATCACACACACAGATAGACATACATATAAGGACACAATAACACACAGATAGACATACATATATAGACACAATCACACACATAGATAGACATACATATATGGACACAATCACATACCCAGATAGACATACATATATAGACAGAATCACACACACAGATAGACATACATACATAGACACAATCACACACATAGATAGACATACATATATGGACACAATCACATACCCAGATAGACATAAATATATAGACACAATCACACACATAGATAGACATACATATATGGACACAATCACATACCCAGATAGACATGCATATATGGACACAATCACATACCCAGATAGACATACATATATAGACACAATCACACACACAGATAGACATACATATATAGACACAATAACACACAGATAGACATACATATATAGACACAATCACATACCCAGATAGACATACATATATAGACACAATCACACACATAGATAGACATACATATATGGACACAATCACATACCCAGATAGACATACATATATAGACACAATCACACACATAGATAGACATACATATATAGACACAATCACTCACACAGATAGACATGCATATATAGACACCATCACTCAAAGATAGACATAAATATATAGACACAATCACTCAAAGATAGACACACATATATAGACACAATCACACACAGATAGACATACATATATGGACACAATCACATACCCAGATAGACATACATATATAGACAGAATCACACACACAGATGAGCATACATATATAGACACAACCACACACACCGATAGGCATACATATATGGACACAATCACACTAAGATAGACACATATATAGACACAATCACGCACACAAATAGACATACATATATAGACACAATCACACACAGACATACATATATAGACACAATCACATACCCAGATAGACATACATATATAGTCACAATCACACACAGATAGACATACATACATAGACACAATCACACACATAGATAGACATACGTATATAGACACAATCACACACACAGATAGACATACATATAAAGACACAATCACACACAGATAGACATACATATATAGACAGAATCACACCCAGATAGACATACATATATAGACACAATCACATACCCAGATAGACATACATATATAGACACAATCACACACATAGATAGACATACATATATGGACACAATCACATACCCAGATAGACATAAATATATAGACACAATCACACACATAGATAGACATACATATATGGACACAATCACATACCCAGATAGACATACATATATGGACACAATCACATACCCAGATAGACATACATATATAGACAGAATCACATACCCAGATAGACATACATATATAGACACAATCACACACATAGATAGACATACATATATGGACACAATGACATACACAGATAGGCATACATATATAGGCACAATCACACTAAGATAGACACATATATAGACACAATCACATACCCAGATAGACATACATATATAGACACAATCACACACACAGATAGACATACATATATAGACACAATCACATACCCAGATAGACATACATATATAGACACAATCACACACATAGATAGACATACGTATATAGACACAATCACACACACAGATAGACACATATATAGACACAATCACACCCAGATAGACACATATATAGACACAATCACACACACAGATAGACATACATATATAGACACAATCACACACACAAATAGGCATACATATATAGACACAATCACACACACAGATAGACATACATATATAGACACAATCACACACACAGATAGACATACATATATAGACACAATCACACACATAGATAGACATACATATATAGACACAATAACACACAGACATACATATATAGACACAATCACACACAGATAGACATACATACATAGACACAATCACACACATAGATAGACATACGTATATAGACACAATCACACACACAGATAGACATACATATAAAGACACAATAACACACAGATAGACATACATATATAGACACAATCACACACATAGATAGACATACATATATGGACACAATCACATACCCAGATAGACATACATATATAGACAGAATCACACACACAGATAGACATACATACATAGACACAATCACACACATAGATAGACATACATATATGGACACAATCACATACCCAGATAGACATAAATATATAGACACAATCACACACATAGATAGACATACATATATGGACACAATCACATACCCAGATAGACATACATATATGGACACAATCACATACCCAGATAGACATACATATATAGACACAATCACACACACAGTTAGACATACATATATAGACACAATCACACACAGATAGACATACATATATAGACACAATCACTCACACAGATGAACATACATATATAGACACAATAACACACAGATAGACATACATATATAGACACAATCACACACAGATAGACATACATATATAGACACAATCACTCACACAGATGAACATACATATATAGACACAATAACACACAGATAGACATACATATATAGACACAATCACACACATATAGACATACATATATAGACATTTGACAATTTCTAATGCCTATTTTGTTTACTTTATTTTCATGTTTAGAGAATAATAATTCAGTAGATTGTGCTTATTGGTGATTTCTGTCCTTAGGGCTATACCCGATTATTGATTATTTGTATGAATGTGATACATAACTCATGTTTTTTTCCTGGCAATAAGCATATGGGAAGCAGATGGAAGGAGAAGATACTGTAGTAAAAGTCGTGGGGTTCTAGCGGTGGGGAAGCATCCACTCACACTAACTCCTTCCTGCTCCCCATCAGTGACAAAGGTAGTGACAGGTAGTGAGTGCCAAGAGGTCACTGTGCACTCTCTGCTTTGCTGTATTGGCGATATGACGCATTACTATGTATCTGGTCCAAATAAACAGGACTGTCACTTCTGATAAACCTGTTTTAATGAGATGCTCGGTTTTCTTTTACATTTACTAAATACTTTACTAAACACACCCTGAAATATCTAAATAAATCCATTATTTCCATATATTTACATATCATCCTGGCTTGGAGAATGGAAATTTATTTCAGCAAAGGAGTTGAAGAGAGTGTTGTAGAACTGACTCACATTAAAGAAATCTGACAGTGTGCCAACACGGATTTATTACCAGTAAACACACCTAGATAATGGCTTCAAGTTAATCACTCAGATTCCTGAATCATACAAAGTTATAGAATCCTGTTCAGGTGACTAAGGAGGAAGATTAAAATAAAGGGGACATACTAAAAGGAATGACAGAATGGAAACAAAATATTTCAATTAGAGACAAAACTATTAGACATATGAAATAAATGTTTTGCTACAAAACTCTCCAGATTCAGTGTCAATTTTTGAAATTGAGATTAGGTGGCATTATCAATGTTATCTATGGAATGACAAGGGTGAATGACTAAAGAGAATGCCCACAGAGTATAATGGGAGGCAACACAAACTCATTCCCAGGTAAATCTGTGTTACATAGCAAACTAACCTTTACCACAGGTGTTCCCCAAGTACAGCGGTTACATAGCAAACTAACCTTTACCACAGGTGTTCCCCAAGTACAGCGGTTACATAGCAAACTAACCTTTACCACAGGTGTTCCCCAAGTACAGCGGTTACATAGCAAACTAACCTTTACCACAGGTGTTCCCCAAGTACGGCGGTTACATAGCAAACTAACCTTTACCACAGGTGTTCCCCAAGTACAGCGGTTACATAGCAAACTAACCTTTACCACAGGTGTTCCCCAAGTACAGCGGTTACATAGCAAACTAACCTTTACCACAGGTGTTCCCCATGTAAAGGAGTAGATTGTAAAATTAAACGTAACTGGGATTATAAAAGTAACAAATAGAAAAGACTGTGCCACATAAAATTTAAAACAGAATAAAAGAAAACAAAGTCCAAGTAATAAGAAGTCCAACTTGTATGTCCTTACGAATAGTCTTTTTAGGAGGCTGGTACAGTGGTTGGGTCTTCAGATATAGTAGTGGTTCCACTTATATAGAAGATAAAAGAGAGGGACAACCAATAGTGCAATATGTATAGCTCAAATATGGACGTGCTAAAAAATAATGGTAGATAACTCACATTTACAAGAGCTTATATCCAGCTCTAGGGTAAAGCGTATACAGCGGTATAATCCCCACTTATGGGATATGTGGTGGGTACCTCTCCGTCAGTGGTGTCCGGTTCTCAGGAAAAAAGAAACAGCCAATAGTGCTCACTGTATAGCAGTGTTGGTATAAATTAAATAAAAACGTACTTACAAGTAAAGAGCAGACGGACTGCTCTGTGGTATCAGCATAAGTGGATTAATCCCCACCTAGGATTTCTTGGGGTGCAGGAAGCTTCCAAATATATATAAAGCAGGATGGATAAAAAATAAAATAATAAAAAGCCAGGGTAAAAATAAATAAAAAAAGGTATGTGTAAAAAAGATAATCGGCACAAACAGATGACCAAATATACTTTTAATACAGAAATACACAATATAAAATTTCCATAACGCGTTTCGTCAGAAGACTTTTTCAAATGGAATAACATATAATACCTGGCATATGAGTGTTATACAGGAACACAAGTAATTAGAATTTTGGCGCCAAAAATGGTCCAGCCAATCAGAATTAAAATTAGATAGGCGAATATAAAACACATAAATAACTATATGAGAAGATACTTAATAGTAACCTGACATGTTTAAAATGTATTAATAAGCAACATTGTTATAAAAAGCAGTGTTTAAAAAGACAATGTTTAAAAACAACAATATTAAAAGAAACAGTAAAATCCTTAAATAATACAAAATAAGAACAGGTTAAAGGTACAGGCACTCATTTTTTAAAGGTACAGGCACAGTCACTCATTATATTATTATAATGAGTGACTGTGCCTGTATCTTTAACCTGTTCTTATCTTTTTATAACAATGTTGCTATTTAATAATGCTTATTTAAATTTCATCATTTTATTTTATATTTTTATGGTGAAATATGTCAATATTTTTGCACATTTCCATGTCTGCCATTCCCAATATGGCCTTTAGGCATCTATCTGCCCTCCCCTATTTCTAGCCAGACATTACACTCCCCTCCCCTCTGGTTCCCCGGCCGCCATTCGCGGCCATTACAAACTACATTTCCCATGAGGCTGTGCGGCTCACTTCCGGTATGTAGAAGTGCCGAAAATCACATGGGAAATTTCTAATGTTTAATTTTATATCTTCCCACCCTCGTTTTACTTATTAATACATTTTAAACATGTCAGGTTACTATTAAGTATCTTCTCATATAGTTATTTATGTGTTTTATATTCGCCTATCTAATATTAATTCTGATTGGCTGGACCATTTTTGGTGCCAAAATTCTAATTACTTGTGTTCCTGTATAACACTCATATGCCAGGTATTATATGTTATTCCATTTGAAAAAGTCTTCTGACGAAACGCGTTATGGAAATTTTATATTGTGTATTTCTGTATTAAAAGTATATTTGGTCATCTGTTTGTGCCGATTATCTTTTTTACACATACCTTTTTTTATTTATTTTTACCCTGGCTTTTTATTATCTTATTTTTTATCCATTCTGGTTTTATTAATATTTGGAAGCTTCCTGCACCCCAAGAAATCCTAGGTGGGGATTAATCCACTTATGCTGATACCACAGAGCAGTCCGTCTGCTCTTTACTTGTAAGTACTTTTTTATTTAATTTATACCAACACTGCTATACAGTGAGCACTATTGGCTGTTTGTTCTTTCCTGAGAACCGGACACCACTGACGGAGAGGTACCCACCACATATCCCATAAGCGGGGATTATACCGCTGTATGCGCTTTACCCTAGAGCTGGATATAAGCTCTTGTAAATGTGAGTTATCTACCATTATTTTTTATCACGTCCATATTTGAGCTATACATATTGCACTATTGGTTGTCCCTCTCTTTTATCTTCTATATAAGTGGAACCACTACTATATCTGAAGACCCAACCACTGTACCAGCCTCCTAAAAAGACTATTCGTAAGGACATACAAGTTGGACTTCTTATTACTTGGACTTTGTTTTCTTTTATTCTGTTTTAAATTTTATGTGGCACAGCCTTTTCTATTTGTTACTTTTATTTATCTTGTTTTAAAGGGTTTTTGAGGGATTCCCCTTTAAAGGTTGCTGCCTATCAGTTAACCAGCGCTGTCTCATCCATTTACCCTAACTGGGATAACAGCTCTTTTCTATGGAATGACAGGTAAATGATACAATGGAATGCCCATAGAGTATAATGGGAAGCAATATGTGACTTGGAATCTGAACCTTGAAACATATCCAGTAAATCTTTTGCAGGCATACTCTACGAGTTCAGTGGCAATTTTTGAAATTGAGTTTAAGTGGGATTATCATTGTTTTCTATAGAATGACAACGGTGAATGACTAAAGAGAATGCCCATAGAGTTTAATGGGAAGTAGAACTTAAATTAATTTGCAGGCAAATCTGTGTTACATCGCAAATTAACCTTTGCCACAGGTTTTCCCCAAGTACAGCAGTGGATTGTATCATAAAAAGTAACTGGGATTATAGCTCTTTTCTATGGAATGACAGGTGAATGATACAATGGAATGCCCACAGAGTATAGTGTATATCAACTCTTTTGTAAGGAAATCTCAAAGACATACCAAGTTAAACATAGCATCCCTCCTTAGACAACTTATACTACTGCACTTAGCCTACTACTACAGCCCCTAACCCTCAATTGCAGCCCCTACACCCTACTGCAGCTCCTACACCCTACTACAGCCCCTAACCTCCTACTACAGACCCTACACCCTTTAGTCCCAATTACAGCCCCCATACACTACTTTAACCCATAACCCCCTACTACAGCCCTGTGACGAACTACCCTTTGCTGGCTTTTGGAGAGGCCTTCTTGCCAGCCTCTTGCCCTGTGACTATGGCCCCTGGGGTGTATTGCCCTTTAAAAACTCTATTTGTGCCTATTGTATTTTGGAGCACTGTTTCTGCCCCTTTAAATGATTTTGGTACAGTTCTGCACTTTTGAAGTGGCACAAAGTAGTCAAAGTGGTCACAATTCGACATCCGAACACGGCCATTTTAATTTAGTCGAACGCGTTCAGTGGTGTTTGGTTGTCGAGTTCATGGAACTCAAATCGGATACGCGATGGCACGAGCACCGCTTAACTTTACCTTCTCCAAGTTTCAATGCTTCGACTGGAGTCGAACACCGTTCGACAATTCGAACAGCACTTTAACATTGACGATTTTCACAAACGATTGCCGTTCGTCTATTTGAACTAAATCTAACATTGGAAATAGACTGGTCGCACAGCCTAATTCTCTGGAACTGTCAAATGTGACTTCCATCTATCTCCCGGACCCCTGAACCGACTTGCATGATTTCTTAATATGTTGTTCCCATTACTGTGCCTGTTCAGAAAATATATGTTTTATGGGAATTGAATGTTTAATTTAATGGTATGAGAAATGTGTAAAAGGTGTATTTTTTTTTTTTTGCTTGGAGATAAGCCCCGCTGCGCAAGGTGAGGGTAAAAGAAGCACATATGAACTGGATCACAGCTGACCTCATCAAAATGTTCCAGTTTTGGGATTCTTTGTGGTCAAAGTTCAAGCATCCTGGCTCTGTGAATGATCACTGTGCCTATAGACAATGGCGAAATATATGCACAAAACAGACAAAATTGGCCAAGGCACAATATTTCTGTGAAAATCTGCATAATAACCTATCAAACCCTAAAAACTTTTGGAAAGTCATAAATAAACTACAAACTCCCCCAATCCACTCCCAACCCTCCATTGTCAAAGTGGAT
>OW240917.1:3749208-3759977 GCA_933207985.1 Pelobates cultripes
CCAGTGTCCCTGGTGTCTCAGTGCCCCCTAGTCTCCCAGTGACCTCTAGTCTCCCAGTGTCTCACTGTCCCCATGTCTTCTAGTGCCTCCATGTCTCCCAGTGCCTCAAGTGTCTCAATGTCCCCATGTCTCCAAGCTAGTGTCCCTAGTGTCTGTGGCCGTGGTGTCTCAGAGTCCCCATGTCTCAATGTCCCCATGTCTCAATGTCCCCATGTCTCCCAGCCAGTGTCTCTAGTGTCTGTGTCCCCATATCTTCAAGTGTCCCCATGTGTCCCAGCCAGTGTCCCCTAGTTTCCCAGTGTCACTGGTGTCTCTGTGTCCCTAGGTCTCCCCGTGTCCCCAGGTCTCACAGTCTTCCTAGTGTCCTAGTGACACATACATGGGGACATAGACACATTGGAATACTGGAGGACACAGGGAGACATGGGGCATTGAGACACTGTGATACATAGGAACGCTGAGACCTGGAGTAATCGACACATGGGGGCACTGGGAAACATGGGGGCACTGAGAGGAATCCATCTATACAGCACAATCAAACTAAGTAGTTTTTTGGTGATTTAACAGCATTTTCTCTTACATCACTCCTTGTGATTTACATCATGTGATGTAACCCATACATATTTAATTATACAAATTAGTTAGGCCGGTATGTTTTTCCAAGAAAGGTGGCAACCCAAACTACTTTTCACATACTCTTACTTAAGTATGGAAACTTAAGAGGGATGTATGGGAACAAAACTTGTGTGGACTGGCTGACAATGAATATAGTTAAAGGGACACTATAGTCACAAGAACAACTACAGCTTATTGAATTTGTTCTGGTTAGTAGAATCATTACCTTCAGGCTTTTTGGTGTAAACACTGTCTTTTCAGAGAAAATGCAGTCTTTACATTACAGCATAGTGATAACTTCTCTGGCCACTCCTTGGATGGCTGTTAGAGATCCTTCCTGGGTCATGGCTGCCTAAAATGCATCCAAACATTCAGTGTCTCCTCAATCTGCATGCAGACACTGAACTTTCCTCATAGAGAATCATTTATTCAATTCATCTCTATGAGGAGATGCTGATTGGCCAGGGCTGTGTTTGAATCATGCTGGCTCTGCCCCTGATCTGCCGTTTTGTCAGTCTCAGCCAATGCTATGGGGAAGCACTGTGATTGGATCAGGCCACCACTTCTAATGATGTCAGCACACTGCTTGTTTTTCTGAGTCTAACAGCATGCAGAGTTACAGCTTCAGGCTTGAATACAGTAAGATTTTTACTATATTTATGGAGGCATGAGGGGCATAGGGGGGTTAGATGGTGGTGTTAACACTATAGGGTCAGGAATTCATGTTTGTGTTCCTGACCCTATAGTGATCCTTTAATGTAATGCTGAATTTGGTCTCTCTAACACTGTGGCATGTTCCCTTTCTTCTACACTCACTACATACAGCTTTTCTCTGTCCCAGACTACATACCAGGAGCGTCTGCCTGCTATTAAGAAGGTAAGGAGACAAATGGACCAGCGAGTGCTAGGGGACAGTCATTAGAAAGCGTTGAGTGAGCGCATCATTAGATGCATTTATGCCAAGCTCAGGGTGCTGTCTGCATAGTATGCCCTTAGTTGGTCAGCTGCATGATTGGCAGGCAGTCTGACATGCATTCATGCCAGGCTGGCCTTCAAATTCTTTGGGCAGACATGTCCTCTTTTTGGGCATGTTCACCCCTTTTGGCAGGTTACGTGATTTGTGTCAGTGGCACACCCTTATACCTTGCCCATTGACTTCCTGCTTCTCTGGACACTGCTGTTAGGGGTTATGGATTTACTTGAAAGATGAAAACATAAGTTAGAGGGAGATTAGCATAGGGTATGTGTTTTCTTATAGCTGCTGTTTTCTTTCTCTCCAGTACCATCTCCATCAGATACATGACGCTTGGGAGTGTTTTAGTGTTTTTGGTTGATATGATTCTTTAATTAGGCCCGTCATAATTGTCAGCACCAGGCCCACTGGGCTGTTAATCTGGCCCTGGGAAGAGGTACAGTGCTCTGGGTCAGAAAGCAGGAAGAGATACGGTGCTCTGGGTCAAAGTGCAGGGAGAGGTGGGGTGTTCTGGGTTGGAGAGCAGGGAGAGGTAGGGTGCTCTGGATCAGAAAGCAAGGAGAGGTACGGTGCTCTTTGAGATTGAAAATGCACTGCAATAGCGGCTCTGACCAGTAGGCGCTGTGTATGGAGAGAGCCAGGGATAGGATACATCTTATCCCTGCTTCTCTCTGCTAACTGAAACCGCAGGGGAGCAGAACATGCAGCCAGCAGAGACAGTCTACAGATCAGGTAAGAGAGTGATGGGGGGGGAACTTACAGATCAGGTAAGTGAGTAATGGGGGGGCTATAGATCAGGGAAGTGAGGCATGGGGTGGCAGCCTATAGATCAGGGAAGTGAGGCATGGGGGGCAGCCTATAATCAGGAAAGTGAGGGATGGGGCAGACAGCCTACGGAAGGGTCAGCAAGGAGCAGGAAGGTAATGTAAGAGAAAGAGCAGAAAGGAGAAGGAACAGAAATGAGAAGGAAGGGACATCAAGGAGCAGAAAGGGGCAACAAGGAGCTGGAAGGGTCAGCAAGGAGCACAAAAGGTAAAGTAGGAGAAGGAGCAGGAACAGAAATGAGCAGGAAGGGTCTGCAAGGAGCAGGAAAGGTGAGCAAGAAGCAGGAAGGGTCATCAAGAAGCTGGAAGGTAAAGCAGCACAAAGGTAAAATAGAGGGAGCAGAAAGGGTCAGCAATGAGCTGGAAAAAACAGCAAGGAGCAGGAAGAGACAGAATGAGCACAAAGGTAAAGTAGGAGAAGGTACGGAAATGAGCAGGAAGGGACATCAAGGAGCAGAAAGGGTCAGCAAGGAGCTGGAAGGGGCAGAAGGAGCACAAACATAAAGTAGGAGAAGGAGCAGAAATGAGCAGGAAGGGGCAGGAAGGGTCTGCAAGGAGCAGTAAGGGTCTGCAAGGAGCAGGAAGGGTCTGCAAGGAGAAGGAAGGGTCTGCAAAAAGCAGAAAGGGACAGAAGGAGCACAAAAGTAAAGGAGCAGAAAGAATCAGAAGGAGCACAAAGGTAAAGCAGGAGAAGGAGCAAAAAATTGTAGCAAGGAGCAGAAAGGGACAGCAAGTAGCACAAAGGTAAAGTAGGAGTAGGAGCAGAAAAGGTCTGCAAGGAGCAGAATGGGATCAGAAGGAAAAAGGAGCAGAAGGGTTCAAATTAAGCAGAAAGTAGCAAAAAGGTAAAGTAGCATAAGGAGCCAAGGAGGAGAGAAGACAGTGTCAGAAGAAAAAGAAGACTTTGTCAAATTAAGGAGAAGAAAGGGAGATTGGAGCAGGAAGGACAAGTGAAGTGAACCCTCCACTTTATTCTGGATACCACATCACAAGGCTTTGGTACCTGGGCCCCTGCAGGGAAACTTTGGACCTTCTCATCTCCCCAGGTAAAAAAAAAAAATCAGTGTTAATGTGTTCACTTTTATTTACTGAGTGTCAGGAAGCACAGAGTGCCGCTGAGTAGGGGTGTCGCTGATTGGCTAGAAAACAGTGCCTTAGAGCCAAACAAGTCACAGGGACATAGTCACAGGGCAGGAGGCTGGCAAACAGGCCCCTCCAAAAACCAGTGGCGATGTCATTTTTGCCACAAGAACAATCCTTAATTTACGCATTTCAGCACTTAGAGGATGTCATCTCAGATTATTTCCCCACCCCACTTATGAACAGGATTCCACAGAAGAGTAGAGCAGGCTGCAAAAGCTATCGCAGCTCCTGCCCTTGTCCTTCAGATGATCATATTTATAAATGATACAAACCAAAAACCAGATAATAAATAATAAATAAGAACCGACACCGTGTAAAATTGGATGGAAACGCTATAGCTTTATTGAGGGTATTTAGAGGCATTACAACCCACTTTAAAATTAATTCAATAACAATCTCAACAACTTTTTAAATTTAACAATCCACCCTTGAGCCAGCCAGATTGCTAAAACCTTAAGCTTCAATCCACCTTGTATTTGAGGTGACCTTACCCCAAGCAGCAATGGCAGCAAACCTCTGCCATTTGCAGCCCATTCCACAATCCTATGGTCTTCTCTATGCCCTCATGTAAACCGATATTAAAAATGTCAATCTCAATTTCAGATAGGTGTACTCCATCCTTAAAGTAAAGCCCGTGAAAACCTCCTTCCATATTCACATGCCTATGCCTATCTCCCCTCCAAGAGAGTATAGCTGGGTCTCTCCTGCGGGAGAGTATAGCTGGGTCTCTCCTCCAAGGGAGTATAGCTGGGGCTCTCTTCAAAGAGAGTATAGCTGGGGCTTTCCTCAAAGAGAGTATAGCTGGGGCTTTCCTCAAAGAGAGTATAGCTGGGGCTCTCCTCCAAGAGAGTATAGCTGGGGCTTTCCTCAAAGAGAGTATAGCTGGGGCTCTCCTCCAAGAGAGTATAGCTGGGGCTCTCCTCCAGGAGAGTATTGCTGTATAGCTGAAGAGAGCTCTTACAAGAACTAGCAGTGATATAGCTGGTATAGCTGTTCCCTACAGCAAGAGACAAGGCTACAAGTTGAGGGTAAAAAGATCTTGTTTATTGAGTGCAAGGGGCATTTCTTTTATACAGTTTTCCCCAAAAGGTTGCCACCCACGTGGACCTTGTTGGGCAGCAACAACACAAATCCAACAACCAATTATTTACAGACACACGGTTAAGCACTCCCATTCATTACTGTAAAAGTCGTCCCCTCTGCTTGGGAGATAATGGAGTTAATTGCTGTATCAACTCAATTATCTCCAAGCGAAAAATATACTTTTTATACAGTTTTTATAACTCTTAAACTATACATGCAATATTAATAAAGGTAACATTTTCAGAACCAGCATTATTAGGGGACAAACATATCCAAAAATAATGCGAATCGGTCCAGTGGTTCGGGAGATAGCTGGAAGTCCCATTTTGACAGACCGCATGCACATTTTCATGCCCAAAACAGTTCCAGAGTTTTGAGCTGTGCAGCCGTTCTATTTCCCATGTTAAGTTCAGTTCAAATAGGCGAACGGCTGCAAAAGTCAATATTAAAGTGCCGTTTGAATTGTCGAACGGCGTTCGACTCCAGTCGAATGAGTTGAAGTCTGGAAAAGGTAAAATTCAGCGGTGTTCGTGCCATCGCGTATCCGATTTGAGATCCATGAACTCGACGGCAAAACACAGCTGAATGCGTTCGACTGAATTAAAATGGCCGCTGCCGCGTGTTCGTTTGTCGAATGGCGGCCACTTCGAGTACTTTGGCACTTCAGCTGTATCCGAAGTGCCAGTTCAAGAGTGCAGCTCATTTCCCAGAGTATTTAAAGGGCCAGAAACAGGCATAGGCTCACTTGGCTTGATTTCTTTGTGCCCAAAAGATTAATGAATGCCCAACTATCCAAATAGCCACTGGAGAGGAAACTAGAATAAAGAAGTGTAACAATTAAAAATATCATTATATTAAATTAAATCCAGGCGTACATAAATCTTGTAACAATTAGACCTCCCAACCTCTTTATATCATCTTGTCTAAGACCTTGTACGCTGGCCTCTGTGGCTGTGCCTATACGGAATAAATGAGAAGAAAACTTTTACTCTCCTAAACCTAAAAGCTTTAAGGACTTCTGTGGTGGCCACCCTGATGAAAAGAGGGGTTTCGGCGCCAGAGATGTTCTTTCCCCTAGTTTGAGGAATCCTGTAATGCAGAGCAGGAACAGCTCTAACAAAAGCTAGTGACTATAGCACTCCAAGCAGTAGGGAGACAGCTGTTATAGCTTTCTCCCACAAACATGAGACAAGGCTCTATGCAGTGGGACAACTGTTTTAATGGGGCAGACACAACCTTTTATGTCAGTCCCTGTGATGGAATGTCTGGCACCCCGACTGGGTGCCTCTGCCAATTGATGCTCGTCATTGGCTCTTGGAGGGGCCTGTTTGCCAGCCTCCTACACTGTGACTAGGGCCACAGCAATAGACTTGGCTAAAATACTTCAAAACAGGCTCTGGGAATATATGGTTAGTTTACCGAACAACCGCACAACAGAGACCACCCTGGAGCTTGTTAACACCTATTAACAACTTGGAACATTTCTCACCGCAGTGTTCTAATTGTTCGTCTGGGTGGCCGCAATTCCTTTGGACAACCACGAGGTGGCGGCCATCTTGTTTGCATGAACGCAGGCAGCGGTGTTTGGGCATGAATCTCCTGGAACTAAAATCGGATACAGAAACTCCCGAACACCGCTGGATTGACATCATCACCTACGTTTGTTTCTACTCAGCTTAAAAGGGCACTGTTCAGTGGGATCATTCATTTGGATGAAGGGAACAAGCTCCAGGGTAAGACTAATGACTCTGTTCAGTAGTTTGTCCGTTTTCAAACTACCGAACTAGAACGACCGCAAGTCCTGATTCTCTGGAAATGTTTTGAGCATGGGACCATGCCTCATGTCAGGGCCGACCTTAGGGTTGTGCGAGCTGTGCGGTCGCACAGGGCACCATGGAGCAGGGGGCACCCTGCGGCGGACACAGCTCATACATGGCCGGCCGGGATTTAAAAAAAAAAAAAATTGTGGTGGGGCGGGGCTTCTCATGCGGCCTGTGTATGTCTGTGACTGTCTGCCTGTGTGTGTCTGTGTGTATGACTGTCTGCTTGTGTGTGTGAATTGTGATGTAAATCGCCAGCACCTGTTGTTTTGGGGACTACCTGGCCACTGCTCTGCGAGACCTGTTTATAATGGGCATTGCAAGTGATGCAGTGCTAATGAGACTGCTTACAGAAGAAGATTTAACATTTAAAAAGGCAATGAACATGGCAAGCATTATAGAACAAGCCTCTAAGGATGCTAATCTATTACACAGCAAACTGGACAACACACAGGAGGCAGAGTTAGAGTTTTAAAATTAGACGCCAGAGCACGGAGTATACCACAGGGAAAGAGACTTTCAAAACAGGAACATTCACATTACAAATGTTATCGCTGCAGAGCTGCTAAACATGTTGCAACTACATGCAGATTCAAGGATGCCAAGTGTCATGCTTGTGGTAAAATGGGCCACCTAAAAAGAGTGTAAATCCACAGCAGAGAGAGGCAGTAATCGCTTGAGAGACAGAGCAAAGAATGCTGATAGAGTACAAATGCAGGCGTATTCTGAGGATTCGGATGAACAATTTCCTGTCCGAAATGTAAAAATATATAAAATAGGTTCTAATCTGGCTGCATTCACAGTTCAGGTTGTTGTAAATGGAAAGGAACTGACTATGGATTTGGACACAGGTGCAGCTGTATCAGTGATTTCTTTGACAGACTGGAAACGCCTTAAAATACATGGGCCAATAATTCAGACAACAGCGAGACTGCAGACATATTCTAAAGAGCTGTTAATACCAGTGGGTTACATTCAACAAGTGTAAGAAGAAACTACCTCTCTATATCTTAGAGAATGGAGGACCTCCACTTTTTGGTAGGGAGTGGATAAGGGCTCTCGGGATGTAAGTATCCATGTCACGTGTTGAATGAAAATCAGACCAGACTTGACTGGATTAGGGAATTACAGATAAAGAAGGCACCAGTGTTTGATAGGCAATTGGGAATTGTAAAGGGACAACAAGTTTCCTTATAATTAAAGGAAGGAGCAACACTGAATTTTTTAAATCAAGAAGTGTGCCTTTTGCTTTAAAAGCTGAAGTGGAGGCAGAATTGAGGAGATTAGTAGACATGTGCAATTCACTTCGGTCCGAATGTGAATTCGGACGAATTTCTGGAAATTCGGACATTCGGGTACTTCCGAATATCCGAATAGATGAATTGCCGAATGGTTGAAGTCCCGAAATTCCGAAATTACCGAATTTCCAAAGTGTCGGATTGCCAAAGTGTCGAAGTTTCAAAGTTGCCAAAGTTACAAAATGTCGAAGTGCCGAAGCACAGTATTGCCTAAGAACTAATATACTTACCCAGTGGAAGAATGAAGAATGTTACACTGTATACAATTTTAAATAAAAAGTATACAAACATAGCCAGGATTCAAAGTGGGTGTACTGGGTAGACTAAACTAACCCTAGAGAGTGGAGGAAATGGTAAGAGTAGGGATAGAAATAAGTAGGTAAAGGGTCTCTACTGGTAAAGAAAAGCCCCCATAAAGGCTCTTAAAAATTAAATGGATATAAGTAGGTATAAACACCTACACGTACCAGGAGATCCCTAAACCAATCTGAGATAAAATCTAATATTCTTATTACTGGCTCTAAATAGTAGGGTGCAAGGCAGAGCCGATGCAATAATACAATATAAGGATGTAGAAAAACGAAAAACAACGACAGCAAACACATAAAAAGTAAGGTGCAATATGCAAATGGTCAATAGGTGGCAGTCAAATACTAAGCAATCTCACAATAGGAGGGGAATATTAACTAAACAATGCATAATCAGCAGACATACATTTAGAAAAGAAAAAATGCAAATGTTACCCAGATGGTCTACTGCAAAAATATAAATCTGCAAACTCTCATCTATTGTTTAAATAAACCACTCAATAGTCCAGAACTAGGTAAATTAAGTCCAGCTTGGTAATATTGTAGTCAAAAATCAGTACATAGTATTCTGGATGCCAACGTTTGTATAATGTGGAGAAAGGATCTGGTATATAATGGTTGCACTATCACAGTCAACACATTGAAATTGATAGTAGCCTTTATGTATCAGACTGTAAAAACAATATAACCAGTGATGGTAAAATAAAAATAAAATGAAAGCAAAAAGTGTCAAATTGTAACATAAAAGATAATATTTACTCACAGACCACTATAGCAAGTATATGGTAATAATGGTAACCCCTCTACCTGAGCAAGGGCCGATCACATAGGAAGTGTCACTACCCGTTAGGGGCCCTGCCAGGCCGCCTTTATGCTGGGCTTTACAACTGAAACCTTCTGTCTGGCTTGAAAGCTACAGCTCTTGGCTCCCCTGTCGTACCAGGTGCGCTGGCGCCTCTGGGTGGCCTGGAGGTTCTCACGCACCAGGTGGGGGAGCTCCTCCAGCTGGTCCCTAAACTCCAGCACATATGGAGGGGCAGAAAAAGTGTCCCAAAAGTTTCAATATGTCCATACACTTTTTAAAGGGCCAGCACTAGTCCAAATAAAAGTCCATGAGACCAAGTAATGGTTTTAAAGGGCCATACACCCCAGGGCCATAGTCATGTGGCAAGAGGCTGGTAAGCAGGCTTCTCCATAAGCCAGGGGAGCAGAGCAGTTTGGCACATAGAAAGCCAGTGACAAATGGCAGTTTGTCACATATCAGGTCAACGTGGGTGGTAACCTTGCTGGGAAAGTTGTATATAAGCAGGAATAAATGCTCATTGCAGTCAGTTCTTCTTCACCCTCAATCTAGAGTTCTGTCTCTTATTGGGGGTAACCAGCTATATCACTACAAGGGATTTCTATGCTCTACATGCTCCCTTGGATAATCACTTCTAAGCTCTTTTAAGAGCTTGTTCCTGTTTTCCTCTCTTGGAGGAGAGGTTCACCCACTGGAGCCTGGAGCCTTGTCCAGGGTAGGTAGGAGACGGCGAGACCACAACCAAGTTACGGCGGTTCGTGGTGTCTGTGGTGGTTGTGGTGTCTGGCAGAGCGCTTGGAGCCCTCTGGAAGCGCTAGGAGCATCCAGTAACGGAGGTACTCAGCCGGGGTGCCAGATGGTCCGTTACAGTTCCCAATCCTTGCTAGTCTCTGCAAAGGTGCGGTGCATCTGTTTTAACGTGCCATTGAAGCGCTCGCAGAGGCCATTGGTCTGTGGGTGGTATGGGGAGCTCTGGATGGGTTTAATGCCACACAACTTCCACAGTTGGTGAGTCATTTCGGCAGAAAACTGGCTGCGCTGGTCCGAGACGATCTCCCAGGGACAACCCATCCGGGAGAACACTTGCATCAGGGCTTCGGCTACATTATCTGCCTGAATATTTTTCAGGGCTGTAATGGATCACCTGGCACACCCACTGGGTACCTCCGTTGCTGGATGCTCCTAGTGCTTCCTGAGGGCTCCAAGCACTTCACTCGACACCATAAGCACTGCAGACCCCATGAACTGCCACAGCTTGGTTGTCTCACCGTCTCCTACCCATCCTGGACCTACGACAAGGCTCCAGGCTCCAATGGGTGAACCTCTCTTCCCGCAGAGAGCGAAGCAGGAACAAACTCTTAAAAGTGATTATAGCCAGGGGAGTATACAGCATATAGCAATCCCCAGTGTAGATGCAGCCTTTCCCCCCACACATTAGACGAGGCTCTATGTTGAGGGTAAAACAGGAACTCAGCAGTCTGAGGGTTGTATTGTCTCTTATATACAGGTTTTCCCACAAGGTTACCACCCACGTGGACTTTGTGGTACACAGGATACAAAGTTACAAAACCAATCAGGACAGACTTGTACAGTTTAGACACTCCCAGACAATGTACACAAACCCTCCCCTCTGCCTGTGATACAATTAACAAACACAATGGGCTAACTTAATTACTCACAGGCAGAAAACACACATTTTTCCCAAAACACAGAAAACACCCCAAAACACCACATATCCCTGAATAGCCCTGATCTGGGTGAACAACATATCCAAAAATCACCCAGATCAGAGCATGGGTTCACAAATTCCATGGAAGTCACATTTGACTGACCGCAAGCATGGCTTTCCTGTCCAAAACAGTTCCACAGATTTAGGCTGTGCAGCCGGTCTATCTTCTCCTCT
>OW240917.1:3774675-3784727 GCA_933207985.1 Pelobates cultripes
CCCTGAAGTTGAATTATTATAGTTACTGTTGTAACGTCTTCGGTTTTATCTGACAGGGCAATTTTCTCTATGATAAACTCAGTAAAATTATCCTGACTACCGGAGGCTATATTTCCTATTTTTGTTTACAGCTAGTATAGCAGTTCGGATATTAGACTCAGGTGCCCTTCAAGGCACAGTTTAGATAATTGGTGCCCACAAAGGCATTAGATTTCGATAAGATCTGCCCTAGCTAACTGTTGGTGATTTTCTCCGTGTGATTATCATTTAGTATTTTGGTAGACATGTTCTGAATAGGTCTTGTTAACTAAGCTTAGGCTTTCCCTGTTTTCTAGGGATAGCCAGCATTTTGTTAATGTAATTACTAAGTATTAGCCGAGGCTACTCTTACAGCTACCTCCCTACCTAGCCACCTCTATCTACAATATACTGTTATTTAAGGCTCTCAGCAATATTGGCTAATGGGGTACTTTGTTTCTACCTGTGACGAGACCAATCTCGCCACATTGCATTGGAGAAGCCTGGTTGCTCGCCTGTTGCATTTGGATTATTGCCTCATGTTAAAAGACTTCTTTTCCCCTGCAGAAAAGGCTTATTTGTGCCTTTCTGCCCGGCGGTCGGTAGATTCAATCTACCGAACTAACGCACGAATGACTGGACCACCTGGGAGCTGGAGTGTGTCGGCAATTAACCTCCCAGAAGCTGCGGTTAACCGCAGCTTAATTGATGAATGCTGGGTGGCCGCCATTTGTATACCGAACATGAGGTCGCAGCCATTTTAAACACAAGAACGCACAGCGGTGTTCGACGCCCAACTCATGGAACTGAAAACGGATACATTTTGGCGCGAACACCGTTGAAGCCGCCGACCTCCCTTCTTGTTCGGTAGAAGTGCACGAACGGCCCTATATTCGGTAGTTTGTACCTAAATACACCATACTCCAGATAGGAATCCCATTGAGTTCATTCGTATGAAAACTGACTTTGTGAACACTTTGGCTCCACGGCGATTGGACTGTGTGCATAGGATCTGAGCGCTATTCGGTGCTTTGGTGCACATTTAGATCCTAGCTATCTGGGGACATGTTGAATGCCTGTAAAATGTTGTAAAATGTAACAGTTATGTATTTTTATGTCTTTTTATTGTCATCTAAAATGGCGTTTAGGCTCTGTCCTGGGAGATAATTGAATTACTTCACAATTATCTCCCTGAGCAGAGCAGAGGGTTCTGGGTAAGAAAGGGGAATGGCTAAGTGTGTACCCTGTGATTGGTTGCTACAATGTCTTTGTCAAAGTCTTCCATCTAGTCCCTAGGGGAGTGTCCACCAGGTGGGAGACCTGCATAAATACTGGGCAGGTTGCCCTCATTAAACAGACCACTGCTTGACCCTCAACACAGAGCCTTGTCTCGACTTTGGGGGATTTTACTGAATGCTGATAGAGACTGATTGCTAGGAGTGTAAGCCGCTTGGATGCTTTTCCTATTCGTCTGCTAGCAGCTATTTGTGAGATTCCAGTTTGGGAGTTTGGAGCATTCCCTTATTGGCGGATCGAGAGTTTGTTGTTCTGCAGTAGCTGTGCCTGTATCTCTGGAAGGGGAAGATCGTCTAAACGGCGGTTTAACCCTTTTATGCTGAGGGTGCCGTTACACTACCATAATATCCGCTTAATGAAGTAGCTACAGTGTATCTTTTCTTATTCATCGTTTCCTAGCTGGCACTGCACGCATCTTAGTAAGACAACTAGCAGGTTTTTACTATCTACACCTGTATACTTGTAATTACGTTTGAGAAAACCACAGTTTACAGTTTATTTCCCTTTCTTCACCCGTGTCCCTCCCCCCTCTCCTTTTTGGTTTGATTCAATGTTATTTACTAAGAGCTAGATATTGTTCTAGCCTTTTTTATTAGATATATTAAAAGTTAAGGCCATTGGACAGTATTTTTGCTTCTTGTTCTTCATTTATTTTCTAAGGGTTATCCCCTATTATTACTGTTCTAAACTTTATTAGCTTCATATTTTTTTCAGTTTGGAACTAAAATCGGACACATTTGACCTCCAGAACACCGCTGAACGTTCACCTTCCATCAGCGTTCGGTTATATGCATACGAACAAAACACCGTTCCACACAAACTAAGCCTTCTAAACATTTTTATATAAAAGCTAAGTTTTATTTGATTAGACTATTCTCCCTATAATCCTCTGGAGCCTCGAAGTAGTTAGGCCCAGGGTTCTGTTCCCTTTGTTGAAATTAAACAGTTATCTTCTAAACATCTACAAGAACAAAATAAAAATAAAGCTTTTTTTTTTTTATCAATTTGATCTTTCATCTGTGTTTAGTACAAAGCTCCGTAACTTGGTAACCTTATACAGGATCACCATATTTAGGTAGCTTTCTGCTACACACAGCTCTCATTCAGAGTCCTTTGGAATAATGGAGCCTGGATTTTTTTTTTTCTAATTTCATTTAGTTCCGATCATTTCTAAATTAAAATAAAAATAAAAATTGAAAATGAATGTATGGAAAAAAATCATTTTTGTGCTTGTGTTAGGTTCTCACCAGAATGTGGCTGCGATGTACTTGTAGCTGATTCACCTACCGACAGGGAGACCCACCATGTTTTCAGGCACACGTATCATGTATACATATTGAGCACATGTAAAGGGTTGCCCTGTAGTATGCAGGATTCAGAAGAAGGTGTATAAGAATAAGCAATTAGTCAATGAAAAATCCTGCAGAAAATGCATTATAAACATTGCAGGGCAACCCTTTTCATGTGTTTTCATAAATATGAAAAAATGATATGTGGGTCTGGTCACCTTCCCAACACATGGTGTTGATAGACCTTAAATTAATGGTAAGAATAGTGAGCTTAAAATAACAATATCATTATTACTTTACTCACCAGCAATCTCTCTCCCAGACAGGTTAGAGCTTCCGTATCCCCCACCAATGCTGAATCCTGTGACAACCTCCAGAGAGACCATGGCCGTCTCTGAGATAGGCCTGACACTTGTTGAAGTGTGGACATTCAGTGAGGGTCCTCCCCTGGTGGAACGCGCATGGCGGCCGCCGACGCTTTGCAATCATAGCACCTGTAATGCTGTAGCATTATTAGTTATCGGAGAGATTTTTAGACAGAGCATCTTGCCGATAACAAGGATTTCCACTATCAGATTAGCCTCAACAATCTACCAGGGGGGCATAACATAAAGTAAACTACATCGCATTTCTTATTAGATTGTAATTGTAACATAATGAGAATGATTTTATGTCATTTAGGGAAAAGTATTATTTAATCATTACCTGGAGGATGCTGGTACCTTCTATATACACATCACAATATTTATTTTCTGTATGTCAATGCGATAATAAATGGTTTTTGAGACAGGTAAGAAATTGCTTTAAGAGTCTATTCACTAAAAAGAGAGCTGAGGTCAGTTTGCAAGAGAATTCCAAGGGAATTGGAAAATCTGTGTTAAAATAGCTGAATTTGAAATCTTTTCCTTTTCCTTACATATTCAACTCCATTACAATCCTAATTCTAATTCCATTACAATTTTTGGTGAATTTCCTGTTATAAATGTACAAGTCCAGCTGATGGCAAAGAAGGGATTAAGATGCAAAACAACTGGCCTCCTGTTGGTGGACTTTGTAGCAGAGCTCCAATAGCTAGCATAGGTATCTCCGCTGTGTAATCCTCGTGGCTGAAGTAGCAGTAAAATATCCAAAACAAATCACTCCAGTAACTGGATGACATACAGTTCTGGGAGTCAACTGAACTTTATTTGGCCACACATGGCTTTTATGCACTGACCCCTACGTGTGGTCTCTTACACAACATCACAGGGGTTTCCCTCCCAAGATCCTCTGTGTCTGAGAGATAATTGCGGGAGAAAAACTATATCATTTACTTATCTCTCAGGTACAGAAATATCTATAATAAGTTCAAACACCGCAAAAACACATTTTAATATTTTAGAACCCGATGAAAGTTACATCAGCTGGGATCATTGTAGTTATTACACCTGGTGATATTGTAGCTATTACACCAGGTAATATTGAAGTTATTACACCAGGTAATATTGAAGTTATTACACCAGGTAATATTGAAGTTATTACACCAGGTAATATTGAAGTTATTACACCAGGTAATATTGAAGTTATTACACCTGGTAATATTGAGGTTATTACACCAGGTAATATTGTAGTTAATACACTTGGTAATATTGAAGTGATTACACCTGGTAATATTGAAGTTATTACACCGGGTAATAGTGAAGTTATTACACCTGGTAAAATTGTAGTTATTATACCTGGATATATTGCAGTTATTACACCAGGTAATATTGAAGTTATTACACCTGGTAATATTAAAGTTATTACACCGGGTAATATTAAAGTTATTATACCTGGATATATTGCAGTTATTACACCAGGTAATATTAAAGTTATTACACTGGGTAATATTGAAGTTATTACACCAGGTAATATTAAAGTTATTACACCGGGTAATATTAAAGTTATTACACCGGGTAATATTAAAGTTATTACACCGGGTAATATTAAAGTTATTACACCTGGTAATATTAAAGTTATTACACCTGGTAATATTAAAGTTATTACACCTGGTAATATTAAAGTTATTATACCTGGATATATTGCAGTTATTACACCAGGTAATATTAAAGTTATTACACTGGGTAATATTGAAGTTATTACACCAGGTAATATTAAAGTTATTACACCGGGTAATATTAAAGTTATTACACCGGGTAATATTAAAGTTATTACACCGGGTAATATTAAAGTTATTACACCTGGTAATATTAAAGTTATTACACCTGGTAATATTAAAGTTATTACACCTGGTAATATTAAAGTTATTATACCTGGATATATTGCAGTTATTACACCAGGTAATATTAAAGTTATTACACTGGGTAATATTGAAGTTATTACACCAGGTAATATTAAAGTTATTACACCAGGTAATATTAAAGTTATTACACCGGGTAATATTGAGGTTATTACACCGGGTAATATTGAGGTTATTACACTTGGTTAATATTGTACAGTTAATTATTTAATAAGTTATTACACCTGTCCTAATATTTGTATTGATTATTACACCAGGTAATATTGTAGTTATTACACCTGGTAATATTAAAGTTATTACACCTGGTAACCAGAGTCTCCCCAACCTTGAGTGTGATTCGATCTCAGTTTCTGAGCCTACAATAACCCTGAACAAAAGGTGGAAAGGAATATGGAAAACCATCAACACAGCAGAACCGTCTACCTCTCCAAAGGGATCGATCGATAGCCAACAGGACAACTTAGAGACAGGTGAGGAAATGCTGCTGAAACTATTTATTGAATCTAATGCAATATTTGTGCAGGTTAAAGCCCTAACCTAAAGAAAGTCCAGTTTCATATGTAAATGTGGTCAGATCCCCTACATTGGAGATTAGCCCGGCGCTGTCTGAGCCTGTCCTGATAACGTGCGGTCATTACATTAGATATAAACCCAGCGCTGTCTGAGCCTGTCCTGATAACGTGCTGTCATTACATTAGATATAAACCCAGCGCTGTCTGAGCCTGTCCTGAAAATGTGCTGTCATTACATTAGATATAAACCCAGCGCTGTCTGAGCCTGTCCTGATAACGTGCGGTCATTACATTAGATATAAACCCAGAGCTGTCTGAGCCTGTCCTGATAACGTGCGGTCATTACATTAGATATAAACCCAGCGCTGTCTGAGCCTGTCCTGAAAATGTGCTGTCATTACATTAGATATAAACCCAGCGCTGTCTGAGCCTGTCCTGATAACGTGCGGTCATTACATTAGATATAAACCCAGCGCTGTCTGAGCCTGTCCTGATAACGTGCAGTCAGATCCCCTACATTAGATATAAACCCAGGTGTCTCTTTAAGCACATTTAATTCATGCTTGCAATTAAGAAGAGACACCGAGAGACAGGACTCTCTGCAAGAATAGGTTACGGTCATCCTACCAGAGTCTCCCCAACCTTGAGTGTGATTCGATCTCAGTTTCTGAGCCTACAATAACCCTGAACAAAAGGTGGAAAGGATTATGGAAAACCATCAACACAGCAGAACCGTCTACCTCTCCAAAGGGATCGATCGATAGCCAACAGGACAACTTAGAGACAGGTGAGGAAATGCTGCTGAAACTATTTATTGAATCTAATGCAATATTTGTGCAGGTTAAAGCCCTAACCTAAAGAAAGTCCAGTTTCATATGTAAATGTGGTCAGGTCCCCTACATTGGAGATTAGCCCAGCGCTGTCTGAGCCTGTCCTGATAACGTGCTGTCATTACATTAGATATTAACCCAGCGCTGCCTGAGCCTGTCCTGATAACGTGCTGTCATTACATTAGATATAAACCCAGCGCTGTCTGAGCCTGTCCTGATAACGTGCTGTCATTACATTAGATATAAACATAGCGCTGTCTGAGCCTGTCCTGATAACGTGCTTTCATTACTGTAACGGACCGTTTTGCACACAAGGGGTAAAAACCGTTTAGGCGATCGGCCCCCTTTCCAGAGATACAGGCACAGCTACTGCAGAACACCAACCTCCCGAACTGGATACAAAATAGCACTCCAACTCCCGAACTGGAACCTCCCAAATGGCTGCTAGCAGACGAACAGGAAAAGCAGACAATCAGCTTACACTCCTGGCAATCAGTCTCTAACAGCATACAGTGAATCCCCCCAAGAGCGAGACAAGGCTCCGTGTTGAGGGTCAAGCAGTGGTCTGAGGTGCTGGCACACCCAGCCTGGTTTTTATTACAGTCTTGCAAATACAGGACCACCCACAGGGAGGTATAAAACAACCAATCACATCACAGTTACATCCCACATATTCCCTCCCCTTATCCTGAGGAAACTCAATTATACATACAGTTAAAACATACTTTCTACCCAACTTTCATAACTCTAAAACCATACATCACATTCACATAAAATTACATATTCACAATCAATCCATTCAGGGGAACAACATATTAAAATGGCATGAATCAGACCAGGGGTTCAAAAGTTAGTAAAAAGTCCTTTGTGACTAAATGAAGTATGGCTTTCTGGCCCAAACCAGTTTCAGAGTCTTCTATCCTGGAGAGTAATTCAATTATCTCCCAGGACAGACACAAGACTCCATTAAGCACATGGTTGCAAAAAGACACAAAACACTTTAAAAATACATAAAGTCACATTTATTACATAAAACACAGACATGTAACATATCCCCAGATAGCTCAGGTCCGAGCGCACATTATTAAGCGAATGGCGCTCAGACCACACGAATACAGTTTAATCGCCATGGAGCCAAAGTCTTTACAGTCAGTTTCATACAAATGGGCTCCATGGGATTCCTACCTGGGGTATAACACATTCAAACAAATCTACTGAACCCCAGGCAGAAAAGCACGAATACAGCTTTTCTGCAGGCAAAAATAAAGTCTTTTAAAAGGGGGCTATAGTCCAAAGGCAGCAGGCGAGCAACCAGGCTTCTCCAATGCAATGTGGCGAGATTGGTCTCACACAATTACATTAAATATAAACCCAGCGCTGTCTGAGCCTGTCCTGATAGCGTGCAGTCATTACATTAGATATACACCCGGCGCTGTCTGAGCCTGTCCTGATAACGTGCAGTCATTACATTAGATATAAACCCAGCGCTGTCTGAGCCTGTCCTGATAACGTGCAGTCATTACATTAGATATAAACCCAGCACTGTCTGAGCCTGTCCTGATAGCGTGCAGTCATTACATTAGATATAAACCCAGCACTGTCTGAGCCTGTCCTGATAACGTGCAGTCATTACATTAGATATAAACCCAGCACTGTCTGAGCCTGTTCTGATAACGTGCGGTCGTACGGCTGGAGATATAAACATAAGCTGTCACAATTTTGTCCTGATAGCGTGCTTTCATTACTGTAGCGGACCGTTTTGCACAAAGGGGTCAAAACCGTTTAGGCGTCGGCCCCCTTTCCAGAATACAGGCGCACAGCTACTGCAGAACACCAAAACTCACGAACTGGATACAAAATAGCACTCCAACTCCCGAACTGGAACCTCCCAAATAGCTGCTAGCAGACGAACAGGAAAAGCAGACAGCTTACACTCCTGGCAATCAGTCTCTAACAGCATACAGTGAATCCCCCCCAAGAACGAGACAAGGCTCCGTGTTGAGGGTCAAGCAGTGGTCTGAGGTGCTGGCACACCCAGCCTGGTTTTTATTACAGTGTTTTCAAATACAGGACCACCCACAGGGAGGTATAAAACAACCAATCACATCACAGTTACATCCCACATATTCCCTCCCCTTATCCTGAGAGGAAACTCAATTATACAAACAGTTAAAACATACTTTCTACCCAACTTTCATAACTCCAAAACCATACATCACATTCACATAAAATTACATATTCTCAATCAATCCATTCAGGGGAACAACATATTCAAAAATGGCACAAATCAGACAAGGGGTTCAAAGTTAGTAAAAAGTCCTTTGTGACTAAATGAAGCATGGCTTTCTGGCCCAAACCAGTTTCAGAGTCTTCTATCCTGGAGATAAGTAATTCAATTATCTCCCAGGATAGACACAAGACTCCATTAAACACATGGTTGCAAAAAGACACAAAACACTTTAAAATACATAAAGTCACATTTATACATAAAACACAGACATTTCACATATCCCCAGATAGCTCAGGTCTGAGAGCACATTATTAAGTGAATGGCGCTCAGACCACACGAATACAGTTTAATCGCCATGGAGCCAAAGTCTTTACAGTCAGTTTCATACAAATGGGCTCCATGGGATTCCTATCTGGGGTATAACACATTCAAACAAATCTACTGAACCCCAGGTAGAAAAGCACGAATACAGCTTTTCTGCAGGCAAAAATAAAGTCTTTTAAAAGGGGGCCATAGTCCAAAGGCAGCAGGCGAGCAACCAGGCTTCTCCAATGCAATGTGGCGAGATTGGTCTCGTCACAATTACATTAGATATAAACCCAGCGCTGTCTGAGCCTGTGCTGATAACATGCAGTCATTACATTAGATATAAACCCAGCGCTGTCTGAGCCTGTGCTGATAACGTGCAGTCATTACATTAGATATAAACCCAGCGCTGTCTGAGCCTGTCCTGATAACGTGCAGTCATTACATTAGATATAAACCCAGCGCCGTCTGAGCCTGTCCTGATAACGTACTGTCATTACATTAGATATAAACCCAGCGCTGTCTGAGCCTGTCCTGATAACGTGCTGTCATTACATTAGATATAAACCCAGCGCTGACTGAGCCTGTCCTGATAACGTGCAGTCATTACATTAGATATAAACCCAGCGCTGTCTGAGCCTGTCCTGATAACGTGCTGTCATTACATTAGATATAAACCCAGCGCTGTCTCAGCCTGTCCTGATAACGTGCTGTCATTACATTAGATATAAACCCAGCGCTGTCTGAGCCTGTCCTGATAACGTGCAGTCATTACATTATATAAACCCAGCGCTGTCTGAGCCTGTCCTGATAACGTGCGGTCATTACATTAGATATAAACCCAGCGCTGTCTGAGCCTGTCCTGATAACGTGCAGTCATTACATTAGATATAAACCCAGCGCTGTCTGAGCCTGTCCTGATAACGTGCAGTCATTACATTAGATATAAACCCAGCGCTGTCTGAGCCTGTCCTGATAACGTGCTGTCATTATATTAGATATAAACCCAGCGCTGTCTGAGCCTGTCCTGATAACGTGCAGTCAGATCCCCCACCAGATTTCAGGTGTCCATCGGTGTTCTGCCAGTTGGAATCTGGACTAACTTCAGACTCATTCAGGACTTGCATTAGAAAATCTACACAATGTTAAATACTGTGAACAGTTTCTGTATTTTGCTTCCAAATTGCCCAACATGCAGCCAGTTGGTTTTGCCCCATTCAGACTTAGTGAATACTCTATAGAAGTCCAATTTACTCTTGCTATGCCTGGTGGGAGTGGAAGAAAGCCTGGATC
>OW240917.1:3786682-3810396 GCA_933207985.1 Pelobates cultripes
AATACAACTCTCTGCTTGACCCGTCTGGATTCTGCGCTCGTCATCCTGTTGAAACAGCCGTGACCAAAGTATCCAACGATTTAATTACTGCTAAATCTTGCAGCCATTACTCTATCCTAATTCTCCTTGATCTTTCTGCTGCCTTTGACACTGTTGATCATCAACAGTTTCTTCTCATTCTCTGTAATCTCGGGTTACAGAGGATACTGCTCTCTCCTGGTGCTCCTCCTACCTCTCCCAGTGCCTTTTCAGTAGACATGTGCAATTCATTTCGTTCTAAATGTCAATTCGGACAAATTTCGGGCAATTCGGACATTCAGAGACTTCCGAATGTCCGAATAGTTGAATTGCCGAATTGCCAAATTTCCGAATTTCCGAAGTGCCGAAGTTCCAAAGTGTCGAAGTTCCGATGTGCCAAAGTTCCGATGTGCTGGCGTGCCGAAATTCCTAGGTTGCCGAAGTTCCGAAGTGCCGAATTGGAAGAATGAAGAATGTTACACTGTATACCAGTTTAAAAAAAAGTATACAAACATAACCAGGATTCAGCTGTAAGCAATTGCAACACTTACAACAATCAAGTAACACTCATTCATATAAAATGTAAGTTACTTCCATTACAGTCAATGGATGGGGATGAGTAAGTAGATAACTCCCTAATTCCCACGTTATTAGAGAGCTATCTACCAAAAGGCTAAAAGACCTAAATTGGTCTTTCAGGCAAATTTACTAATACTAATTAAAAATTACTAAGTATTAGTAAATAATCTGCCCCTACTCTATACCATGAGTAGGGTCATGTCTATTAAACAGCTTACTGTTAAAAAAAAAAAAGTGTCCCCGCCCCTCCTGAGCCCCCACCCGCGCAAGTGGGGGCTTTTATTCTAAAGGGGGAACCTATTGCCCTCCCCGGCCCCCACCCCTGAGCGGCGGGTGGGGGCCCTAAAGTAAAAAAAAGGGGGGACACCTGTTGTCCTTCCTCTGGCCACCACCCCAGAGTAGTGGGTGGGGGCCCTAAAATACTTCAAAGGAGGGGCCTATTGTCCTCTCCCTTGGCCCCCACCTTAAAGTAAAATAAAAGGGGGGGACCTATTGTCCTTCCCCCCGGCCCCCACCCCTGAGCGGCGGGTGTGGGCCTTAAATAAAAATGCAACCCCCAGGTGACTAGGTGTCTCCAATCCCCTTGTCACCCCCTCCCAAAAATTTTTTTCAAATCCTTACCTACCCACCTCACCCCAAAAATAGTGAGGGGGGACCAATGACTAAGTACCTGTAAAAAAAAAAGAAAAAGAAAAAAAAAAGAAAAAGAAATACAATTTACCATTTCAGCCCCATAAATGGCCAAATAAAAAATACATAATATCCGTCGCACTTTGAAAGAAAATATGTGTAAATTTTTAAAGGGGCCGAGTCGCATGATTAATGGGTCATAGCGTTGACCAGAACCTTTTGGGTGGCTCTAATTTCATCAGTGTTTGATGCCGGACCTTCCAGGATCACCAGGCTCATGACAACTGCCATGGTTGTCAACTTCTGATGGCTGCCCTGCCCTGGTGTCAGTATGTATAGGCTACGCTGAGCAAATGGCTAAGGAGGAAGGGAGCAAGCCCCTTTGTGAATACTAGTTGTACAAACATGACATTGATATGGAGAGGCCATAACCAGGGAATCGGTAGTGGGAGGCTATAATGCAATCGCTCTTCAAGACAAAAAATATAAATGTCAGTGTTATTAAATCCTACTCGCGAGGGATAAGAGATAACTCTTCCCATTTTCCAGCATGTGATACAATTTGTGAGCGTTGGAGAAGAGGTTACAATAAGGTTTTCTTTCAGTTTGTTGACATTTTTCTTTTCTTTCTGCAGGTGGCCAAGACAAGAGCATTGGTTGAATCATGAGGAAATATTTCTACATCATTAATGTCTTTGTTTCCATTTTATGGCTTTCATATATTTATCACCAACAAGTGAAAATTAAACCTAGAAATTCTTCTAACATTGCAAACAGCACAATAACTGCTCTGGGGGATAACCAGACTTTTATCCTGGCTCCGTACTATGACCCCCGAGGACCCACACCAAGTATCCGGGTACTTGCTATCATACATCATTCAGTAAGAGAGCTTTATTGTTGGTTCCACTGTATCCATAGCTCATCAGTGACAGTCAGAGCTCAGATAGAGCTTCACAGAGACAGGTTTGCACATCCATATGGAACGGCTGACCTGTTATGTACTGAGCCTCCAAACTGTTCCTATCATTACATATCTGTCTATCGGCCCAATGCCACAAACATAACTCCACTTCCATTGTTTGAAGTCAGAAACCGTCCTCCTCATACTCTGTCTGTCAATTTCACAGTCTGCATTTCCACCATGTATGGAGATTATAATAATGTTCTACAGACTATCCAGAGCATTGAAATGTATAAACTGCTTGGAGCTGGAAGAGTTACTCTCTATGTCAACAAGTGTCATGAGAATGTGGACAAAGTCTTACAATATTACATGGAAGAGGGAATTCTAGAGGTCGTTCCTTGGCCAATAGACAAATTCCTACGAACATCTACTGACTGGTATTATAACTTGAAATCCAAAAATCAGATTGGTTACTATGGACAAACAGCCACTTTAAATGACTGTCTGTACAGGAATATGTATAGAAGTAAGTTTGTCTTCCTTAATGACATTGATGAAATCATTCTTCCAGTGAAACTCTATGATTGGGGATCATTAATGGAGAATCTTCAAAAGCAATATCCAGAGACCAGTGTCTTTCAGACATCAATCCATAGTATTTTGAAGGGAGAAGGAAAAACGACTTTGGTCACGAGAGAAATGGCTATTTCTTTTCATGCTAAGAATATCACACCACATGTTCCTAAAGATTCACTCACTGAAGATAGGACCCTATGGAGATTCAATGTGTCCTTAGAGCAAAATTCTAATAAAGTTATCCAGGAAGTTTTACCAATTATTAATATGTCAGATAGGGTGTAAGGAAAAAAGGAGTGAGTGTTTTAATAAAAAAAAAATCTGTTATATGTACTGCACTAAAATATATGGGAAGAACTAGACCAATACTTATATTTTTTATTGGAAACAAAGATTAAGTTAACTCCAAGTATCACATATGGATATGACGGGCATCAATAAAGAATCAAGACCTATTATTTTTCACATCTTAATGGCTGTGAAAAACTCAATAGCTACGAACTGGAAATCTCCTAAGGTAGACAACTGGTCAAAGCGTTATTCAATATAAAATGGAGAGGGACTTCACTACACCTACTGGGAGAAATGGATTCAAAAATTGGACCCTGAATAATGAGGTTTTCTTCTTTACCCTCTCTTTTCTTAGTGGGTTTTTCCTGTTTTTCTTTTCTATCCGTTTATGGAAATACATGGGCCCCTCTCCTCGAGCCTGATATGGGAATTAAAAAAAAAATGTTTTCCTTTCTTTTCTTTGTTGCACTGCGAACCGAGCAAATGTCTGTCCAAGTGTCTGTTTGGTTGTTAGTCAGTCTGTCTTGTATTTGATTGTTTAATAAAATTGTAATAGTGTCAAATAAACAAAATAATGAAACAGAAATTAAGTAGATAAGGATAGAGAGAAAAAGAGAAACTGAATAATACATATGATGATTTGGTATTTGATAACTTCATCTATGATTACTCAAGATATGAAACAACAAATACCATATTCTGATGTTGTTAAAAAACAAAAAAAAATATTTATTAAAAATATAAATGGTCATTTTTTGTAAAATACTAACGACTAAAATTGCTTCACAATCACATGCATAGTAACTTAAAAACACATTTATAGATAACTACATGCACACACACACACATACAAAGATTGATACATACATAGATACATAGATACATATATAAGATGCCAAAATACCAGATGATTGCAGAATGCAATGATCCCTTTTTTATTGGACTAACAAATTACGTAAAAGACAAGCTTTCAAGAGTTTTCCTCTCTTTCTCAGGTCTGAAGCAATACTGATCAATCTGAATCTGAGTCTAAAGGATCACTATAGGGTCAGGAACACAAACATGTATTCCTGTCCCCATAGTGTTCAAAACACTAGCTAGCCCTTTGGCTTTCCCTAAATATATTAAATCTCCCCTTTTTTCCAGTATACTGGTGCTGGCTCTGCCCCTGATCTGCCTCTTTGGCTGACATCATCAGATGTGATGAGCTCAGCCAATCAGAATAGTTTACCAGTCAGCATCTCCTCATAGAGAATCATTGCATTAATGCATCTCCATCAGGAAAGTTCAGTGTCTGCATGCAGAGGGTGGAGACACTGAATGTCAGTCACACTGTGCAGCACTGCCCCAGGAAGCACCTCTAGTAGCCATCTGAAGAGTGGCCAGTGGAGGTATCACTAGGCTACAATGTAAACACTGCATTTTGTCATGATTATACTAACCAAAACAAATACAATAAGCTGTAGTTGTTCTGGTGACTATAGTGTCCCTTTAACACATAAAACAATTGATGTAAGAGAAGGGGGAAGGGGGGGGGAGGGGGGGGGGTTGGTAGGGTGTCATGAATAGCAGAAGATGTGCCTGAGAGTGAACAGTGCAGATTACTAATAATATTATTATTGGTATTTATATAGCCCCAACTTATTTCGCTGTGCGTTACACTATTATAAAGGGGGAAATTTAACAATAAATGGGACAATTACAAAATGTTACAAGAACAATAGGTAGATGAGGACCCTTCTCAAACAGTCTAGAAGAGGTAGTGTTGTTAGACACAATAGGATGGGCATCAAGTGGAGCAGCCACAAAACAAGGTGGGAAAGTAGCAGAACTGGAGGTGAGACTGGAGTGTAGGAGAGAGCCAGAGACAGATTTGTGACATCAACGTTACTCTGGGAGGCCATAGGCATTTCTGAAAAGATGGGCTTTGAGGGATTTCTGAAACAATTGAAGACTAGGCAGAATCGGACGGGGGTAGGCAGGCTATTCCAAGGTTAGAGAGCCGTGAGTTGGCAGAAAAGATATGAGCAGAGGACAGGAGAAGGAGAAGGCAGAACAGAGACATTAAGATGTGTGTTTATATAAAGTTTTGGTAGTGTGTGAGACAGCCAGGACATTAAGTCCTTTATTTCTGGTCTTGAAATGTGTGATCATTTTCATCTCATGATCTGCCCTTTAAGAACTTTAATCCTGAGGTTTTGGATGGAGTGGCCAGTCTGGGTGAAGTGATGACCAACAGGGGTACAATATCCGCTTTCCTTGTGGTTCTTCCTTGTAGGTTCATTCTGAGATGCAGATTAAGGCCAGTTTCTCCAATGTAGCAACCTTTGTCACACTCTGTACACTGTATCATGTACACCATGTTTGCACTACAACTCTGCACCTTTCATTTTCTGCTATTTATGACACCCCACTCACCCCCCTCTCACTCCCCGTCTCTAACATCAGTAGTTTTAAGTATTAAACTATCAGATTGATCAGACCTGAGGAAGAGAGGAACACTCTCGAAAGCTTGTCTTTGAAATATCGTGTTAGTCCAATAAAAAGGTATCACTGCATACTGCAATACTCTGGGATTTATATTTATAAAATGTATCATTGCATACTGCAATACTCTGGTATTTATATATATAAAAGGTATCATTATATACTGCAATACTCTGGGATTTATATATATAAAAGGTATCATTGCATACTGCAATACTCTGGGATTTATATTTATAAAATTTATCATTGCATACTGCAATACTCTGGTATTTATATATATAAAAGGTATCATTATATACTGCAATACTCTGGGATTTATATATATAAAAGGTATCATTATATACTGCAATACTCTGGGATTTATATATATAAAAGGTATCATTGCATACTGCAATACTCTGGGATTTATATATATAAAAGGTATCACTGCATACTGCAATACTCTGGGATTTATATTTATAAAATGTATCATTGCATACTGCAATACTCTGGTATTTATATATATATATATATATATAAAAGGTATCATTATATACTGCAATACTCTGGGATTTATATATATAAAAGGTATCATTGCATACTGCAATACTCTGGGATTTATATATATAAAAGGTATCATTGCATACTGCAATACTCTGGGATTTATATATATATATATATAAAAGGTATCATTATATACTGCAATACTCTGGGATTTATATATATAAAAGGTATCATTGCATACTGCAATACTCTGGGATTTATATTTATAAAAGGTATCATTGCATACTGCAATACTCTGGGATTTATATATATATATATATATATATATATATATATATATATATATATATATATATATATATATATATATATATATATATATATATATATATAAAAGATATCATTGCATACTGCAATACTCTGGGATTTATATATATAAAATGTATCATTGCATACTGCAATACTCTGGGATTTATATTTATAAAAGGTATCACGGCATACTGCAATACTCTGGGATTTATATATATATATAAAAGGTATAATTGCATACTGCAATACTCTGGGATTTATATATATAAAAGGTTTAATTGCATACTGCAATACTCTGGGATTTATATATATAAAAGGTATCATTGCATACTGCAATACTCTGGTATTTACATATATAAAAGGTATCATTGAATACTGCAATACTCTGGGATTTGGGGAGCTTGTCTATTGGATTTATACAGCTAATCCAATCTATACTATATATATATATATACAGTTGCAAGAAAAAGTATGTGAGCCCTTTGAAATGATATGGATTTCTGCACAAATTGGTCATAAATTGTGATCTGATCATCTAAGTCACAACAATAGACAATCACAGTCTGCTTAAACTAATAACACACAAAGAATGAAATGTTGCCATGTTTTTATTGAACACACCATGTAAACATTCACAGTGCAGGTGGAAAAAGCAGGTGGAGACTGTGACGAGAGCAATCTCGCCACATTGCATTGGAGAAGCCTGGTTGCTCGCCTGTTGCCTTTGGATTATGGCCCCATGTTAAAAGGCTTGATTTTCCCCTGCAAAGTAATGAAAGCCGGGTCATTTGGTGCTTGCCCTGTTTGAGCGGTGATACCCCAGATAGCTATGCCATGGAGCCCATTCTCAGATAATGAAAGACTATGGAAAGACTTTGCCCATGGCAATTGAACTGTAGTGTGCTCTGAGCCTATTCAGTAATAATGAGCGCTAACTTTAAGCATTCGGCATATGTTGCATGTCTGTATTTATGTCATAAATGTAATCCTTGTGTATTTTATTGTAGTTTACTGTCTTTTTGCTGCCATGTGCTTGTTTTGGTTTTGTTTTCTGTCTTGGAGATAATTGGATTACTTCTAATTATCTCCAGGATAGAAGACTCAAACCAAGTTTTGGGCAGAAAGCTATGCTTCCTTGGGTGGTCACAGCGACTACGATCTATCTTTGAACCACTGACCACTTTGTATATTTGACGTACGTTTGTATTTGGAGTGTGCTGACTTGAAAATGTAAGTTTTATGTGAATGTGATGCATACTTTTCTAAGTTATGAATAATGTGGAGTACTAGACATTTCTGTTTGAAGTAAATTACATTACCCATTGTGTAAGGTACTCGAATCACATGCAGAGGGGAGGATTTTGTGGGGAGTGTCTGAGTGTATTGTATGTGTTTATTGGTTGTGTTCCAAACCCCTGTGGGTGGTACTAATGTGTAAGAATGTAGTACATAAGCACAATAAACCCACAGCTCTGCCTGTTCACTGCTTGACCCACAACACGGAGCTTTGTCTCATTCTTTGGGGATTTACATTGTATGCTGTTCCAGTTCGACTGCTAGGAGTGTAAACCTATCTGATGATTTTTCCTATTCGGCTGTTTACACACTATGGTTTCCCTGGCAGATTGGTTCTGCAGTAGCTGTGCCTGTGTCTCTGGAAGGGAAGATCTAGTAAACGGCGGTTTTTTATGCCTGGGGTGCAGTCACAGAGACTAATGACATCTCCAAGAGCCAATTGGAGTGAGATGTCAGCCAACTGGAGTCCAATCAATGAGATGAGATTGGAGGTGTTGGTTACAGCTGCCTTGCCCTATAAAAAACACACACCAGTTCTGGGTTTGCTTTTCACAAGAAGCATTGCCTGATGTGAATGATGCCTCGCATAAAAGAGCTCTCAGAAGACCTACGATTAAGAATTGTTGACTTGCATAAAGCTTGAAAGGGTTATAAAAGTATCTCCAAAAGCCTTGCTGTTCATCAGTCCACGGTAAGACAAATTGTCTATAAATGGAGAAAGTTTAGCACTGCTGCTACTCTCCCTAGGAGTGGCCGTCCTGTAAAGATGACTGCAAGAGCACAGCGCAGACTGCTCAATGAGGTGAAGAAGAATCCTAGAGTGTCAGCTAAAGACTTACAAAAGTCACTGGTAAATGCTAACATCCCTGTTAGCGACTCTACAATATGTAAAACACTAAACAAGAATGGGAGGATACCACAGAGGAAGCCACTGCTGTCCAAACAAAACATTGCTGCACGTTTACAGTTTGCACAAGAGCACCTGGATGTTCCACAGCAGTACTGGCAAAATATTCTGTGGACAGATGAAACCAAAGTTGAGTTGTTTGGAAGAAACACATGTTACGAAACGTACCGTCGGGTAGATGAAGCCGCCGTTTAGGCAATAATCCCCTTCTCCAGAAATGCAGTTTAAATCCAGCCGATCGCCAAACTCCCGAACGAAGTCCACGAACACGGCAACTCCCGATCAGCCAAACAGTCGAACGCCTTCCACAGCTAGAAATAACGAAAGCGCTGTCCCAGTAATAATTCCCCCACAAACGAGACCAAGCTCCGTCTTGAGGGTCAAATGAAGTTCTGTTTAATGGGGCTACCTGCCCGGTATTTATGCAGGTCTCCACAAGGTGGACACTCCCCAAGGGGACCTTGTGGAAGACTGTAAAACATATTGGACAGTAGCCAATCGCAGTGGCTTCAATAATAGCCCTTCCCATCTTACCCATAAATCCGTCTTCTCTACCCCGTAGATAGTTAGGAAGAAACCTAATTATCTCCCAAGGTAGAGACAATCGCCATTTTAACTTACAGTAATAAAAATACATTAAAATACATAACTGAAGAAATACCGAATGCATATAGTTCGTGTAACGTATCCCCAGACAGCCTGGATCTGAGTGCATGTTTTCACCGAATAGCGCTCAGATCTGATGTATCTAGTCGAATCGCCATGGAGTCAAAGTCCTTCACCAGTTCTTCAGTATACGAATGACTCCATGGGATGGCTGTCGGGGTGAAAGTCCATGCGAATGAATAAAACTCCCGAACGACCGACGTTCGCATGCCTTGTCGAAAAGGAAGGTAGGCAGCAGCTTTTCAGCGGTGTTCGGTAGTTTAAGTGTCTGTTTTTAGTTCCATACAGTTTGTACCGAACACCGCTCTGTGTTCGTATGTCCCAAAATGGCCGCTGCCTCGTGGTCGACATGCGAACGACGACCACCCGTACGAATGGAATGGAGAGGTGTCTGCGGTTAACCACAACGCTCTAATTGGGGCCAAGAGGTTAACCAGCAGCACACTCCTCTCCTGGGTGGTCGTTCGTTCGGTAGTTTCAATCGGTATTTTGCAAATTACACGAACGGGGGTATAGGAACAGGCAATTCCGCGAACAAAAGAGAAACAGACGAACCAACAATGCAGATGAATCTGTCACAACACACAATAATATGTGTGGTGAAAAAAAAAGGTACAGCACACCAACATCAAAACCTCATCCCAACTGTGAAGTATGGTGGTGGGGGCATCATGGTTTGGGTCTGCTTTGCTGTGTCAGGGCCTGGGCAGATTGCTATCATCGAAGGAAAACTGAATTCCCAAGTTCATCAAGACATTTTGCAGGAGAACTTAAGGCCATCTGTCTACCAGCTGAAGCTCAACAGAAGATGGGTGTTGCAACAGGACAATGACCCAAAGCATAGAAGTAAATCAACAACAGAATGGCTTAAACAGAAGAAAATACGCCTTCTGAAGTGGCCCAGTCAGAGTCCTGACCTCAACCCGATTGAGATGCTGTGGCATGACCTGAAGAAAGCGATGCACACCAGACATCCCAAGAATATCACTGAACTGAAACAGTTCTGTAAAGAGGAATGGTCAAGAATTACTCCTGACCGTTGTGCACGTCTGATCTGCAATTACAGGAAACGTTTGGTTGAAGTTATTGCTGCCAAAGGAGGTTCAACCAATTATTAAATCCAAGGGTTCACATACTTTTTCCACCTGCACTGTGAATGTTTACATGGTGTGTTCAATAAAAACATGGCTGTAACGGATCACCTGGCACCCCGACTGGGTACCTCCGTTAAAGGATGCTCCTAGCGCTTCCTGAGGACTCCAAGCACTGCAGCAGACACCACAATCACCGAACCGGAGAAACAAAAAAATTCTCCCAAGCATATGAATGCTGTAGACAGTTGAATAGGAACCATACGAATAGGTTTACCCTCCTAGCAGTCAAACTGGAACAGCATACAATAAATCCTTCCCCCAATAATGAGACGACACTTCACTTTGAGGGTTAAAACAGGAACTCCCTGTACTGTCACATACAGTCTCTTTTATTCCCAATCCCCAAACATAGTACAGCCCACAGGGCGTTACAAAACAACCAATCAATCCGTACAATACACCCAGACACTCCCACACAAAATCCTCTCCTCTGCAGGTGATATGATTACTGAACACAATGGGTAATCTCATTATCACCGGCAGAGGAATACAGTTTTTACACAATATTTATAACTTCTAAAATATACATGTCACAAACATAAAACATACATTTTCATAATCAATCCATTCAGGGGAACAACATATTAAAAAATGGCACGAATCAGACCAGGGGTTCAAAAGCTAAGGGAAAGTCCTTTGTGACTAAATGAAGCATGGCTTTCTGGCCCAAACCAGTTTCAGAGTCTTCTATCCTGGAGATTGAATTGAGAAGTAATTCAATTATCTCCCAGGACAGACACAAGACTCCATTAAGCACATGGTTGCAAAAAGACATAAAACACTTTAAAACACATAAAGTAACCTTTTCACATAACACACAGACATTTCACATATCCCCAGATAGCTGGGATCTGAGCGCACAAAACTACTGAAGAGCGCTCAGATCCTATTCACACAGTTCAATTGCCATGGAGCCGAAGTCTTTAACTACACAAATGGGCTCCATGGCATAGCTATCTGGGTTAACACATTCTCATAAAGTCTGGTCCATAGTCCAAAGGCAAGAGGCGGGCAAGCAGCCCCCTCCAAGGACACGTGGCGAGGCCGGTTTCGCCACAATGGCAACATTTCATTCTTTGTCTGTTATTAGTTTAAGTATAATGGTTTCGCCTTATGGCATAGCTAGCAAGCCAGTACTAAACTACTCGGTTCAAATAATAATTTTATCTTTTATTTATTTAAGTATGTCTTATGAAGGTGATGAATAGCTATCTCTTCATGGCACCCCAGCTAGGGTCGAGACACCTTCTCGTAGGGGAGATGTTGCCAGTCCAGCATCAATCAGATCCTGGACGATCCCACACATCATCACCTAACTAAGGAGGAGACAAATCCCCTACCCTGCCACAGCAAGGAAAGTGGAGCTATTCAAACTCCTAGGCACTACAACCGACAATACGGAAGCAGGGGAAGGCTCCAGCAACACCAACTCCAGTGATATCCAGGATATGCTGGCCTCGCTCATGAACTCTATGGGCAAGGTTAACGACAGACTGGCTAACCTCGAGGCGGTCACCACAGCCCTCACCAAGGCTGGCCTTCCTGATACCACTCAACAGGCACCAACCGAACCATGGGCTACGGGTACTATTACATCTTCAGATTATCAGGACGTTGATCCTGCACACACAATCCCAGCCCACATTAAGAGAGACATCCTGGAAGGCAAAGATGTCAACCTAGCATCTCTTCTAATTGACTCCCAGGATGTGGTTGAAAATAAGACTTATATGTATGATGAAGTATCTGTGGTGGTCAGATCCAAAGACGCCAGGTTAAACCGGAAACTAACTATCCCTAAATTTGTGTTAGCTTTTGGTATATTTAGAGATGTAATTTGTGAAGTGTACTCTAATAGAAGGGAAAAGTTTGATCGCTACATGCACAAGCTGGTGGACCTGGGGAACAAATATGGTGAGTCGGCTTTTTACGACTACCATAGGTCTTTTTCCACCAAGGTGTCTGGTGCTCTCTCTCAGCATGGTACCCGTATCAACTGGAGCAGACTAGATACAGAACTATTCTGTAGACACTTTGCAGGTCTCAAAACACCAGCTTGTGCATCCTGCTCTTCTACTACTCACACTACTAATTTTTGTTCTCACATGGCAGACAACCATAATCAGTCACCAGAGAACCACTAGAGACAAACTGGGTCGTCCCATCATTTTCTTTGGTAAATCACAAGTGTGCAATAATTTCGTGTGGGCACATGTAGCTTTAGTGCATGCAGGTTATTGCATATTTGTTCACATTGTTTCAGGGCACATGCGAAAACCATGTGTCCAAATAAAATGTACCCTAAACCATACCTAACATCTGTTAACTGTCAGGGATCCGCGGGCGGCTAGGAGGGGAGGCTGCACGCCAGCACTCACCCTCAGTCCGTCGCCGCCCGCGGTCTCCCCTCCGCTTACCTGTCGGCGAGCGGTGTCTCCTCTCTGCCGCTCGCCGCTCGCGTCCTCCACGCCCCCCAGCGGCAGCATGTATAACGCTGAGTGACCCGGCGTTAAAGGAACAGTACCACAATCACAATCAGAATTAAACCAAGGGTATTTATACTTATCTTTCCTGTCCCTCATTGCCCTGTTGTGGTCTTGTGATAGCGTAGTGTAGCATAGTGTTCTCGTCTTGCTCTCTGGTTACTGATTATTTGGCTCGTTATTCCGATTATCCTGTCTTCTCCACTCCTTTGACCTTGGCTTGTTTCTCATTCTCTCGTTTTCTGGCTCCCTTTACTTGGCTTGTCTCCTGACCATTCTTAGTGTTCTTAGCCCAGCCACTCTAAGGACCGGTATAGCATCTTTCCTCTCTGTGTCCTGTTAGCGTGTTAGGTTCCGGAATCGTGACATTACAAAAGGGCCACCATGGAACCTGCTGACATTCCACGGCTGTTAGTAAATCAGGAGGCTAGAATGGATGGTTTAGACCACCGTATGGATCAGTTTGCCCAGGCTTTACAAACCATACTGGCTCGTACTGCCCACTTGCAACCTGCCGTCCAAGAAGCTGTTGCTGCTGTGCCAGAGCCCATTCCTGATTCAGTACCCGCTCCTGCTCACATGGTTCACATGACGCCACCTCAGCGCTATAGCGGTGATCCAGCATTGTGCCGTGGTTTCCTCAACCAAATTGATATTCATTTGGTGATGAATCCTCGTTCCTACCCCACTGACAGAACCAAAATTGCTTTTTTGATTAACCATTTGTCCGGGAAAGCTCTAGCATGGGCTAATCCCATGTGGGAGAATACGTCCCCAATGTCCTTTTCAGACTTCTTAACAGCTTTTAAACGTACGTTTGACCAACCCGGCCGGGTTGCTTCTGCTGGCAAAGCTCTGCTTAGGGTTCGACAGGGTAATAGATCTGTAGCGGATTATACCATTGAATTCCGCACTCTGGCAGCTGAAGTGGTCTGGAATAACGACGCTCTCGTAACAGCTTTTCAGGAGGATTTGGCCGCTTACATATTAGATGAAATAGCATCCAGGGAAATGCCTGTTCTTCTGGATGATCTAATAAATTATGTCATTCTAATTGACAACCGTATTAGAGAGAGGCGTAGTCAAAGAAGGATGAATACACAGGGGTTACCTGCTTTACCCAGTACTGCATTGCTAGCATTACCTCCCCCTAATCAACCACCTCCCGAACCCATGCAATTAGGTGCTGTAGGCTTATCTGAAGCTGAAAGAACGTACCGCAGAAGGGAGGGTTTGTGCCTTTATTGTGGTAAGAGGGGGCATCTCCGAAGAAACTGTCCTAGTTTGCAGGGAAACTCCAGCACCTAAGGCCTAGAGAGGGGTCGGCCTCGGGTGTTATGGTTTTTTCCCCCAGACCATTAATTACGGTTACTCTTTTGGTCAATAAAACCACGATAACAACTAAAGCCTTGATCGATTCAGGTGCTGCAGACAGCTTTATGAATGAGAACCAGGGCCGGACTGGGGAAAAAATTAGGCCCGGGCATTTTTCAATCAGAGCGGCCCCCTAAGAAGGGGGCGGGGCCAGAGAGGGTGTGTTTTGTCATCACTAAAGTGAGCATGTTGGTTCAATGCGCAGAGCTGCGCTGAAGAGCTCTGGCATTAGAAAAAGGCCCTGTATTTGTTCTGCGCAGCGCAAGCAAATTTAATAACATGCTTGCGCTGTGTTTGCTTTTAAATTGTCTCTGGTGTCTCAACAAGTGGGATACCAGAGGACAAAAGGGCCAGGAAAGTGTATGGTGCATGTGTTTGGCGCCTGCTTGTGGGATTGCGTGTGTGTAGAGTGTGGTGTGGTATTGTGTAAATAGGTCAATTTCATATGTGTTTGTGGTGTAATATGTGTGGCTAGGGGCTGTAGAGAGTGTGTGTATAGGTGGCATAGTGTTATAGGGGATGTAGCGAATGTGTGCATACGGGCTGTAGTGTGTGTGTATAGGTGACGTAGTGTGTGTAGGGGTTGTAGAGAGGGTGTGTTTAGAGAATGTTGTATGTGTTTGCTGACAAGGAATGTAGTGTGTGTGTAGGCGGTGCAGTGTGTGTGTAGGAGATCTAGTGTGTAAAGGACCCAGAGTGTGTATAGGAGATTGTTGTGTGTGTGTGTGTGTGTGTGTATAGAGGATTAGAGTGCATATAAGGTAAAGGGATCTAGGCGTGTATCTGGGCGTGTCTGTATGAGTGCTGTAGTGTGTGTGTGTGTGTGTGTGCCAACATATATATACATACATATATATATTTGGACGTATTGTATGTGTGAGGGGCGCAGTGTGTGTGTATGTAAGAGGGTGCTGTGTGTGTGAGGGTGTTTTTATCTGCCCGTCACATTCTAATTTTCTTTTGTCTGTTAACTCACTGAGGGTTATTTTATATATTATATATATATATATATATCTGTAAATATATATATATATGTATATATATATATATATATATATATATATATATGTGTGTGTGCTGTGTGTGTCTGGTGTGCTGTGTGTGTCTGGGTGTGCTGTGTGTGTCTGGGGTGCTGTGTGTATAGGTGTACTGTGTGTGTCTGGGTGCTGTGTGTGTCTGGGGTTGCTGTGTGTGTCTGGGGGTGCTGTGTGTGTCTGGGGGTGCTGTGTGTGTCTGGGGGTGATGTGTATGTCTGGGGGTGCTGTATGTCTGGGGGTGATGTGTGTGTCTGGGGGTGATGTGTGTGTCTGGGGGTGCTGTGTGTGTGTCTGGGGGTGATGTGTGTGTCTGGGGGTGCTGTGTGTTTCTGGGGGTGATGTGTATGTCTGGGGGTACTGTGTGTGTCTGTGGGTGCTGTGTGTTTCTGGGGGTGATGTGTATGTCTGGGGGTACTGTGTGTGTCTGTGGGTGATGTGTGTGTGTCTTGGTGCTGTGTGTGTGTCTGGGGGTGATGTGTGTGAGTGTGATTTTTTTTAATTTAAATTAATTTTTTTTTTTTTATTAATAATAATAATTTTAAAAAAAAGTTATATCCCCCCCCTCCCTTCTTACCTTTAGCCTGGGAGGGGGGGAACCGTTTTGCCTGGGACGGGGGGGGGAGCCGTTCTGCCATGGGAGAGCCATGCTGCCTGATCCCTGGTGGTCCAGTGGTGAGAGTGAACTCTAACCTGTAGGCTAGAGTTCACTCTCGCGAGATCTGAGCGTTGCCGCGGTAACCGCGGCAACGCTCAGAATCCCGCGAGAGGACCCGGCGGAGCTGCTGGATAGAGCTCCGCCGGTCCTCTCCTCCCTCCCTCAAACCCCAGCAAGCGGCCGCCTGGAAGTGTCTCTGGGCCGGTAAAGGGAGATCTTTGATCTCCCCACTGGCCCATGGAGGCACACAGCGGGGCCGGCGCTCGGGTAGCGCTGGCCCTGCACGGGCTGGCAGGGGAGATCCTGTGATCTCCCCTGCCGGCCTCGGCCATCGCGGCCCACCGGGCATTTGCCCGGTATGCCCGATGGCCAGTCCGGGCCTGATGAGAACTTTACTAAAACCGCAGCCTTGAATCTGATCCAAAAGGCCACACCCTTGGCCATTGAGGCCATAGATGGTAGACCACTTGATAAACCTCTGGTGACCCATGAAACCCAAGAAATGGTTATGGTCGTGGGTGCCTTACACAAAGAAAGGATAACCTTCCAAATAATTGACTCCCCTACAGCTTCCATCATTCTGGGCTTTCCCTAGTTAGTTAAGCATAACCCGGTACTCGATTGGGATTCTCTAGATATACTCTCCTGGGGGGTATCTTGTCAACAAGACTGTATGGCCCGTTTACATCCCGTTTGTTTACTTAATGTGCCTACAGCTAAACCACTTTCTGTTTCTGTCCCTCCTGTGTATGCAGACCTCGCATTGGTCTTTGAAAAGAGGGAAGCTGATAAACTACCCCCACACCGGGATTATGATTGTGCCATAAATCTGTTACCTGGAACGATGCCTCCTAGGGGTAAGGTCTACCCGCTTTCTGAGAAAGAAAACCAGGTCATGGAGGAGTACATACAGGAATCCTTACGTAAAGGTTTTATCAGAAGGTCCTCCTCTCCGGCTGGTGCTGGTTTCTTTTTTGTTGCCAAGAAAGAGGGCGATTTGAGACTATAGGGGCCTGAATAATATAACAATTAAAAATGCTTATCCTATCCCTCTCATTACTGAGTTGTTTGACCATGTTAAAGGTTCTAGATATTTTACTAAACTAGACCTCTGGGGGGCTTACAACTTGGTTCGTATAAAAGAAAATGATGAATGGAAGACAGCGTTCAATACACGCAGTGAGCATTACGAGTATCTAGTCATGCCTTTTGGACTGTGTAATGCTCCTGCTGTCTTTCAGGACCTCATAAATGATGTCCTTAGAGATCTACTGCATGTCTGTTCTGTGGTTTATCTCGATGATATACTTGTATTTTCTCCTGATTTGGAGTCACATCATGCCCATGTGAGGAAGGTACTTAAGAGATTGCTACAGAACGGTCTTTATTGTAAATTGGAGAAATGTTTAGTTGACCAGAAATCAGTACAATTCCTAGGGTACATCATTTCTGAACAGGGGTTCAGCATGGATCCTTCTAAATTAGAAGCCATATTGTCTTGGCCTCTCCCTCAAGGCCTTAAGGCAATACAGCGATTTATAGGCTTTGCCAATTATTATCGCAGGTTTATTAAAAACTTTTCATCGGTCATTTCTCCTATCACAAAACTAACTAAAAAGGGTTTGCACCCCAGGGTTTGGACTCCTGAAGCCATCAAAGCCTTCGAAACTCTCAAAAAGGCATTTGCCCCTGTGCTACACCATCCTGATCCTTCCCTTCCCTCTATAATGGAAGTAGACGCTTCAGAATCAGGTATAGGAGCTGTATTATCACAAAGATTATCCTATAACGAACCCCTCCATCCCTGTTGTTACTTTTCTAAAAAACTGTCTGATTCGGAAAAGAATTACGACATCGGGAATAGGGAACTATTAGCTATTGTGATGGCTTTTAAAGAGTGGAGGTACTTATTAGAAGGAGCTAGACACAAAATCCTGGTTATAACTGATCATAAGAATCTCTCCTATATAGCTAATGCTAAAAGGTTGTCCTCTCGTCAAGCCAGATGGTCCTTATTTCTTTCACACTTTCAGTTCATTATCACATATAGGCCTGGGTACCGTAATGTCAAGGCTGATGCTATCTCCCGACAATACAAACCTTTGGAGTCTATCGCCCCCACTCCTGAACCCATTGTACCCACGTCTAAGACAATAGCTGCTACCCGTTTAGTTATTTCGTCTCTTTTCCTTGATGGTATCAAGGCATACCAAACCCAAGCACCCTCTGAGACACCTGTTGGTAGATTATACGTGAAAGAAAAAGATAGAAAGAAATTGTTAGCTTTATTTCACACTGCCAAAACGGCTGGTCACCCAGGGGTTACCAAAACATACAAGGGTCTCCTTCAACAGGTTTGGTGGCCTTCACTTAAGCAAGACGTAGTGGATTATGTGCAGGCTTGTCGTGTTTGTGCACAGTGTAAGTCCCCTAATGTCAAACCCCCGGGACTCCTAATGCCTTTATCCGTACCCAAGAAACCATGGAACCACTTATCCATGGACTTTATTGTGGATCTTCTTTCATCCGATGGAATGACAGTAATTTTGACTGTGACTGATAGATTCTCTAAAATGGCACACTTTATTCCACTTAAGAAACTACCTTCTGCGGTTCAGTTGGCTCAGGTATTTGCCAAAGAGGTTTTCCGCTTGCATGGTATACCACAGGATATCGTATCTGACAGGGGTCCTCAATTTGTCTCTCGGTTTTGGAGGGGCTTTTGTGCTGGGATGGGGATTTCCTTGTCGTTTACTTCCTCCTATCATCCACAATCTAATGGAGCGGCCGAACGGGCGAATCAATCTGTGGAGTTATATTTACGTTGCTTCACGAATGCACACCAGGACAAATGGTCTCACCTCCTTCCTTGGGCTGAATTCGCCAGGAACACTGTGACTCATTCGTCCACTGGCTTAAGTCCTTTTATGGTTGCTTATGGGTTCCAACCCTCTGTCCTTCCCGGCATGTTCTCCGACAAGGGAATACCCGCTTTGGACGAGCACCTCACCTCCTTACGGAAGATGTGGGATCAGGTCCATGCTACTCTTTCTCGTGCGACTGCTACTCAGAAGAGATTTGCTGATCGTCGTAGGGGTGCTGCTCCCTCTTATGTCCCGGGTGATAGGGTTTGGTTGTCCTCTAAGAATCTCCGCCACAGGGTCCCCTCAATGAAATTCGCGCCCAGGTTCCTTGGCCCCTATAAGGTATTGTGTAGGGTCAACTCCTGTGCCCTACTCCCTGGCCTTGCCTCCTTCCATGCGTATACCTAACACTTTCCACACCTCCCTTTTGAAGCCCCTGCTCTGTAATCTATTCTCTGGTCCTCTCAGGCATCCAGATTCCCTCCGCGCTGTCTCTAATGACGTGTACGAAGTGGCTGCTTTGCTTGATTCTCGTTTTTCTCGGGGTCGGTTGCAGTATCTGGTTGATTGGAAGGGTTACGGCCCTGAGGAGCGGACCTGGGTTTCTGCCTCTGACTTGAATGCGCCCTTTCATGCGTGGTTCCCTTTGAAGCCTTCGGCTTCCTCGAGGGGGGGGTTATGTCAGGGATCCGCGGTCTCCCCTTTGCTTACCTGTCGGCGAGCGGCGTCTCCTCTCTGCTGCTCGCCGCCCGCGTCCTCCACGCCCCCCAGCGGCAGCATGTATAACGCTGCACGCTGGGAGGTCACTGAATTATGTAAACGCCGGGGTCACGTGAGTGACCCGGCGTTAAAGGAACAGTACCACAATCACAGTGGGAGGTATAGATATCCCCCACGTGTGATTGTTAAGGGTATTTATACTTACCTTTCCTGTCCCTCAGTGCCCTGTTGTGGTCTTGTGATACCTGTAGCGTAGTGTTCTCGTCTTGCTCTCTGGTTACTGATTATTTGGCTCGTTATTCCGATTATCCTGTCTTCTCCACTCCTTTGACCTCGGCTTGTTTCTCGTTCTCCCATTTTCTGGCTCCATATACTTGGCTTGTCTCCTGACTATTCTTAGCGTGCTTAGCCCGGCCACTCTAAGGACCGGTATAGCACCCTTCCTCTCTGTGACCTGTTAGCGTGTTAGGTTCCGGAATCGTGACATTAACATTCATGTCTTCCCAGCACTACTGACCAATCACCCCTCCAGACATATGGTAGATTTTCTCATCTCTGGTTTCTCAGAGGGGTTCCACACAGGCAAATTTACAATCAGCGCAACAGAACTCAACAGCTGTAGATACACTCTTAGCCCAAGAACTGGCGGAGGGGTTTTTGTTCGGGCCTTTTAAAATCCCACCTTTTACGGCATGGCTCACAAATCCCATCGGGATAGTCACAAGCAGAGACTCATCATAGATCTGTCAGCCCCTCATACCTCTTCTGCCCCGAGCCTTATTCCCTCCGAAGAGTTTTCCCTACAATATGCCACTATAGATCATGCCATCACAGCCATCACGCAAGCAGGGATCTGAGCTTGGCTGAGTAAGACAGACATTACAAATGCCTTTAAACTACTACCTATCCACCCTACACTCTGGCACTTACATGGCATCAAATGGGCAGATACCGTATATACTCAGGTATAAGATGAGTTTTTCGGCACATTTTTTTGTGCTCAAAAAGCCTCCCCGTCTTATACTCGAGTCACGGTCTGTATTATGGCAAATTACATTGCCATAATACAGACCATGACATGTTGGGGGCCGGAGCAAGCTGTTACTTACCTTTACAGCCGCTCCGGTCAGCTCCCAGCACCTCCGCGCGGCTCCTCTGTGCAGCTCCCAGTGTAAATCTCGCAAGACACGCGGTCCGCAAGATTTACACTGGGAGAAGACCGCGAGTAGGTATGGAGCAGTAATTGTTTCCGGCCGCCCCCCTGCCCCTGCACAGCCCCCTCTGCCCCTGCACAACCTCCCCTGCCCCTGCACAACCTCCCCTGCCCCTGCACAACCCTCCCTTCCCCTGCACAGCCCCCCCTCCCTGGCCAAGTGTGAAGTAGGGAGGGGGGGACGACAAAAAAAAGTTGAAAAAAATTAAAATATTAAAATAATAATAATAAAAAAAATAATAAAAAATGCCCAGTTGATGGGAGTCTGACTCCCTTTTCTAACACCCTGTATATAATGCAGAGTGTGTGCATTATATACACACACACACTCTACATTATATGCACACACACTGCATTTTAGAGGGTGACTCAGGTTGATGGGAGTCTGACTCCATGTATTTAATGCAGAGTGTGTGCATTATTTACACACACACTCTGTATATAATGCAGTGTGTGTATGTGTGTGTATATAATGCACACACTGCATTATATACAGGGAGTCAGAAATTGGAGTCAGACTCTCATCAACCTGAGTCACCCTCTAAAATGCAGAGTGTGTATATAATGTAGAGTGTGTGCATTATATACACACACACTCTGCATTATATGCACACACGCTGCATTTTAGGTGCAAGAGTGTGACTCAGGTTGATGGGAGTCTGACCCCCTGTATTTAATGCAGAGTGTGTGCGCAACAGGAGGGTGACTTAAATATTATCTACAGTATTTTTAATATTAAGTGTGTGTGTATGTGAGTGTGTGTTTGTATGTATGTATGTGTCTGTCTGTAATATGTATGTGTGCCTGTCTGTTTGTATGTGTCTTTGTATGTATGGCTTGTGTGTGTCTGACTGTGTCTATCTGTATGTACGGTATGTGTCTTTGCATGTGTGTGTGTGTGTTTGTGTGTCTGTATGTATGTGTGTGTGTCTCTGTATGTATGTGTGTGTGTTATTGTCTGTCGGGGGATAAGAAGGAGGGAGGGAAGGGCCAGTGGTCCCACTTACCGGTTCTCCGGTGCAGTACAGGTGTTCTCCGGTCTCTCCCACTCATCCTCTGCAGCCTCTGTGGGTGGTCCAATGACTGTTGATATCACCGCTCTTCTTTTCTCCTGCACGCTGGCCGTAACGCAGCACATGCAGTAACATTGCGTGTATAGTATGAGCCCCAACACAGGCTGCTCTATGCAAACATAGTTGGCATTCTTTTTCAAAGTCTTTTTTTTTATCCTGTTAGGAATGGATCCCAATACTTCTAATCCCGGACCAAAACAAAAACACAGGTCATACGAAGCTGGTTTCAAGCTCAAGGTTGTGTCAAGAGCAGAAGAAAGCAATAACAGTATTGCAAGTATTGAATTTTGTGTTGGTGAAAAACAAGTGAGGGAGTGGAGGAAAATGAAAGCTGACTTGGAAAAGATTCCAAAGGCAAAAAAAGCTTGAGGTGGTTTAACGACTTCATATGGGGCTCTAGAGACTGAATTGCATAAATGGGTTATGGAGTGTCGTCACAATGGTTACTAGGTAACATGCATGGGAATTCGCTTACGTGCCCCTCAAATGGCTAAAGATGACAAATTAAAAGCACCAGGCATTGAAAATGTTGTTGCGTCAGCAGGATGGTGTACCCGCTTCATGAATAGGTTTTCCCTATGTTTGCGGCAAAGAACAAAGATTTCACAGAGTTGCCAAAAGACCTTGATGAAAAATTGATGTCATTCCATTCATTCATCATAAAACAAAGAAGGATCCATAACTATGACCTGGGAGATATTGGTAATATGGATGAAACACCTATGACCTGTGATCTTCCAAGCAACAGAACTGTGGCAAGTTTGGGAGACAAAACTATTTTACTCAGAACCACAGGAAATAAAAAAAAAACATTTCACAGTCGTTCTTTCATGTTTGGCTACTGGAACTAAGCAACGGCCTGTCATTATTTTTAAAAGAAAGACCTTGCCTAAAAAGGTAAAATTCCCACCACGAATTACAGTGCGCGCACATGTTAAAGGCTGGATGGATGAAGATGGAACAAAAAATGGCTGGAAGAAATTTGGAACGGACGACCAGGAGCAGCCTTAAAGGAAAAAACCATCACTGCTAGTTTGGGATATGTTCAGAGCCCACACATCTGATGACATAAAAAAATTGGCAAAGTCTTCTCAAGTTACTTTGGCCGTTATTCCAGGTGGGCTTACATCTGTATTGCAGCCCCTAGATGTGTGTTTAAATAAACCTTTCAAAGACCGTGTGCGAAAGAGGTGGCACGAATGGATGTCATCTGGTCAACCCCGACTGACAAAAGTTGGAAATCTGATGAAGCCCGACATAGAATTGATAGCAAAATGGGTTCGTGATAGATGGGAAGAGATTCCAGAGAACATTGTGCGACGCGCCTTCAACAAATGTGGCATTAGTAATGCTATGGATGGCAGGGAAGACAGCGCTTTGTATGAGGACAGCAGTGATGGTGATGACTACGAACTCAGTGATGATGACAATGTCTACGCTGATAACCTCACACCAGCTACAGTTGAAGCTCTGTTTGGACATACAGATGATGAGGAGGAATCCAGTTTTGAAGGATTTTAACTCGTTTAGCTGTTTTAGCTTAGTTGGGTTTTGTACTGTTAAAGTTATTGTTGTGACCATATTGTTTTTGTTGACCCTCTTTTTCCCCTTAGAGAGCTAGTTTACTGTTTTTCTTTTAAATAAATATTCCAAAAACCTTTAACCTACTGATGCCTCAATTAATGTAATTTTATTGGTATCTATTTTTATTTTTGAAATTTACCAGTAGCTGCTGCATTTCCCACCCTAGTCTTATACTTGAGTCAATCATTTTTCCCATTTTTTTGTGGTAAAATTAGGGGCCTCGACTTATATTCGGGTCGGCTTATACTCGAGTATATCGGTAACTATTATTTTTTCTCCTGCTTAACCTTTGGGTCAAAATGTAGCCCCAAAATCTTTGACAATTTTGCAGAATCACTTTGCTTGTTGTTACTTAACATTTCCAGATGCCCCATAGTCATCCATTATCTGGATGATTTCTTGCTGATC
>OW240917.1:3810496-3837445 GCA_933207985.1 Pelobates cultripes
CATGATGAGGAGGAGGAGGCGGCCGCGGACTACAGGGATGCAGACAGAAAGGAACTCTGGTATGATGCCCTGGAAGATGCCCAATGGCGGCGAGGTGAGAGTTTCCCCAGTGATGAGCAGCGGCTACAGAAGCGTGTGGCGATGCAGATGTATCTATTGGGAGAGAGCAGCCCCTGGATGAGTGGGCGACAAGACTAGAGACCCTGGTATGGCGAGAGATCTGGCTAGACAACGCATACCAGGCCCTCTGGTGGCATACCGTTAGACTTACCCCTTGGACGACCGAGCATGACTTACCGGAGGGGGATGATTATGATGGCCCAGATTTATTATGGGATGCCTTGGAGGACGACATTGATCTTGGCAGCACGGAGGGGGTCTAGGTTTTGGGACATCTACGACTACCGGATGGGCATGTATGTCTGGGTTGACGAATGCGAGGTGAGCAAAGACATGACCCACCTGGTAACAAGGGAGTGGGAGCTGGAGCAGGACTACCAACACCTGCTCAGCTTCGTGCAGCCCCAACCTACCCGACAAGCAGAATCAGACCTCATTGACTGGTCCTGGGATGACCTCTAGATGGCAGGTAGAGATGGGACCGAGGTCTCTCTACCGGCCCTACAGGGAGCTGAAGGTGTCGTCCTTCCTCCCCAGCGGCAGTGTGAGTTCCAGGGAACCGAAGGTGTTGTCCTTCCTCCCCGGCAGCAGTGTGAGTTCCAGGGAGCTGAAGGTGCCACCCTTCCTCCCCAGCGGCAGTGTGAGTTCCAGGGAACCGAAGGTGTTGTCCTTCCTCCCCGGCAGCAGTGTGAGTTCCAGGGAGCTGAAGGTGCCACCCTTCCTCCCCAGCGGCAGTGCGAGTCCCAGGGAGCTGAAGGTGTCGTCCTTCCTCCCCAGCGGCAGTGTGAATTCCAGAGGGCCAAAGGTGTTGTCATTCCCTCCCAGCAGCAGTGTGTCCTACAGGGGGCAGAGAAAGTTGGTCTCTCTCCCCAGCAGCAGGACAATGTTACGGGAGTGGAGACAGTCGGTCTCCCTCCCCAGCGGCAGCTTACCCTACCAAGGGGAGAAACCAATCTTCTAGATGGCGCAGATGGGACCGTGGTCTCTGTGCCTGACCCACAGGGATGTTGGACAGCCTGTCCAGATCCCCAACTACAGGGACAACAGGAGGAGGGGGTAAGTACGATTTCCCCTCCCCAGCTAACTCCTAACTTGGCCCCAGGGTTAACAGAGGAGATGTTAACCCCCACTGACCCCCACGTTCCCCTGGCTACTGAGCCAGACTATCTCCCAAGCCATAGTGGAAGAGCTGGCAGCTGGGCAGAGTGCAGTCGGCCTCTGCCCTCCCTTTGTCCCTTGTCCAGAGCTTGATGTCCTGCGGGCTATACCAGCAGAAGAGCTGGCATCAGGGCAGACCGCCGCTGGCCTCTGCCCTACCGATCCCCTTGTCACAGGACTGGCCTGCACCCCCCTCCTCCCAGCAGAAGCGCTGGCATCAGGGCAGAGCGCCGCTGGCCTCTGCCCCTCAAGTCCCCACAGCGTGTTGCCCCATCACCCCAGAGGAATACCCAGGTGCAGTCACTGTTTGCTGTGGGTGGGCTGCTCTAATAACTGTTTGTTGTGGGTGGGCTACTCTGGCACTTGCTTATGGTCGGTGGGTGAATCGACTAACTTAGGCACTGACCGACAGAAAGTCAGGTGCCTGGTTAGTCTTCCCCCCGAAGGGGAGATATGTGATGAAGTGCCCTTCGCCACTTGGTCCTGGAGAGGCCGCTTGCCAGCCTCCTCCCCTGTGACTATGACTCTTTCATGTATTTGGCTTTAAAGCCCCTAGTCTACCTTCAGACAGACTATTTATGTAGGCTGCTTTATTTATCTTATGTTTTAGTCACCCTGTAGGTGCAGGGTGTGTGTAATGTAATTGTTTATAGTGTGTGTGTGTGTACTGTGTAATGTATTGCCTGCTCTCCTGTACTGCTGAGGTTTGCTACCAACTAGGTGGGTTTGGCTATGGAGCTTGTCTAGTGAGCTCTGTTGGTAGCAACAGCAATATGCACTACCTGAATTGCAAGACTGGTTCATTTGCATATTTGGGTAGATTTGCATATTGCTAATTCTGCAGGCAGGTGATATATTTACTGTTAAATATTGTCTCCCCCACCCCTTTAAAAATGTGCCATTGTGTTGTGATAAGTCACTGTGTGTTGCCTGCTATGGTTTGACTGTTTGTGATTTTATTGAGGTTTCACAACAATGTTATTGTGGTGACCCTATGGGCTGGTCCCAAGGGAAATAAAGGTTTAGACAGTTCTTCTTGATCCCTCTAAATGTAGCCTTGTCTCGTTATTGGAGGGAGCTGTTATAATCACATTGGGGATTGCTATGCTCTGCATGCTCCCCTGAGCTTGAATCACTTAGCTCTTTTAAGAGCTTGTTCCTGACACTTGGAGGAGGGGTTTTCCCTGCACAGTCCTGGATGCAGTCCTGGATGCTGCAGGTTCGTACATGGTGGAAGGAAGAGGTCTTTCTCTCACGGTCCTGGAGGACAGAAGCTGATCCAGGGTGGAAGGAAGACGGCGAGACTCCAGTCGAGCTACAGCGGTTGCGGAGTCTGCGGTGGTTTTGGTGTCTGCTGCAGTGCTTGGAGTCCTCAGGAAGCGCTAGGAGCATCCTTCAACGGAGGTACCCAGTCGGGGTGCCAGGTGATCCGTTACATCTTTAGTCCAATCAAAGGTGTTACATTGTGGTGTTAGTACAAATGAGAGACCCTTGCTAAGTAGAGAGATATGTCTAGATAGTTGTGTAAAATCTGAGAGGTTAATGATTCTGTTGGGAGTTAGTTCTTTGTGCGATTCTGCCGTTTGTATGCCCATCTGTCCCTGTCCTAGACCTTCGAATTATACTTCATGAGGACGACACTATACAAACTCACTTATATAGAAAAACAACCTCTACTAATAGTCTCCTTCATTAGAGCAGCCATCATCCCTATAGTTTGAGGGCCTCTATTCCATACAGCCAGTATCTTTGCGCCAGAAGAAATTGTTCTGAGGATAGTTCCTTCTATCAAGAATGCCAACAATTAAAAACCCGCTTTAAGTCATTGGGCTATCCCAATAGGGTCCTCAAAAAGGCATTTCAGCATGCAAGCCAAATGGACAGACTTACAAGTCTCAGATCCATACGCATCAAGTCCACTAACACCACTCCAAGATGCATAGTCACTGTGACAGATCCATCTGTATAGACTGGGATTGCTGGTTCGTCTGTTTCGTGGAATTACTGATTCGTATGCCTCTGTTCGTATAATTGACGTTTGCTGCTGGTTAACCTCTTGATCCCAATTAGAACATTGTGGTTAACCGCAGACACTTCTCAATTAAAACCAAATGCAGGGTGGTCGTCGTTCGTATGTCGACCACGAGGCGGCGGCCATTTTAAACAAGCGAAAGACCAGCGGTGTTCGGCCCAGATTCTATGGAACTGAAAACGGACACTTTTTTTGCCGAACACCGCTGAAGCCACCCTTCTCAATCGACAGAAGTACACGAACACTGGCCGTTCGTGAGTTTGAAATGCACGAATGGACTTAACCCAGATAGCCTTCCCATGGAGTCAATCGCATACCGAAACACAGTAATAGATTTTTACTCCATGGCGATTGAACTATGCGTATGGGATCTGAGCGCTATTCGCCAATAATATGCACTCAGTTCCAGGCTATCTGGGGATACGTGATACGAATGAAAAATGTTCGACAATTATAAAGTTATGTATTTTTATGTGTTTTTTATGTTGTAGTCAAAATGGCGATTTGCCTCTGTCCTGGGAGATAATTGAATTACTTCTCAATTATCTCCAGGGCAGAGGGGAGAAAACCAGGATGCATGCTGAGAATATTATGTGCCTGTATGTCCTGAAATACCGTATGTCTGTCTACCATTACAGTCTCTCATTTGGTCCCCTAGGGGAGTGTCCACTAAGTGGGAGACTGGCATAAATACGGGCGGGTAGCCCACAGTAAAGCCAGTTCATGTTTTACCCTCAATGCGGAGCTTGGTCTTGTTATTGGGGGGATTTATTACCGACGACTAGAGACTGCCGGATGGGATTATTAGCTGCTTGGGAGATATATGCGTTCGGCTACTAGCGGCGATTCGTGAGTTTGGAGCTCGTGAAGTGAAGTACTCGTACGGGTCCAGTTCGGGAGATTACAGCGTTCCCCTGCATGCGGTTCGTATGATTGCAGTTGATACGAATGAAGCCTGCGTTATTGCGAGAGGGGAGGATTCACTAAATGGTGGTTTGTACATTTGATGCGAGGGTACCGTTACAATTGGTGGCAAGCGACGGGATGACCCTCATCGCCCAGAGAGACCACTACAGCCAGGATTAATGAAAATACCATATGAAAGATTGAAAAGAGCTACCCTAAAGGACTTTTTGGACAATTGGTGGCAAGCGACAGGATGACCCTCATCGCCCAGAGAGACCACTACAGCCAGGATTAATGAAAATACCGTATGAAAGATTGAAAAGAGCTACCCTAAAGGACTTATTGGAACAAAGAGGCAGACAAGCCAGTAATCTCAGGAAGAGAGAGATTATTGCGCTAATGAACGAAATGGATGGAGTACCAGGGGCTGAAGGAACTAATGGGCCCAGCGCAGCTGACAGAACCAAGCTTTGACCGGGCGGTAAGAATCAGACTGGCACATTATTGTCCCAACCCATCTTCAGAGATCATCAGCTGGGTCATGGACGCTGTGGAGGCCAACCTGCTACGCCAAAGAGGTGCTGCAGCAGCCCCAGTTCCAGCAATCCCGGTGGAAAGAAAGAAGGTACAGTTTGCAGCTTTTAAATCCTTCAGTGAGACAGAAGGAGAGATTGATGGGTAACTTGCTGATTTTGAGCGGCAATGTGCCCTACAGAAGACTGGGTTACTATATTGTCACAAGTAATCCGGCCGGGCCAGTGACGCTTTTCGGGCCATTCCTGATGAGGAAATTGGGGATTATGGGGCCGTCAAGGGAGCTTTGCTCTCCCGGTATGCCGTTACACCGGAGGCATACAGGAGGCAGTTCAGAGACACTGCCAAATTAGCTGGGGATTCTTATGTTGAATGGGCATGTAAAGTGCACCGCACAGCTGCCCACTGGATGGCGGGGTGCCAAGCCGTATCCGGGGAAGAAGTGCTGCAGATGTTGCTGCTGGAGCATTGTTTTGAAAAATTATCCCTGGCATCAGAGAGTGGGTAAGGGACCGTAAACCCTCCACTCTACATGAAGCAGCTCGCCTGGCATATGAGTACACAGATGCCCGCAAACTGGACAGTGCTATTTGTAAGACTGCTGCCAGAGTGGAGTACCGACCAGCAGCACCCCCAGCAGCTACCGTCTACCAACCACGACAAACCGGCCGTCAGCACCCACTCCATCTAATAACACCAGCAGCCGCCCCGGTTCAACTCACGGGATTACTCGCAACCCATCAGATGTTTTGGGTGCAAGCAGCTAGGGCACAAACGACCAGAGTGCCCGCTGAATAATGCTAACCAGGCCCAGTCTTGGAGGAGACCAGCCAGCGGAAATCAACGACCCCCTCCGCCTGCTGCCCACTGCGTGGAGGAGGAGGAATGCTGGGGCATCCTGCACGAGGCAGACCCTGTCCAAGGTGCCCACCGGGATTACCGACAGCACCACCGGCAATTTGTCAAAGTCAATGGGAAGGAGGTCAGTGGTCTGCGGGACACCGGTGCAACCATGACATTGCTTCAAAAGCACTTGGTGTCTGAGAACCAACACACTGGAGACACTGTGGCGGTGCGAGTAGCCGGAGGCGCTGTGTTTCGCCTACCCATTGCCCGGGTACATTTGGATTGGGGAGTAGGCGCTAGACATGTGAATGTGGGGATCATGCGGGACTTACCAGCGGATGTCCTCCTTGGAAATGACTTGGCCCCCCTTGTTTCTGCCTACGCTCCCATGGGTCCCGCTGAGGTGAACGCTGTCACGACCCGTGCCCAGACCCGTGCCGCCGAGACCGGCCCACCGGCTGCTGAGACCCAGGTAAGACTCTCTACCCTGACTTGTACCTTAGATTAGGCCCCTTTAGGCTGGGATACCCCAGAGATGTACGGGAGGGAAACCCGGGAGGACCCGACTCTAGAGAAGTATAGGGCCAGGGCAGCCACTGGAGAAGAGGGGGTCGATGGGGAGCATTACGAGTGGGTGGGGGATAGGCTGTACAGGATCCCTAAACCGTCCCAGAGACCGAATACCCCTCCGCAGAATCAGCAGCTGGTGGTGCCTGCGAAATACCGGCAGGAGATTCTGCGGATTGGGCATGATGTGCCATTAGCGGGCAATCTAGGCTCCCATCGCACAGCTCATAGGATCACCCAAAATTTATTCTGGCCTAATTTCAACCGAGATGTGCGGGTCTATTATAGTACGTGTGACACATGTCAACAGGTAGGTAAACGGGGGATCACCCAAAGGCTAGGCTCATATAGATGCCTATCATTGGAGAACCCTTTTCCCGCATAGCCGTTAACATTGTGGGTCCACTGGCCAGGGCTAGCCCATCCGGTAAGAAGTATATTCTCACCGTGGTGGACTATGCCACACGTTATCCAGAGGCAGTAGCGCTGTCTAATATAGAGGCAGAGACTGTGGCTGATGCCCTGGTTAAGATTTTGACTAGGGTCGGGTTCCCTCAGGAGATCCTCTCCGACCAGGGAACTCAGTTTACCGCTGGGCTTACCCAGCAGCTGGGGAAGGTGTGCGGCATTAAACCGCTGCTTAGCTCACCTTACCACCCACCGACTAACGGTCTCTGCGAGCAATTTAATGGCACCCTCAAACAGATGTTGAGGACCTTTACTGACACTTGCAGACACTGGGAGCGATTCCTGCCTCATCTGCTATTTGCATACAGAGAGGTGCCCCAGGAATCTACTGGGTTCTCTCCCTTTGAGCTACTCTATGGGAGAAGGGTCTGCGGACCCCTAGATCTCATTAGAGGACACTGGGAGGGAGAGACAGAGCAAGAGGGAACCCCCATTGTGCCATATGTTCTGGAACTCCGGGACCGCATGGAGAAACTGTCCCTGATGGTAAGGGAGAATCTCCAGGCGGCCCAGGGGAGACAGAAGAGGTGGTACGATCGGGGTGCCCAACAGTGGGTCTTCCAGGTTGGGCAAAGGTTCTAGTGCTCAAGCCTGTGAAGACGAACAAGATGCAAGCATCTTGGCAGGGCCTGTATAAAGTGTTAGCTCAGGTGTGTGATACTACCTACCTTATAGCCAGCTGTGCAGATGAAGGGATTCAGCAATTCTTTCATGTGAATATGCTGAAGGAGTATCAGGAGAGACCAGAAGATGTCGCTGCAGTGTGTGCCCCGGCTGCCGACGACCCCGAGAATTTACCCTTGCCCGACCTATTAGAGAAGGACCCCCAGACTGATCTCACTATCCTTGTACAGCTAGGGGACCGGTTAAGCCCCACAGAGAAGGTACAGGCAAAACAGACGAACCAGCAATCCCAGTCTATACAGATGGATCTGTCACATTCACTTTCGATAGTGGTTGGAGCACTATGTCCAACATAGTATCAAAAAATTGGCCCATACTATGCCACAACCCAATATTACAGAACACGCTACCTGACCATCCAGAACTAACAGCCTGGCGAGCAAGAAACTTGCAGGACATGCTGGTACACAGCCACTTGGCATCTCCATCGGCTACTCCCAATTGGCTTTCACAAACCAAAGGGACCTTTAGATGTGGTCACTGCAAGGCCTGCAAGTATATTCTTCTATCCAAATCAGCTCAATCAAACTGTTCTAAGATGAATGTCCATACCAATGCCTTTATTAATTGCAGCACCACTCACGTCATATATCTCATAACGTGTGACTGTGGGATGCAATATATCGGCAAGACCTTTCAACAATTCAGGCGCAGAATATTACAACACATTGGCTCCATCAAAAACACGATTACTCCTACTCCTATTGCTAGACATGTTCAGAATTTCCACAATGGACATGTTGACTGTCTGAAATTCCAAGCAATAGAAAAACTTCTTCCGAACCCAAGAAAAGGGAATCTAAATAGACTTCTACGCCAAAAAGAGCCCCAGTGGATTTTTAAATTTAAGACACTGACACCTTGTGGTCTGAATGAAGAATACAATTACACCCCCTCCATTTATAATTAATGTCATTTGGCTCTTTCCTGGCACTATCTTATCTTTATCCATTTTATGAATAATAATATTTTCACTTTTTGTCCTCTAGATCTGATTTCACTACAACCCACCGGTTATCATTCCATTCCCTACTGACCCAATTATAACTTCTTGGTTTATTGGGGGTAGGGTCCCTAACTCATTAATATCTCAGTTATTTATCCAATAATTTAATTCTTGCTAGTTTAGCTCAGACAGTAAGCTAAAATAAAGCTAATAACTGTCATGTTTTCCATCATACAACCTAATCTGCATCACCACTCTTCGTATTATGTCCTGCATTAGCCATTCACCCCACTATATACTTGCTAACAACAAGTCTCAATATCCTAATATCTAATATGACATATCTATGTATCTTTACATGTAATGAGTTATCTATGCATAATGTATATATTTCCCTTAGATTAATATTTTTGTATTACAATTGTCGTTTTCCACCTGCACTGTGAATGTTTACATGGTGTGTTCAATAAAAACATGGCAACATTTCATTCTTTGTGTGTTATTAGTTTAAGCAGACTGTGATTGTCTATTGTTGTGACTTAGATGATGATCAGATCACATTTTATGACAAATTTGTGCAGAAATCCATATCATTTCAAAGGGTTCACATACTTTTTTTTGCAACTGTATTTAGAGCTAGTTATCTCTTTTTACTTTTTGAAAATATTAAAAGTTAATTTCTAAACACTATAGTGGTCACTAGACAGTTTTGTCTTTCCTTATTTAACATTTATTCCTAAGGGTTATCCCCTAAGTTCTCTGTACAGTATTATTCTGTATTGCTTCAAACCCTGTTTTTGTTTAAGCAACAAAAGGCTTCCTCTGCTTCAGGAGTTAAATGAAAGGGTTCATGGTGAGGCAATCATACTAGGGCTGCATGTAGATTGCTGCAGAGCGAAGCCAAGGGCGACAATAGGAGACTAGACCCAAAAATGTACATAGCAGGACTAGGCTGCATGGAGGGTTAATTTGTTGAAAAGCATTTTTCCTGTCTTTTGTGAGATGTTTTGCAGCATGAGGGATACAGTGTCCAGTGCCCATGGCCAAGTTTCTAGAATTTGGGCCATTGCCATGCTGTACATAGTAGGTGAATTTTGTGCACCCTGGGGTAATACACTCCATGTGTATTGTTTGTTTTTATGTGTAAATGCAAAAAGTAATTGGCTGTCTGGATGCAAGGGAACAGAGAAAAATGCTGTGGCAAAGTGACCTCGCCACTGGTTTTTGGATGGGCCTGCCCTGTGTCTATGACCCTGAGGTTAATTTTGGGCTAAAAAAAAACGGTTTGTGTCATTTTCCTTGCTATGGTGCAGTATATGGGGCTTACTGAATGGATTAGGCTTATGGTGCTCATTTACCGAACAAAGTGTCAAACAGCCAGACCACCCGCAAGTGGAGTGTGCAGCCTGTTAACCGCAGCTTAATTGGCGAACGACCGGGTGGTCACCATTCGTATAGTTGAACACGTGGCGGCGGCCATCTTAAACTGTCAAACGGCCAGTGGTGTTTTGTCACTGAGTGTATGGAACTGTTTTTTCGGGCACTCGACTGAACGAACACCGCTGGGACTTCCAGACTTCCAGCAATTCGTCTTTCCTCTATACGAAAGCAATGGCGTTCAGTATATTGAATCATACAAACAAGAGACAATGGGGAATCATAGACATGAACAGTTATTTGTTATTTTGATGTGTTTTCATACTCTCGAAATAGACCAGTCGACCCAGCTGAATTCATGGAACTATTCTGGGAAAGAGCCTCGTAGGGGGCCGGGCAGAAATGTGACCTCCAGCTAACTTTTGAACCCCTGAACTGATCTGGGTGATTTTTAAGTATGTCGTTCCCCTAGATTGGGGCTATGTAATGTAATTTCCTTTTTATGGGGTTTTATGTGTTTTTAAGGTACTTTGGGGATTTCATAAAATTGTATGTTTTTCTGTGCTAATCTAACTCAATTAACTCCAAGCACAGAGGAGGGATTCTATTGTTTGTGTATGGGAGTGTCTCACTGTATGACTCTGTTTTTATTGGTTTGTTCTCATTGTGTCCCTCTGCCCAACAAGGTCCACCTGGGTGTCGCCCTTGTTTGGAAACTTGCATAGAAGGCCAGTGTGCCTCAATTAAAATTCTGTTCCTGTTTGTAATGGAAATCCCCGTACTCCGACCGAGTACCTTCTGTTGATGGACAATAGTCATATTTGTGCACAAAAGAGAAAGAAAAAAGCGTACCGCATAAACTGTGCAAAGCGGGAGGAGGCCAGCAGACTCAGTCGACGTGCCCCACGCCCACGCACAGATGCGGCTCTTACCCAAATAACAATATATAGCTCAAAAAAGAGAAAAAAAGAACAATTGTAATAATCTAAAAAATTTAACTTTATTTCGTCATGCGACATTAAAATAAAAGAAACAGAAACGTGAAAAAGCAAACGTGCTCAGTGTATACGGAAAAAAGGAAGCCTAATGGTTTGTGCTAAATTAATTCAAAGTCAAGGCTGAGAGATAGGTAATCCTACCAACATAAGCTAGTATACATATATACCTAGAAAAACAGTACTATGACATGTAGATGTATAGATGTCACCTTGTAAGAGAGAGCTGTACTAGAGGAAATTCCAAAAATTAGTACGGATACAATACACTGCCACACTGAGTACTATTAATATAGAGCTCAAAAGTAAACCCTTAGTCTATTACAGGGGTAGGCAACCTACGGCACTAGTGCCATGCACGGCACTCGGGGTGTCTTTCCATGACACTCAAGGCTGCTAGAGCCAAACAGGCTCTGGCCTATCAGGAGTCTCAATGAAACTTTAGATATCTGCTAATACGAAAAGGTGGTGAAGGAAAATCCTCAATTTATGCATTGCAGAACAGCTGCTGTTGCAGCTTCTGTCCTTTACCTGTACCTGGCCAGCCTGGTCCCCACTGGAACCCAGGGAAGCCACCCACACTGCTAGATATACATGGAGCTGCAGAATAAGCCTTCCCTCATACAAATAATACGAACAGACCACTAACAATCCACATACATGCACACAATACCACATGCAGCCTCTCACATGCAATACCCCAAACAGCCCCCACACACTACCAAACACACAATGTGACATATCCACCCACACACAATTCCACAAGCAGCCCTCATGTACAGCTCACATTCATATGTATCCTACACGATACCACAAACTACTAATGAACATATACAATATAATAGCTCATATACGCACAAATACAACGATACAAAGCAATTACAGTAAAAATAACACAAGTGGAATATGGCAGCATACACACCTCAATTTAAAAAAATAGGATCGGCACGCTACGGGACATCACAATCCTATATCGGCACAGTGCTGCTAAAAGGTTGCCTACCCCTGGTCTATTATATAGAGGGTTAAAACTTGACATAAATATACAGTCAGAAAAAATTAATGTATTTTTAGCTCGAAAGTGAGACCCAGACTATATATATATATAGAGGAGCTGACACAATCTCGAAAGATGTTACCACTGAAAGATTGCAGAGTATTTATAAAGGGGAAATAAGAGACATGCCCACTTATCAATTGCTACATAGATTCTACAGCCTGTCAATTGAAAGAATGTTAATATATTACTTGATACTTAAAAAGTATCAATCTAAAAATATATACTGACAAGTAGTGATGTCAAGGAACATAAAATTTTTGGTTAGCGAACGGCGAACGCGAACTTCCGCAAATGTTCGCGAACCGGGCGAACCGCCATAGACTTCAATAGGCAGGAGAATTTTAAAACCCACAGGGACTCTTTCTGGCCACAATAGTGATGGAAAAGTTGTTTCAAGGGGACTAACACCTGGACTGTGGCATGCAGGACGGGGATCCATGGCAAAACTCCCATGGAAAATTACATAGTTGATGCAGAGTCTGGTTTTAATCCATAAAGGGCATAAATCACCTAACATTCCTAAATTATTTGGAATAACGTGCTTTAAAACATCAGGTATGATGTTGTATCGATCAGGTAGTGTAAGGGTTACGCCCGCTTCACAGTGACAGACCAAACTCCCCGTTTAACGCACCGCAAACAACCGCAAACAGTCCATTTGCACAACCGCAAACTCCCCATTTGCACAAGGTTGGATACCAAGCTAGCCATGTCCCGTTCCTTGTCCTCACTGATGTCATTGAAGGTCTCTTCCTCCACCCAGCCACGTACAACACCAAGGGTCCCCAAAAGGTGACAACAAGCCCCCTGGGATGCCTGCTGTGTTTGGTCTTCCACCTCCTCAAAGCCACCTTCCTCCTCTGACTCCTCTTCTTCAGACTCCTCTCTCTGCGTTGCCTCTCTCTGCATTATTATAAGGTGTGTTAAGTAGTACTATTCCTATCAGTTTAATCCCTGTTACGTCCCCTATCAGGGGACGTGTATATGGCATCGATTTTAGGAACCGGGAGATGGAAAAAGATGCTTGGTCGGTCCTCCTACTTCAAATTTGGGGCACTGCGCGTGCAATCTAATGTGCCACCAGATAGGAGTGGTGTGTTAAGTAGTACTATTCTTATCAGTTTAATCCCAATGTCACGACTACTAGTGTGGTCCAGCACGCAGAAACTATGTAAACATATACATAGGCAAGAAAAGGAAAATAAAAGGACAGAGCGTAAACCGGACCTTAGAATGGCCGGACTAATACGCTAGAGACAGAGAATGGTCAAAGGGAAAGCCGAGGTCAAGGAAGCCAGAAAATACACAATACCGTTTACACAAGCCAAGTCAGGGAAACCAGAATTCAGAATAACCAGGGAAAAGCCAAGATCAGGATACCAGGAAATCAGATTCACAATGATAAAGCACTCTCAGGAAACCAGGAACAGGAAACCACGACAGGGCAAGGTACTGGGGTGAGCTAGGGATTTAAATATCACGCGGCGGGCCGGCAGCCGCGACACCCTGTTACGTCCCCCTCATCAGGCCTTTTTTGTCGAATGTATCGCCCACTGTCAGTCCCTTCGGGATCCATCCCTCATTCATCTTAATAAAGGTGAGGTAATCTAGACTTTTTTGACCTAGGCGACTTCTCTTCTCAGTGACAATACCTCTTGCTGCACTGAAGGTCCTTTCTGACAGGACACTTGAAGCGAGGCAGGCCAGAAGTTCTATCGCAAATTGGGATAGCTCAGGCCACAGGTCAAGCCTGCACACCCAGTAGTCAAGGGGTTCATCGCTCCTCAGAGTCTCGATATCTGCAATTAAGGCGAGGTAGTCTGCTACCTGTCGGTCGAGTCGTTCTTTGAGGGTGGACCCCAAAGGGCTGTGGCGATGCGTAGGACTTAAAAAGCTCTGCATGTCCTTCATCAACAACACGTCTGTAAAGCGTCCTGTCCTTGCCGGCGTGGTCGTGGGAGGAGGAGGATTACTTTCACCTCTTCCCCTGTTAGATTCCCGTTGTGCTGTGACACAAGCATACATTTAATTGATTTTGGAACTGCTGCATCCTTTCCGACTTGCCATAATTCGGTAACATTTCAGGCACTTTCTGCTTATACCGGGGTACTAGTAGCGTGGACACCCAGTACAGGTCGTTCTCCTTCAGCCTTTTTATACGAGGGTCCCTCAACAGGCACGATAGCATGAAAGACCCCATTTGCACAAGGTTGGATGCCGAGCTACTCATGTCCTGTTCCTCGAAAATTCCCAGCTCCGCAGAGGCTGTCCTAGCACCCCGGTCATACAAATATTCATTAACGGCTTTTTCTTGTTGGAGCAGGCGGTCGAACATTAGGAGTGTTGATTTCCAACGTGTCGGGCTGTCGCAAATCAAGCGCCTCACTGGCATGTTTTTTCGCTGCTGGAAATATGCTCTTGAAAAAGGCGCGATTAAGTGCCGAAACGCGTTGAGCTGTGCCATGCTGCTTTTTAGCTGCTGGCTGTTTTAATTGGGCCCCTAATGGAATGCTGCTAAATACTTCGAATTACTACTTAGGTACACTACGTCAATCCTTCATTCTTTTATGGATTGAAGCCTCTAATCTTTCACTTTATTACTTTGACCCATAGACTTATATTGAGAGCTTTATTTTTCTACTGACCATCTGACTTATATCACAGTACAAAGTGTCTAATTGGGAAACTACATCGATCTTTCAGTTTCCCAGGCACTTTGAGACTGTGTGATAGGATAGGGGGTTTTGGTTCCCTTGCTATTTCAATATGGTCTGGACTATTCAGAGACTTTCATTCTAACATTATATACCTACCTATATACTAATACCTATATATATTTGTCTACATTTTGGTATATCAAGCCCTCTATCTATATAGCCTTGTCAGTATATATGTTTAGATTGATACTTTTTAAGTATCAAGTAATATATTAACATTCTTTAAATTGACAGGCTGTAGAATCTATGTAGCAATTGATAAGTGGGCATGTCTCTTATTTCCCCTTTATAAATACTCTGCAATCTTTCAGTGGTAACATCTTTCGAGATTGTGTCAGCTCCTCTATATATATATATATAGTCTGGGTCTCACTTTCGAGCTAAAAATACATTCATTTTTTCTGACTGTATATTTATGTCAAGTTTTAACCCTCTATATAATAGACTAAGGGTTTACTTTTGAGCTCTATATTAATAGTACTCAGTGTGGCAGTGTATTGTATCCGTACTAATTTTTGGAATTTCCTCTAGTACAGCTCTCTCTTACAAGGTGACATCTATCCATCTACATGTCATAGTACTGTTTTTCTAGGTATATATGTTGGTAGGATTACCTATCTCAGCCTTGACTTTGAATTAATTTAGCACAAACCATTAGGCTTCCTTTTTTCCGTATACACTGAGCACGCTTGCTTTTTCACGTTTCTGTTTCTTTTATTTTAATGTCGCATGACGCAATAAAGTAAAAATTTTTAGATTATTACAATTGTTCCTTTTTTCTCTTTTTTGAGCTATATATTGTTATTTGGGTAAGAGCCGCATCTGTGCGTGGGCGTGGGGCACGTCGACTGAGTCTGCTGGCCTCCTCCCCCTTTGCACAGTTTATGCGGTACACTTTTTTCTTTCTCTTTTGAATCATATATGGGGTTATGCCCTTCCTTACCCATTTAGTCTATTTTTGATTATTGGGCTAACATTTGTCAGACCCTTTAATCTTTTTTTTGTGCTTTTCTGCATATTTGTGCACAATCTCCAGTTTTGTCACAGGGCACAAATAGTGTTTTCAAATGCCATATATCCCAGGGCCATAGTCATGTGGCAGGAGGCTGGCAATCAGTCCTCTCCAATGCCCAGTGGCAAATGGCAGTTTGTCACACTGTTTTACCCTCAACATAGAGTCTCATCTCATCTGTGGGAGAAACGGCTGTATCTACCCTGGGGATTGCTATATCACTATACTCCCCTGGGATAATAATCACTAGCTCTTTTAAGAGCTGTTCCTGCTACGCTCTCTGGAATAGGAGAGGTCCACCCACTGGAAGCTGGATCCTGGTCTTGGGTCCAGGGTGGGTGGAGGACGGCGAGTTCGCAGCCAAGCTGTAACACTGGACGTGGGGACTGCAGTGCTGATCGTGTCTGGTGGAGTGCTTGGAGTCCTCGGTGAGCACTAGGAGCATCCGTCGGTGGAGGTACCCAACCAGGTTACAGGAAGCTTTGTTACAAATGCATTTGCCAAATCAATGACAGTAAACACCTTAGAAAAAGGTGGAGTCTGTGGCAACACTGTATGAGGGTTGGGGATATTGGGGGCAATTAATTCAGTCACTGCTACCTTTTCACCCTACAACCTACAGGCCAGTACTATTTATTGTGGGGGGGCTACTTTGCTACTAATGTTTATTTGTGGGTGGGCTGCGAGACTAACTTAGGCACTGACCGACAGAAGGTCAGGTGCCTGGTTAGTCTCCCTCCAAAAGGGGAGATATGTTACAAAATGCCTTTTGTAACTGATCCTTTAAATGACAAACTGCCCTGCTTCCCTGGATTATGGAGGAGCCTATATGCCAGCCTCCTCCCTCATGACCATGGACTGTGTGTATATGGCCTTTTAAGAACAGTCTGTGAGCATATTGGGGCTTATGGACTTTTTATGGGACTGGTGCTGGCCCTTTAAGCGCATTTTTGGCACATAGAGAAAATTGGGACACTGTCCCCAGACCTGGTTAAAACCCTTTGTTCCTGGCTATTTCCCACTTTGTTCAGTAAATGGGGCTTACTGAACCAAGTACCACACAGGCGGACCACCCAGAAGTGGAAGTGTGCAGGCAATTTACCTCCCAGGCTGGGAGCCTGCTGTAGGTAAATTACCGAACGCTGGGTGGCCGCTGTTCGCGCAAACGAACACGTGGCGGCGCCATCTTTATTCATTCAAATACAGTCAGCGGTGTGTGGAGCCAAATTCATGGAACTAAAATTGGCTGCACATTTCCGCGAACACCACTGACCTGAACCTTCTCCCATACTGAACTTTCAGCCACAGAGACTAAGTCTCATTCACCGATGGGATTTAGTCATTTTTTCAGCCTGAAATAGACCGGCCGCACAGCCCAAATCTATGGAACTGTTTTGGGCATGAAAATGTGCTTGTGGTAGGACATAAAGGACTTCCGGCTAACTTTTTATCCACAGGATGGATTTGTCTGATTTTTGAGAGTGTTTACATTTAAAGTGTGCTGATTCTGAATATGTAATTTATGAAGATTGAACGTATATTTTTAAAGTTATAGCACATGTATAAAAACTGTATTTTTCCTGCCTGTGTTAATTATGTTAAGCATTGTGTACCATAATTATATCACAGGCAGAGGGGAAGATTTTGTGGGAGTGAATGAGTGTGGTTTTACTGTATGCTACGTGCTTTATTGGTTATTTTACAAAACCCTGTGGGCAGTACTGTATTTGGAAAACCTGCATAAAAGAAGGCCCTTTGGTGCAAAGTAATACAGATCTTCTTGACCCTCAACACGTAGTCTTGTCTCGGGATTGGAGGGGACAGCTATATTCACACTGGGGATTGCTATGCTTTGCATACTCCCTTGAGCTTTAATCATTTCGCTCTTTTAAGAGATTGTTCCTGATAGGCTCTCCTGGAGGAGCGGTCTTCCCCACACGGTCCTGGAGGACAGAAGCTGATCCAGGGTGGAAGGAAGACGGCGAGACTCCAGTTAAGCTACGGTGGTTGTGGAGTCTGCGGTGGTTGTGGTGTCCAATGCGGTGCTTGTGGTCCTCGGCGCAAGCTAGGAAGCGTCCATCAACGGCAGGTACTCGGTCGGAGTACGGGGAGTTACGTTACAATGGGATACAAGGGGCTATTGCAAGTGGAGGTTATTGAGACAATTATACCTGCCTGCAATAAGTCCTGGATAAACTCAGAAATGGCGTCATCTTGTGCTGGGCTAATGGGATACTGTTTCTAAAAGGGAGGGGTGACACCCGGTATGAGAGTCACTTTGACTGAGGGCACAGAGAGTCTGCCTGTGTCTGTCTACCCTGTTGCCCATAGAAAGTTGAGTACTGAGGTAAAGTCAATTGTTGGTTCATTCACAGGATTGGTCATGTGGCACACTGGAAAGTGGCATGAGACAGATATGAGACATGATATGAGATATGAGACTCCTTGCAAGTGATATGAGACAGATATCTTCAAGAGGCAAAGCCAAAGTCACATTACCAGTGGGACCAAACTGTATGTTAGCTACAGATAGAGGGTCCAGCTATGTCGGGAATAGTTAAAGCGTGCAGGGACACTGAATTGTCAATTTCCTATGGGGATGCAGCAGCATCTTGTGAAGGAGGGGTAAGCAGGGGCGCTGCTGCATTGTGACAGTCAGGTTTGAAATGAGAAGGACATTTACAGTTTTGCTTGATGTGTCCTTTTCTCCAACAGTTCAAGCATTCTTGATGGCGGCTATTGGCCACTCTGGGGGCAGTCACAGCCACAAGGTTTGCTGTTTTTTTGCGTGTTTCAGAATTAGCCTCTACCCCCATGAAGTAATTGAGTCCTCTCCATTCAGGGCTAGCTGCCTGAAGGGCAGGCTAACTGCCTGAAGACCATCCATAAAACAGTTTACAAGGTGTCTGACAGATAGGGGGTCTGATTCAGAGTATCCTAACGACTCCCAGCCTACATGATGGCTAGCAAAAAAATTGTTTCCACTGATTCCTCTTTATCACAATATCAGTCCCACCAAGGGTTAGCACATTCACATCTGGGACAAATCCAGTAAGATTTTTTTAGTAACTGGATTAATAGTGGAGACAGGGACTTGAGGGGTCTGTTTGAGACACGACTTAGGTTCACCCTCATCCTTACCCAGGTAAGGTGGTCGGTTGTATGAGTTACTAGGGGCTATAGCTGTAGAGCTGGATCATAAGGCACCAAAACATTGGTAGTAGGGCACCCCATTCCTAGTGGTTTCTCTACAACCACATTTAGTCAAATCTACTGCAGTATCAAGCCATTTCTGAGTGACTTCAACAAAATTATTATCCATTAATAATTGGCAATATATTATTTCCAAATCTGTCCTAGTTTTCTTAAAAAAGCTTCTTTACATCTTTAACAACCTCTTACAATGTTTCACTATGGTTAGGGCAGTATATACCTCCTGAGTATTCTGTGAATTCCACGTTAAAAATACTTAAATGCACCTGCTCACTTTAAGTCAAGACAAGAACGTACTTTATACGTGTAAAACACTAGGACCACTAGTGGAATTTATTTACAGAACGAGTCTTCAATTTAAACACAGGTCAGTATACCTGTCCTCGGGAATTCTTATTCTGATAGGGAAATAAAGAACTAGGCAGATAATAAGAATAACATGGACCCCACCGACGTAGTCTTTAGTAAACTACCTTCACAAGACATTCCACCAGAACATAGTATGTCCCTTTAAATGTGTTTTTGGGAAATGACAATTATTAAGTCATAAACTTACCTGGACACAGAATAAGCACTGCTTTGAGAGTGAAGGTAATAGGTAGAAAAATAAACATTTTTTCTTACATTGCTGCAGCACTCGTTCACAGTCAGAGAGGCACAGATTCTCTAGTTCCGAATAAGTGAACCGTCATTCCCGGGTTTCGGCACCAAATTTGTCAAGGATAAATCATCCTTTAATTATGTTCAGAGGAACCCAAATCAATTCAAGTGCTTGGAGAAGCAATAAGGCACACAACACATGATAGTTGTGAATCCAGAAGAATTGCTCTAGCTTTTATTGGGGCAATTTGTTTTATACAGTGGGGGATAAGTGCTTGCGTGCAAAACATATTTACTGTTTTTTAAACAGTCATAGGAAAGGAATGTAAGAAGAAACATATTTCTAAATGTCACAAGATAAGCAGTCTACAAGAAGTACTCATAAGCAGTCTATAAGAAGGTTGGGCTAGTTTTTACGGGGAAGAAGAACTAATAGAAGACAAAGTTAATTTAAACTTTATGATCCAAAAATGGCATCTGTAGCTTGAGCCTTGGAATCAAGCTGAATTCCTTCACAACTCCCATCTGGAATAAATATGAAATTTATTTTCTTGATCTGACCCTATTCGGTGAGAATGGACACCTTAAAACTAGATGTTACTTCAAGCCAACTGATGGCAACGGATATGTTCATGATGCCAGTTGCCAGTATCATCCTTGGATGAAGGGCAGAGCTAAAGGGCAATTCACACGTCTTAGACGTAACTGTTCACACCTACAAGACATTACCTTTCAGTCTCAACATATCAAGAAAAAAACTCCTGGAGAAGGTATTTGGAAAGAATGCCTTAGAAAAAGAAATCCTGGGTCTTCGCCCTTTGAGCTACTATACGGGTAGCGAGTGAGGGGACCACTAGTCCTTATCCGGGAACACTAGTAGAGAGCGACAGAGACCGCAGGGACCCAGATTGTGCCTTACGTGCTGGAGTTGAGGGACCAAATGGAGGCGGTGTGAGAAAACCTCCAGGCAGAGCAACAGCCAGAAGGCTAGACACGGTAGCTTTTGGGTTGGACAAAAGGTTCTGGTACTCAAACCGGTCCAGCAGGATAAGCTACAAGCAACCTTGATGGGACCACATCAGGTTATTGGGCAGGTGTGTGACACCACGTACACGGTAGCCAGCTGCGAGAATGAGGGTGTAAAACAGATGTTCCACAGCAGCATGCTCATAGAGTATAAGGGTAGAGAGGAAGAGGTAGCTGCCGTGTGCGCCCCAGCATCCAAGGACCCCGATGCCCTACCCTCACCCGACCGGCCAGGAGGTTGTTGCAAAACTAGCCACTTAATAACTGTATGTATGTAGAATGTTGCATTTTTCGTTGCTTTCCCCTTTTTATTATATGTATGGGTATAGAGTATTCGTGTACTTGCAGCATGCGAACGCCACCGCGTTCCGTTTGGAGTTCCACGAACAGTGATTTTCAAACACATTTCATGAAACGAACAAACTACCGAATTGGAGACCACACAACGGGGGTCGTGTGTCTCCCATTAAATACTGCAGCAATGTATCGCCAGTTGATTAATGGGTTTCGTGTGTGGCCACCATTCATATACCGAACACGTTGGGCCGGCCATCTTTTGTTCACGAAAGCCCAGCGGTGTTTGGTCGTCGAGTGCCTGGAACTAAAATTGGCTACTCGACTTACAGAACACCACTGGACTTCCAGATCGTTCGGTACAATAATTATTTCGCCATATTAATACTCTAAATGTATTTAACGAATACAATGGTGGTTCGTGAAATCAGGTAATTCTAATGGCATTCGTCTGAATGTGCAGGGATCTGAGCGGTATTTTCCCAGATGGTGCGCTCAGATCCCAGCTATTCAACGAAAGGTCATTTGGTTAATTTGCCATAATACTTTTTAAGTTATAGAATTTAATGTGAAATTGTAACTTGGGCTGTATGGAGAGATCGAGTGATTATTAGTATATTCTTATCACTCATCTCTCCAGTGTAACAATGCATGCTGGGAAATTGTCTTGTAACTTAAGTTTCCCATGTAGTCCACTGTTGTAAAACCCTTGCAAGGGCACTTTGGAAACCCTGTGTATGGGGAATTGTATAAATGCTGTGACCAGTGATTAAAACCTCAGTTGACCTCCAAGCTATGTGTCGTCTAGTTCTTGGGAGAGATGAATTGTTACTACGCTACCTGTGTTTTACTTGCTTATGCTGACTACCAGCGGAGATACCGTGGATTAAGCCCTACTACTCCACTAGAGAGAGGTGATCCGAGAGAGGGGGCCATAGAGTTGGTCCAGCTAGGGGAGTGACTGGAACTGCAGAAGTGGGCCCAACAGATCCAACTGCTGGGAAGGAATGAGAAAAGAGATAGACAAGATGGTTAGTTTAGGTGTCAATCAGCATCCTGAAAATCCTTGGGCTTCTCCTGTAGTTCTTGTGCCAAAACGGGACGTTTTTGTGTGGATTATAAGAGACTCAGTGATAAAATGGTCACTGACGCCTACCGGATGCCAAGGGTAGATGAATTGTTGGACCGGATAGCTAGGCCATTATAGACTTATGTAAAGGTTATTGTCAGATTCCCCTAGCTGAGAAGACCTTGCTCAAGTCGGCCTTCATCAACCCGTTCGGCCTATACCAGTTCAGGATATGCCATTCAGGATGAAGAACGCCCCAGCCACCTTCCAACGGATGGTGGATCGCCTCCTAGATGGTCTCCAGGATTATGCCTGTGCATACCTGGATGACATTGCGATTTATAGCAACACCTGCGAGGCTCATCTAGACCACATAGGGACAGGATTAGGGGAGACGTCTTAACCTTCAAGCCTGACAAGTGTCACATTGGCATGCAGGAGGTACAGTATCTGGGCCACCGTGTAGGATGTGGTAAGCAATGGCCAGATCCCACTAAGATCGAGGCCGTTGCTAACTGGCCCACTCCCCGTACCAAGACGCAAGTCATGGCCTTTTTAGGGACAGCTGGCTACTATAGATGCTTTGTACCCGACTATAGCGCCATAGCCAAACCCCTGACTGACCTGACTAAAAAGAACTTACCAAGACATGTCCTGTGGTCCCCAGAATGTGAAGCGCTTTCCAATCTCTTAAGCAACCTCTTGTAAACGCACCTGTTCTGGCTGCCCCAGATCCTAACAAACGCTTTATTGTTCACACCTGGTGAGGAAGGTGAGGACAGAGGCGAGCACCCAGTTGCCTATTTGAGCTGGAAGCTACTACCTCGGGAGGTCAGTTACGCGGCCATTGAAAAAGAATGCTTAGCCATAGTGTGGGCACTAAACTAATTAACCCCCTATCTGTATGGTTGCGCATTAACCCTCATCACTGACCACAATCCCTTTGTGTGGCTCAATAGAGGTGGAGTCTAGCACTACAGCCATTTGACTTATCCATACATTACCCACCTGGTATCTGAACGGGAACGCAGATGGACTATCACGCCAGACTGAGCTGGTAGCTTGACCCATTTCTTCTGTGTTCAGACAGCATCAAGTTGACCCGAAAAGGGTCCAACCGTGTCTGCCGGAACTGTGATCAAGGGTTGAGCAGTGTGAAGGAATACCCCATCAATTTAGGTTCTTTTGGCTGTTTGGATTCGTATTTTTGATTAATTAGTCTAGTTTGTTTGGTTCACGACCCAAGACCACCCCAGAGACTTATTAGAATTATGAATTCATTATGAATCTTGTACGAAAACTGCAAAGGAAATAATTCATAGATTAAATAGAATACTCCACTGGGTGGCCATTTCGTACATGTGAACACACGTGGTTGGAAGAATGGATGGCGGCCATCTTGTCTTCCGAATGCTGGCAGCGAGACGTGGTCATTTTTGCCTGGATCTCAAGACCAGGCACTCCCGCGAACACCGGTCCCCATGGACCTATGGCCCGTTCCAGTTCCAGTTCCCCTAGACGAACGGCATTCGGAAGTTACAGACTACCGACCAGAGGGAGCATTCTACATGAACCAGTATTCCTTTACCTTATGTGGTTTTCTTACAAAACCCCATGAATGCAGACTGGCTCTTGCCAGGACTTCCCTGCAACTATTTTGGGCTTCAACCTCATGGCAGACCGGTCATAACTTCCCCGCGATGATGATTCAAAACTACCAAACGGATCTGGGTGATTTTTGGATATGTTGTTTGCCCAGATCCAGGCTACAGGCTTTTGTGGGGTTCCCATGTATTTTGGGGGTACTTTTGGGGTGTTCAGAAAGTTTGTACAGTACCTGACTCAATTATCTCTCAGGCACAGAGGAGGACTTGTAACATGTGTGGGGGGTTATGTTACAGCTGTGATATTTGTGCCTTTGGATTTATTTGTGTGGTGTATTGGGAAAAGGGCAACCAAGGTGGTGATACTCTGGCAAACTGCCACAATCCCTATTAGTTAGCCATAGGGGCTGGAAGTCTGCCAGAATATAGAGGTTTATCCACATTAGTTAGTCATAGTGGCTGGGAGTCTGCCTGAATATAGATGTTTATCCCTTTAGTTAGCCATAGGGGCTGGGATTCTGTGAAATATAGAGGTTTATACCATTGGTTACCCATAGGGGCTGGGAGTCTGCCGGAATATAGAGGTGTATCCCGTTTAGTTAGTCATAGGGGGCTGGGAGTCTGCCGGAATATAGAGGTTTATCCCCTTTAGTTAACCATAGTGGCTGGGAGTCTGCCGGAATATAGAGGTGTATTCCCTTTAGTTAGTCATAGGGGGCTGGGAGTCTGCCGGAATATAGAGGTTTATCCCATTTAGTTAGCCATAGAGGCTGGGAGTCTGCCAGAATATAGAGGTGTATCCCCTTTAGTTATTTGGCTGGGAGTCTGCCTGAATATAGAGGTTTATCCCATTTAGTTAGCCATAGGGGCTGGGAGTCTGCCTGAATATAGAGGTGTATCCCCTTTAGTTAGCCATAGAGGTTTATCCCCTTTAGTTAACCATAGTGGCTGGGAGTCTGCCGGAATATAGAGGTGTATTCCCTTTAGTTAGTCATAGGGGGCTGGGAGTCTGCCGGAATATAGAGGTTTATCCCATTTAGTTAGCCATAGAGGCTGGGAGTCTGCCAGAATATAGAGGTGTATCCCCTTTAGTTTTTTGGCTGGGAGTCTGCCTGAATATAGAGGTGTATCCCCTTTAGTTAGCCATAGAGGCTGGGAGTCTGCTGGAATATAGAGGTTTATCCCCTTTAGTTAACCATAGGGGCTGGGAGTCTGCCGGAATATAGAGGTGTATCCCCTTTAGTTAACCATAGTGGCTGGGAGTCTGCCGGAATATAGAGGTTTATCCCCTTTAGTTAGCCATAGGGGCTGGGAGTCTGCCTGAATATAGAGGTTTATCCCCTTTAGTTAGCCATAGGGGCTGGGAGTCTGCCTGAATATAGAGGTGTATCCCCTTTAGTTAGCCATAGAGGCTGGGAGTCTGCTGGAATATAGAGGTTTATCCCCTTTAGTTAACCATAGGGGCTGGGAGTCTGCCGGAATATAGAGGTTTATCCCCTTTAGTTAACCATAGTGGCTGGGAGTCTGCCGGAATATAGAGGTGTATTCCCTTTAGTTAGTCATAGGGGGCTGGGAGTCTGCCGGAATATAGAGGTTTATCCCATTTAGTTAGCCATAGAGGCTGGGAGTCTGCCAGAATATAGAGGTGTATCCCCTTTAGTTTTTTGGCTGGGAGTCTGCCTGAATATAGAGGTGTATCCCCTTTAGTTAGCCATAGAGGCTGGGAGTCTGCTGGAATATAGAGGTTTATCCCCTTTAGTTAACCATAGGGGCTGGGAGTCTGCCGGAATATAGAGGTGTATCCCCTTTAGTTAACCATAGTGGCTGGGAGTCTGCCGGAATATAGAGGTTTATCCCCTTTAGTTAGCCATAGGGGCTGGGAGTCTGCCTGAATATAGAGGTTTATCCCATTTAGTTAGCCATAGGGGCTGGGAGTCTGCCTGAATATAGAGGTGTATCCCCTTTAGTTAGCCATAGAGGCTGGGAGTCTGCTGGAATATAGAGGTTTATCCCCTTTAGTTAACCATAGGGGCTGGGAGTCTGCCGGAATATAGAGGTTTATCCCCTTTAGTTAACCATAGTGGCTGGGAGTCTGCCGGAATATAGAGGTTTATCCCCTTTAGTTAGCCATAGGGGGCTGGGAGTCTGCCGGAATATAGAGGTTTATCCCCTTTAGTTAGCCATAGGGGCTGGGAGTCTGCCTGAATATAGAGGTTTATCCCCTTTAGTTAGCCATAGTGGCTGGGAGTCTGCCTGAATATAGAGGTGTATCCCCTTTAGTTAGCCATAGTGGCTGTGAGTCTGCCGGAATATAGAGGTTTATACCATTGGTTACCCATAGGGGCTCGGAGTCTGCCTGAATAGAGAGGTGTATCCCCTTTAGTTAGCCATAGTGGCTGGGAGTCTGCCGGAATATAGAGGTGTATTCCCTTTAGTTAGTCATAGGGGGCTGGGAGTCTGCCGGAATATAGAGGTGTATCCCCTTTAGTTAGAAAAGGGGCTGGGAGTCTTCCGGAATATAGAGGTTTATACCATTGGTTACCCCTAGGGGTTGGGAGTCTGCCTGAATATAGAGGTGTATCCCCTTTAGTTAGCCATAGGGAAATTTTTTGGATGTTTTTTCTTTTTTAATTTGAATGCTTTCTGAAAAATATATTGTAACGGCACCCCCAGGCATAAAAGGGTTAAACCGCCGTTTAGAAGATCTTCCCTTCCAGAGACATAGGCACAGCTACTGCAGAACACCAATCTGCCGAACAGGAAACCATATGAATGCTGTAAACAGCCGAATAGGAAAAACCATACGAATAGGTTTACACTCCTAGCAGTCAAACTGGAACAGCACACAATAAATCCCCCCCAAGAACGAGACAAAGCTCTGTGTTGAGGGTCAAGCGGTGAACAGTTTAATGAGGGCTACCTGCCCAGTATTTATGCAGGTCTCCCACCTGGTGGACACTCCCCTAGGGGACCAAATGGGAGACTGTGACAAGGGACAGACAAGTTGACAAATAGGACACACAGTCACAGTATATTCCCACAATGCATCCTGGCTTCCTCCCCTCTGCCTTGGAGATAATTGAGAAGTAATTCAATTATCTCCCAAGACAAAGGCAAATCGCCATTATGCACGTGGGGATACTAAAACACGAATTACTGTTAAAATGCACTATGTAAGACACATTACAATAAACTTATACATTTAACATGTCCCCAGATAGCTTGATTTTGGATTAAAGACAGGAAATCTTCTTATACTGACCTGGGTGTCTGTGTGAGTTATTTTCTCCTGCATGCTCATTTACCTTACGGATTTGGAACCTAATTTCAGACATATCTCAGGAGATTTCACTGACACCACTGCCACCTCAACCCGGACAGAGGTATTACTCTCGTATCAATATTATTTGAGGAATCTACATCTATCTTACCTTTTTCTCTCCCTCGGCCATCCCGTCTCCACACATTCCTCCCCCACAATCTGATCAGTTTGATGCCTGTAGCGTCTCCCGTCCGGCTGAGCTCCGAATCCCCGCAATCTTTTTATATATTATACCTGATATTCCAGGTAATTAGATCCATGTTTTGCCCTCTTAGTAATGTTCTTACAATGTGCATTGCTCCAGAGCTTCTCATAAATAAACTAGATTAGAATTAGAATTAGAGATGTAACAACACTAGAGGTCTCTAAAGTTACACAAGAATTGAAAAAGGGGAAAGC
>OW240917.1:3837545-3863067 GCA_933207985.1 Pelobates cultripes
TCCCAGCCCTAATGGGTTTTTGGCTCTATTCTATTATACACTAGAACCTGTAATTTCACCCATACTAAGTTGCTTATTTGATCAAACAAATGCATCTTCTCTTTTTTCATCAGAAATGTTAGAAGCAATCATTCTTCCTATTCCAACAACAAAAAAGGACCCTATGTTTGTAAATAATTACAGACCAATCTCATGATTAATTTAGATATTAAAATTTATTCTAAACTACGAGCTAATAGATTAAATAAAGTAATTTCAGAGTTGATACATACTGACTGTTGGGGATAAAATCAGCCTGGGCCCTTTGTGGATGATGGATATTTGCCAACTCATACAGAGCTCTGGAAATTGGAAGTGAATAGCAGAGACGTGTTCAATAACCAATTCAAATTGTATTCATACGTCAATTATATTTATACCCCATTTTCATAGCAGAATGGGAGGGGGAAAAATAAGCATATGGGCGTGACAATGACATTGTTTTTCACAAGTTATAAACAGCTGTTTCTTATTATAATTCTATGTTATATAACACATGTATATTTGATCAAAACAAGATATTTACAAAATACCTTAATCTTGGACAATTAACAAGAACATTTGGAAATCAGTATGGTCATTCTCGTAAATGATATTAGATAAATTCTTTCCAGAATCGAAGATACAATTCCAAATTTATTCTTGGTTCAAATTAACCCTTATATGAACAGCTAGGATATTAAGCAAAATGGATATTCATATCCTACACTGACCAGGCAGGATTTATGAATGAGAGTTCAGGAAGTGACAACACACGAGTCTTCAGGATTCTGAAAGAAATACGCTCCAAGAAAATCCCCTCTGCAATTATAGCCTTAGATAACAAAAAGGCAAGTGACGGAGATAACTGGAGGTTTTTATCAGAGACTCTGTGGGTCTTTGGATTGACAGGTCACTTTTATAGCATGGCCTTGTACTCTAAGCCCAGTGCCAGGATCTTCAATAGAATCAGATTTTTAGATATAAGGAATGGTATGTGTATCGGAATCGACATTTGCAAGCTACCTTTTATTCCCTATATTGGCTGTCCGTATCTTCCCCCCTGTTATTTTGTGTGTTTTGAAAGTTATTTTGTGTGGTTCTTCTTTGGCCATTTGGGAGACTTCATACGAACAGAATCCATTCGTCTCCCAAACAAGGACCACCCCTGTACCCCATTAGAACGTTTATACCAACCTATTAAGTGCAAAACCACAAGGAAAACAATTAATGAGTGCTTCTCCTGGGCTGCTGCCATTTAGTATAACCGAACACGTGGCTGGGAGAATGGCGGCCATCTTGTCTCCCGAATGAGGGCAGCGGTACTTGGTTGTCGAGTGCCTGGAACTATTTTCGACTTGGCACTCGCGCGAACCCTGGTAAACTGTCGACCGCTGTCCATTCCTGTTCCCAACCACATAAAGTACCAAACAGGGGGAACATTTGTATCATGAAAGCCAGAGATTCCCTTATATGGTTTTCGCACTGGAACCTCATGAACAGTGACTGGCCAAGACACCTATTCTCCAGAACTATTTTTGGCTACCACCTCATGTTTGTCCGGTCAAATCTTCCACACGATGCCGTTCCCGTTCTACCAAACCGATCTGAGTGATTCTTGGATATGTTGGTCACTCAGATAGGGGATATCAGGGAATTTACTTTTTGTGGGGTCCTATGTATGGTTAAGGGACTTTTGTGGTACGGGATATTTTTGTGCTAATTGAGATAATTAAATTGGAGGAGTTTACACATGTAATTATCTCTCAGGCACAAATGATCCTGGGATTGAAACCCTTGCATTTTCTGTCTGTGAAACCCCTTGCATGGGAGATGGCATAAAAGCCATGTATGTGACAATAAAAATCAGTTATACCCCCAGAGCTGAGTGTCGTTCAGTTGCTGGGGATGAGGTGGGAGATTCCTGGATTATTTTACTGTGTTTGACTGTTACATTGGATTGTGTTGCTTGTTTCTGAGTATATCTTGAAGTACCCAGAGGAGGAGAGTCCCTGCTAGGACTAGGGCTCCACTACAGTATGCACCAGGGATACCTATAATATGCCATATAGGTATCCCTGGTGCATACGCCTTGACCATTAAACCTCTAGCAAACATATATTAAAACATAGCCAGAAATCCAGGGTATAAAGATTGGTCAAAGAACGCATGTTGTAACACTATATGCTTATGGCATATTATTGACCCAATGAGTCCAGGCACTCAAGGTCTTCATACATCAGCAGATTAATTGGAAAATCATGACAGATACAGCAACGTTTCAATCTGTCATAATTTTCCAATAAATCTGCTGATGTATGAAGACCTTGAGTGCCTGGACTACTTTGCTGTTACTGTACGGATTAGGGGTTTGCCAGCACTAGGTACAGTGCACTGCGGTCTACAGGTGATGAGAGTGGGAATCCCTCCTTTTTCTGCTATGAATACTGTGACGGTTCCCAAGGCTAGCGGAGGGTTGGATGCTCCTACTGCTAACCGAGGACCATCAGCACCACACCAGACACCATAACCAGCGCAGACCACACAAACTGGCGCAGCTTGGTTGGGGTCTCGCTGTCTCCTACCCACCCTGGGGCTTCGACAGGGCTCCAGGCTCCAGTGGGTGAATCTCTCTTCCTTCAGAGAGCGAAGCAGGAAGAGCTCTTACAAGAGCTCAGTGAAGCTAAGGGAGTATAGCAATCCCTGTAATGATTATAGCTGTCCCCTCCAAACACGAGACAAACCCTTTTACCCAAAGTACCCACCCTGGGCCTTCGACAGGGCTCCAGGCTCCAGTGGGTGAACCTCTCTTCCTTCAGAGAGCGAAGCAGGAAGAGCTCTTACAAGAGCTCAGTGAAGCTAAGGGAGTATACAGAGTATAGCAAATCCTGTAATTATTATAGCTGTCCCCTCCAAACACGAGACAAACCCTTTTACCCAAAGTACAGAAACACCCCAAATCCCTGGATAGCCCTGATCTGGGTGAACAACATATCCAAAAATCACCCAGATCAGTAGTTCAAAAGTTTTATGGAAGTCTCTTTTGACCAACCGCAAGCATGGCTTTCATGCTCAAAATAGTTTCACAGATTTAGGCTGTGCGGCCGGTCTATTTCCAATGCTAAGTTCCGTTCGAATGCATGAACAGGGTAGTTTGTGCAAATAGCCGATGTTACAGTGGTGTTCAAATTGTCAAATGCCGTTCGACTCCCATCAAAGCATCGAAGTTCCGGAGAAGATAAAGTACAGCAGTGTTCGTGCCATCGCGTGTCCGTTTTGAGTTCAAATACTGCTGAACGCATTTAACTAAACAAGATGGCCGCCGCCACGTGTATACGAACGGCCACCACCCAGCTGTTCGTCAATTAGCTGCAGTTAACCACAGCTTCTGGGGGGTAAACAAGCAGCACACTCCACTTGTGGGTGGTCCGGTTGTTCAACAGTTTGTTGGGTAAACCCCATTTACCGAACCTCATAGAAAAAAGGCACAGACAAGCATTTTCATAGTCCTGGGACAAAGTTTTAGACATGGCCCATAGTCCTGGGGCAAGAGGCTGGCAATCAGGCCCCCGGGGGTTCTTGTACGCATAAAAACCGAATGCTCAACTCTGACTCTAGGGAGCGCATGTTCCTCATGTTCACATGAGTCTTCTTCCAGAAAAGCACTCTCCCGGCTTATCTAGGATGGAAGCAGGCGGCAATACAAATTTAGCGGTGTTCGCGAGATAGCGTGTCCAAATTTTGTTCCATATAGTTGATGTCCAAGTACCACTGCCTGCGTTTGAGAAAGAAAATAGCCACCATTCCACAAAGCACGTTTGTTCGGTCATACAATTGGCAGCCAACCTGAAGGAGCACTTGAGTTAATGAGTTATTGGAAGTTAATGAGCCAGGGGGTGGTCTGGGTTCTTGAGGTATAAGAGAGAGATATGGGTCTTCGTTCAGTAACCAAACAACTAGGGGTACAAACGAAAGGAAAATCAAAAAGGTGATGGGGTCATCTGTGACAACATAATTCCTCTTGGGCGACGGGGCCTGACCATCATGGCCAATGTTTAGTGTGAGCTCCTCGAAAAATTCAAGTAATCCATAACTTTAAAGAAAAGTGGCATCCCACAGACCTACTCAAGCGACAGCAAACCTCACTCTGACAGTTGGGGAGCCATTTGGTGCAACTCTGGAGCCACACTTTCAAGCCTGCGACCTGTCAAAGCTACTGAGGCCTACTCACCTGGCATGCTCCACAGAGGGGAAAAATGACCAATCTCCTAGCCTGGCACTACAGGTGTGAAGCAGCTGCCCCGTATTACCTCCTCTGGACCGGTGGGGGATATCCCGGTCCCCACTGGGGAAAAAGTATCAAGCATTCCTAACACTACTGTGATTACCTGCTCGGTTACTGCAAATCCTCATGGCATGGGAAAATGGCAGATGCACAGTTTCTGGCACCGGGTCGAATCCTGCCACAACCCCTTGCACCTCTTGATAATCAGGTGCCTGCAGCAGCTGATCCCACAGCCTGTTTCACATTCAAACCGGAGACCTGTATGGCACAAAGCCCCCACTCACCAGCACCTTCTGCCAGGCAGATGAGCCACACTGCTACCCCGGCCGCACGCACTTCTTCTGAGCTGGGTGCCCATCTGGAGGTGACCCTCCACTGCAGTCCATGCACCCAGGGAGATAACCGAACTCCGGGGGAACTCATGGGCCCTTGGCCTCAGGCCAAAGACCTGCAATACTATGGCATCGTGGGCCTACATGCTGTTGGCTGCAGAATATACAACAAAGTCTGTACAGAAGCACTGGAATGAGACTGGGCGTTCAGATAAGACCTGGCATTGGGACTGCCTCTCTATATTGGCCCACGTGTGGTGTTGGTTAATCCCTGAGTAATGCCCAGTGTTCTGGCAATGTCACAACTCTAGGGCTTTAATTTGTTCAATCGTCGTTGTTTTACATTCATTTTAATCTTAGGTTTTTTTTTAGCTTCATACAACCTGACAGGCTGAAAGGGCACAAACCAAATCGTGCCAATCAGCACTCGAGAGGGGAAGGAGTTTCTGCAGTTCTTCTAAACAGCAACCTAGCAATTCATGATAGGTTAAGATATACTGCTGGTGGCCTGCTTGTTAGTGTAACAATTTGGGATATGCCTTGGAATATAATTTGGGATAGCCTTGGAATATAATTGATTGTCCTACACTCTCTGTGTCCTGGAGCTATACGTAAATAGTGCTATATCAGACCCAAGACTCCATACTAGCAGAGTCCGGTCAGGTTTCACAGCTCTTAACAGCATTTTGTTCAGGATTGGCTGAGATATATCAATAGGGGCTCCTTCTTTTCTTATCGCTAGTGTCCCAATTGCAACTAATTTGGGAAATGCTGCGTTCCATTTGCCCCATATATCGGTTATAGCCATTACTAGAGACTCTATCCACCCTCCTACTTACACGTGCCCTTTTGAGTAACAAGACTAAGAGATAGATTCCTACATTTCATTTACTTACTATAACACAGATTAAATTGATATCTCTTATTATACTGCCCTTCACGGATAACCATCCCAATTCACCCTCCTAATTAGACACAGCTCAGTACCATTGATTATTGCAACTCTTTGCAACACTGTATTGGGTCTATTAGCTAGTGTATCTTGATTTCCAGTGAGTGTGTAGTCTTGGAATTACCATTGAAGTTCTGACCGTTGGTCCTATTTTTAAACAAGTATATTTACTTTACTTTTTCGTTTTTCAAACACATTTATTTTGACACTTTCACTATTATTATTATTTTTATGATATTTATAGAGCTCCGTCAAATTCCGCAGCGCTTTACAATGGGTGGACGAACAGACATGTAATTGTAACCAGACAAGTTGGACACACAGGAACAGAGGGGTTGAGGGCCCTGCTCAATGAGTTTACATGCTAGAGGGAGTGGGGTAAAATGACACAAAAAGGTAAGGATAGTATTAGACTAGTGACAGTTGCAGAAGAGGAATCAGTCAGGAGCTATTAACAGTTTAATTGACACGCTTTTATGAAGAAGTGGGTTTTTAACAATTTTTTGAAGGAGTGGAGACTGGGTGAGCATCTAATGGAGGAGGGAAGCGAGTTCCACAGGAACGGTGCAGCCCTTGAGAAATCTTGAAGGCGAGCATCAGAAGTGGGAATACGAACAGAAGATAGACGTCTTCAGCAGATCGTAAGGGTCTAGATGGGACATACTTGTGTATAAGGGAGGATAGATACGTGGGAGCAGCATTATGTAGATATTTGAAAGCAAGAATCAGAATTTTTAATTGAGCTCTATATTTTATAGGAAGCCAATATAGGGACTGACAGAAGGGTGAGGCATGGGAGGTGCGGGTGGACAGGAAGATGAGCCTCGCCGCCGCATTCATTATGGACTGTAACGGCGCAAGTTGGGAGCACGTAAGACCACTGAGAAGCGGAATACAGTAGTCATGGCGAGAAAGGACAGTGGAATGGACCAACACCTTAGTCACATCTGGCGTTAAGTAGGGGCAGATGCGCGCAATGTTTTTGAGATGGAAATGACAGGATTTGGCGATAGATTGAACATGAGGCTTGAAGGAGAGGTTGGAGTCAAAGAGAACACCTAGGCAGCGAGCCTACGTGGTGGAGGTGATGGTAGCACCGTTGACTTGGAGGGAGACAGACACAGGAGACTTGAGGGAGGAAAGACCAGAATTTCAGTTTTGGTCAAGTTTAGTTTAAGGAAGTGGGTAGCCATCCAGTTAGAAACAGCAGAGAGGCAGTCAGAGACACTAGTCAAGAGGGACGGGGAAGTTACAATACATTCATAACACTCGATACCAATTGGAAGTATTGGTGGTGAGAGAAGGATTATCCAACAGGGGAGAGATCAGGAGAGGACAGGTAGATTTGTGTGTCATCTGCATAGAAATTATATTGGAAGCCAAAGGAGCTAATGAGTTTACCAATGGAGGCAGTATAGTTGGAGAACAGTAGGGGACCAAGGACTGAACCTTGGGGGACACCAACAGAGAGGAGTTGGGGAGAAGAAGCAGAGCCAGAGAAAGAAACACTGAAAGAGCGCTGGGAGAGGTAGGAGGAGGACCAGGAGAGAGCAATATCTTGTAGACCGATGTTGCGGAGGATGAGAAGAAGCTGTTGATGATCACCAGTGTCAAAAGCTGCAGACAGGTCAAGGAGAATTAGGATAGAGTAGTGACCACGAGATTTTGCAGCGAGTAGATCATTGGATACTTTGGTCAGTGCCGTTTCCACAGAGTGCTTAGCGCGGAAACCAGACTGAAGCGGGTCTAGCAGAGAGTTGGACTCGAGGAAGTCTGTCAATCTCGCATACACAATTTTTTCAAGGATCTTGGATGCAAAAGGCAGTAGCGAGATAGGACGATAGTTGGATGGGGAGTTAGGGTCAAGATTGGGCTTCTTTAGAATTGGGGTTACAGTTGCATGTTTGAAAGGCAATGGAAATATACCAGAGGAGAGAGAGAGATTGAGAATTTTAGTGAGAGGTGGAGAAAGAGAAGAAGACAGAGTACGGATGAGATGGATCTAGGGAGCAGGTGGCGGGGCGGGAGGACTGGAGCAGAGCAGAAACCTCTTCCAATGTAGCGGGTGCAAATGAACATAGAACAGCAGAGGGAAGTTAGAGGAAGTATTGTAAGGGGAAGAAGAAAGATGAGAGATCTCTTCTCTGATTGTAGCGATCTTGTCAGTGAAGTGAGTTGCAAAGTCTGAGGCGGTCAAGTTAGTAGGTGGAGGAGGAACAGCAGGGCGAAGAAGAGAGTTAATGAAATAGTCGTTTGGGTTCGCGGGAGAGTGTGGTTATGAGGGTATTGAAGTAATTAACTTTTGCAGTGGAAAGAGCCAAGCTGTATGAGCTCAGCATAAATTTATAGTGGAGAAAGTCAGATGCACAGTGAGACTTTCTCCAACAGCGTTCAGCAGTTCTGGAGCATTTTTGGAGGTATCGAGTGAGCTTGGTGTGCCAGGGTTGTTGTTGGGGGAGCCTGCGGCGTTTAAATGTACAAGGTGCCATGATGTCTAGTTGAGAGGAGAGGGTGGAATTGTAGAAGGAGGTTGCAGAACTAGGACAGGTGAGGTTTGAGATAGGTAAAAGGAGAGTTTGGAGATTAGTGGAGAAATGTTCTAGGTCAAGACATTGGAGGTTTCTGTGAGAGTGATGTTCAGACGGTGGTGTCAATTGGGTCTTAGGTATGCCAGTGTCAAAAGTCAGCAGATGGTGGTCAGATAGAGGAAAAGGAATATTGGAGAGATTAGAGGCAGTACAGAGGTTGGTGAAGGCAAGATCAAGAGTGTTTCCTGCTGTATGGGTTGCTAAATTGGACCATTGTGTAAGGCCAAAGGAGGAGGTTACAGAGAGCAGACGAGAGGCATCAGTGCAATTGGGGTTATTGATTGGGATATTGAAATCTCCAAGTATAAGGGAAGGAGTGCTAGATGAGAGGAAGTGGGGAAGCCAGGAAGAAAAGTGCTCAATCAATAGTCTAGGATAACCAGGGGGGCGGTAGATGATAGCAATTCTTAAAGGAGTGGGTTTAAATAGGCGGACAGTGTGAACTTCAAAAGAAGAAAAGGATACGGCAGGGGGAGTTATGATTGGTTGAAAGGTACATTGAGGGGAGAGAAGGATGCCTACGCCGCCTCCTTTACAGTTGAGTCTGGGAGTGTGAGAGAATTGTAGCCCACCAAAACATAAAGAGGCAGGAGTAGCGCTATCAGAGGGGGACAGCCAGGTCTCTGTAAGTGCAAGCAGTGTGAGTTATCTTTTTATGTGTGATTTCTGTACCCGTATAGGGATTCAATAAAGTCTGTTTTTTTAATCAAGGCACCTAGCTCAATACCTGTTTAGTTAATTCAAACAAGGGTAATAGGATTTGTACTGGAATATGCCTGATGGGGAAAGGAAAAACATGAATAATCCCTTTCTTGGAGAGGCAAAACCCACCAAACATCACTGAGACCGTTAAGTTTCAGAATTTCGTTGAAGCGTTTAGTAAGATTGGCAATATAGCTCAGATTTTCCTTTTTGTTTAAACTGTTCCCATTTAACATTGGATCCAAAAGACAATTAAAATCTCCTAAGAAGAGCACCCTACCGCACTTTATCTTTTCAACCCCAGAGAAAATCCTTTGTATGAACCTTATAGGGGAATCATTGGGGGCATAAACATTTACAATAAAAAACATTTTATTATTAATTTCGCATATAAGAATATGAGACCTTCCTTCCAAATCCGCTTCTTGGTACAGTAAATTAAATGCAAGTTTGCTGGAAATTACACTGGCTACTCCTCTCTTTTTTCATTAAGCAAAGAGGATTTGAAAACATGGGAAGAATCCCTACAACGGATCCACTCCTTATCCGTGGACAACCTTGTATTCCGCAAATATGTGTCATATCATTTTTCAAAAAATCTAAAATGATAAGACCTCTTTTGTGGGGAGTTCAGTCCCCTGACATTTAAAGAAGCAAATTTAATTATAATAGTCGTTCAAGGTGCCCCTTACCCGTTGGGGTCTCCACTGCGAGCTGTACATGGAAAAAAATAAAACAAAACAAAAAACACACAAAAAAACATGCAAACATTTAGTAAAAAAACAAAAAACCCAAACCCGTCCATTTAGACCCGAGGTAGAGAGAAAATTTCCACGTCAGCTGGTAAAAAATCCTACAAATAGGCATTTACCAGTCTAAGAAAAAATAATAAGGTAATACTTAACCACGTTCCACTGAAAAAAATTTTTTTTTATAAATAACTTGGAGCCAGCAAAAAAGACATGAAAAATAAGAAGATAAATATACACAGCCTGTGTATATAAATGCTCCCCATCATTTGGAGCACCCCCCCCATATTTAAAGACCTAAGGAGTAATACGAAAAGTTCTAAAACAGCATAGCTCTCTGCAGCTTCTTACCATAAAGTACTAGAAAGCTTTAATCTTTAAAAAAACAAACAAAAAAAGACGACCAACACAGAAAAAAACCCTTTTAAGAGGCTCACCTTGTATGTAAAGCCACTAATATAAGGTGTGATTTTCGTAAAATTCTTGTGCAGTATCACAGCCAATAAATATGCGCCTATCTATCAGGCCAAAGTGCAAAAAAAATAAAATAATAATAATAATGATATTTTAGAGCCAATAATCCCAAGAGGTACCCTAATATGTTAGGTGTACAGTTAGTGATTTAGAATCAGTGTGTATCTAGATCCCCTTCATAAGAGCTAGAATGAGCCAGACCCATATACAAATATCATAAAGTGTCTCCGTGCACCACTTTCCAAGTAAAACAAAAAAAAAAATAACACAAGAAAAATAAACAGAAGCTTAAATTCCGCATCTAGATGAGCTCATTCTTTATTATTTACTAATAACCATATTTGAAAAGAAAGTGAATCCCTTAAGAATTCCGATTTGTCATTATGACGGAGTCTAAGGCCCATTGGAAAGGACCATGAGTATTTTATCTCGTTCTTTCTTAGAGTTGCAGTTTGAGGATGGAATGATCTTCGTTTGATTCTGGTAGCTGGTGATAGATCATTAAATATCTTCATCAATTCGGAATTGGGGCCTTTCAAAGATTTCTGTCCCGTAGCAGAGATAATAGATGACATGCTATAACATCTCTGGAGGCATGTGTCGGGAGGGACTCAGGTTTCCGTATCCTATGAATTCTTTCAATGGTAGTTCACTTATTATCCAATTGTAGACCTAGGAATAAAACAAATTCCTCCATATATCTCTCCAGATTCTCCATCAAGATGTTTTCAGGAACGCCTCTTATACGTATATTATTGCGGCGAGATCTATCTTCATAGTCGGCTTGAAGTTTAGTTTCAAGTTGTGTTCAAGTTGAGAAATCTTGTCTTGTTATCCGTTATGCTGCAATACTGAACTTTCCAGATTTTATGCCAAACATCGAATTTGAGTTGTGCGTTTCAGCAATTCCTCTTTGAATTAATCTGTTATAATATGGATCTCATTTTTTCGTTTGCCGAGTTGTATATCGAAACACGCATTTAAATGCTCCTGATCAAAATGTTGAAGATCTTTTGTAGAGACATCTAGCACTTCCTTCTCCATAGCTAACAGTGGGTTGGACTCTTCATTACCATGGCTTAAGATCTCATACTGACTTGTTCTTCTAGTCGTGTTATCTTGCACTGGGGAAAATAAATTAGAGAAACGTTTATCTCCTTTCAATCAGTGTTCTTTTCTCTTTCTTTTCTATCTCCATGTTTGAGATCTTTTTTTTTTGTAGCTATTGCTTATTCGTTTTCTTCTTTTATTTCTCCTTTAAATTATTAAAAATAGAAAAATAAAACCATAGAGGCAAGCTCAGTTGTAATTATGTGTATATCTGGCTGATTAGAGTTTGTGGTAATTCAGGCTCTAACTCGCATTAACGAGAGCGATCTGTTTCTGATCTCTGATCTACTCATTAAATATTATGATTCAAATGTGTCATTAATTGGAGATAATCAGCGGGGGCGATTGTGTGTCAAATTCAGCCTGACCCTTCCCTTCTCTCTTCTTTTTTAGTTCTGATGAAATGTGATCCCAGGCGAGAACTCTCGTAGCCTTCCAATAGCCAGCCAGCTTAATTAGATAGGAAGCAATACAATTCCAGAAGGCTATATTCTCTCGAAAAGCCACCTTTTTTTATCATATTGTGCTGCAATCCCAATACAAATAACAATCCAGCTAATGACACTCTCAGCCATCCCAATGCATTGTTGATAAAGTTGGCAATTAAATATAGCCTGAGATAGAGTTTGTGTTCAGCAAAAAAATAAATTTAAAAAATCTATATATGGAGAAATAAACCGTCCTATTGGGCAATCATTTGAGACAGACTTTTTTTTGTGCGCGTCTTTTGCCTACTCACTGCCCCAGCAAGTCTGGATAGACTGCCAGCTTTGGTTAGAAGATCTTCCTGGGAACCTTGGGCCAGATTCAGCCCTCATAGGCTGTTGTGAACTTCTTGTTGGCGTCTTATGTGCTCCTGGTCGAGCTAATCTGCTGCCATCCTTCCCCTCTATCCTCCAGAGACCAGAAAGGCTCTTCGTGTCCACAACCTGGAGGAATCAGAAGGTGACCGCCGACCATGGGCGTCCGCAGGAATTTTTCCACGGGGGGCATAATTGTAATGACATCCACCTTTTTGACAGTGTCATGAAAGGGAAGGGGCATAGCCATTATCACATAAAGCCAGGGTGAATAGCGTTTTCACAACTATGGTGTCAGGAATATATGTTTGTATTCCTGACACTATAGTGTTCCTTTAAGCAAATTAAAGGACCATTCTGGTCACCATAACAACTTCATCTAAATGAAAATGCTATGATGCCAGGAAGCCCCTGGGTGCTTGCTTTCCTTTAAGGGGTTAAATCACTCTCAAATGGTTTAACCCCAAAGGCTTCCTCCAGCTCCATGTCGCTCAGTGGTATTTGACTTCTGAAACAGAGTGTCAGGAAGTGCAGATTGACGTCAGGCATGGGTGCCGCTGATTGGCTAGAGTGGTCAGTTGACGCTCTAAGCCAATCGCTAATTCCCGGTTCATAAACTATTTTTACTTTTTTATGAATGGGGAGCTACTGATTGGCTTAGAGTGCCAGTTGACCGCTCTAGCCAATCAGCAACACCCCTACCCAACAACACTCTGTGCTTCCTGACACTCAGTAAATAAAAGTGAGCACATTAATACTGATATTTTTTTACCTTTGGAGATCAGAAGGTCCAGCGTTTCCCTGCCTGGCCCAGGTACGCCTTATGATGTGGTGTCCAGAATATAGTGGAAGGTTCACTTCATTTGTCCTTCCTGCTCCAGTCTCCTTTTCCTCTCCTTCATTTGACAGTCTTCTTTTTCTTCTGACACTGTTTTCTATCCTTGGCCCCTTCTGCTCTTTTACCTTTCTGCTACTCTCTGCTTATTTTGTGCCCTTCTGCTCCTTTCTCATTCTGATCCCTTTCTGCTCCCTTTTCTACTTTACCTTTGTGCTCCTTGCTTTCCCTTTCTGCTCTTTCTCCTACTTTACCTTTGTGCTCCTTCTGATTGTTTCTGCTCCTTTACTTTTGTGCTCCTTGCTGTCCCTTTCTGCCCCTTCCTGCTCCTTGCAGGCCCTTCCTGCTCATTCTCTTACTTTACGTTTGTGCTCCTTCTGCCCCTTCCAGCTCATTTCTGACCCTTTCTGCTCCTTCTACTTTACCTTTGTGCTGCTTTACCTTCCAGCTCCTTGCTGACCCTTCCTGTTCATTTCTGTTCCTTTGTGCTCCTTCTCCTACTTTACCTTTTGTGCTCCTTGCTGTCCCTTCCAGCTCCTTGCTGCCCCTTTCTGCTCCTTGATGTCCCTTCCTGCTCATTTCTGTTCCTTCTCCTTTTCTTACTTTACCTTCCTGCTCCTTGCTGACTCTTCATGTAGGCTGTCTCCCCCATCCCTCACTTCCATAGGCGTGCACACGGGGTGTGTCAGGTGTGCCCGGGCACACCCTAATCCCCGCGGCACGCCAATGGATTGAGACCGGCAGGGGAGATCTCCTGCGGACGCCCATGCCGCCGACATATATGTGCCGCCGCCAGTACCAGGAGAAAGCCCCTTGTTCCCCTCCAGTTCCCACTCGGGTTGCATCCTACATGTACCAGGCGTCCTCCATCATCAACGTTGCATGGCCTGCGTGGGTGGTCACGTCATCGCTCCCGCCCACATTACTACTTCTACTTATCTACTGACATCTTCTGCATGTCTATGTTTATGTTACAAAAATGTGTGCAGTTTTAATCCATGTCATGATGAAGTGTGCTTTGCATTGCCTGCTTTAGCTATTGTGGCATTACAGGCCTCTTGTAAACTATTTGCAGAGCAAAAATAAAGATTTATAAAACAAAAAAAAACAAAAACATAATTCCGCTTAACTTCAAAATGTTTATCTCTGATTTAAGAAATGTATTGACACAATGGAGAAATCTAGAAATATATTGGATGGGACGTACTAACATCTTAAAAGCCTATATGTTCCTAAGATTCTATATTTATTTAGAACCATTCCCATGTGAACTCCTCAAAGCATTTTAAAACAACTGGCTTTAATATTTTCTAGTGATGTATGGACAGCTAGAAGACCCAGAATTGCAGGAACAGTTCTAAAGAAAAACTGGGCTACTCTGTTTTGGAACCGCTTCTATTTAACATATTTATAAATGATCTTGAAATGGGCATTGGAAGCCATGTTTCGGTGTTTGCAGATGACACAAAACTCTGTAAAGTAATAAAATGTGAGCAGGATATTGCTTTGCTGCAGAGGGATTTGGATAGATTGGGGGATTGGGCACTAAAATGGCAGATGAAATTTAACATAGAGAAATGCAAAGTTATGCACTTTGGGGTCAAGAATGCACAAGCAACTTACACCCTAAATGGTAGTGAATTAGGGATAACCACACACAAGAAGGATTTGGGAATTGTTATAGATAACAAATTAGGCAGCAATATGCAATGTCAATCTGCAGTTGCTAAGGCCAGTAAGGTTTTGTCATGTATAAATAGGGGCATAAATTCTCAGGATGAAAATATAATTTTGCCTCTTTATAAATCGCTGGTAAGACCACACCTTGAATATGCTGTGCAATTTTGGATACCAGTTCTAAAGAAGGATATCATGGCACTAGAAAAAGTGCAGAGACGAGCTACAAAACTGATAAAAGTAATGGAGCATTTTAGTTACGAAGAAAGGTTAAAAAATGTAAATCTCTTTAGTCTGGAAAAACGGCGCCTGAAAGGGAATATGATAACTTTATACCAATATATTTGGGGCCAGTAGAAACCATTATCAGGAAATCTGTTCATAAACAGGGCTATACATAGGACACGAGGTCACACATTTAGGCTGGAAGAAAGGAGATTTCATCTAAGGCAAAGAAAAGGTTTTTTTACAGTAAGAACAATAAGGATATGGAATTTTCTGCCTGCTTTGTCAGTCATTACAGATGTTTAAACAGCAATTGAATAAATACTTGCAAAAACATAATATACAGGGATATCATTTCTAATTAGTGGGGTAATAGCTTCTTGATACAAGGAGACATCTGGCTGCTATTTTGGGGTCAAGAAGGAAATTTTTTCCTAGTTTGTTGCAAAATTGCAGGTGCTTCAGACTAGTTTTTTTTGCCTTCTTTTGGATCAACAGCAAAAACACATATGAGGAAGGCTGAACTTGATGGACGCAAGTCTCTTTTCAGCTATGTAACTATGTAACTATGTAACTATGTAACTATGTAAAGGACGTGATTCATGATTATTGAGTTTCTGGGTCCTGGTGAAATATTGTAAGAGACACAATCATTCAGGTAAAGTGATTAATAATACAGTTCTGACCGTGCATAAAATAAGGAAATTTTCAAATAGAATCTATATTTATCAATGTGTCAACTCCAGTGGAAGTACTGCCTATATGTATAGACAATATTCCATTAGATACTTGGAAATTGTGTGGTATAAAAAGAATCTCAGATTTATATAATAGCGAACAATAAATCCAGTTTACTGACCTGTGTAATAAATGTAACCTACCCCTGGGTGAACTATTCAATTATCTAAGAATCAAACCGTTTTAGCTTCCATTTTATATAATGATATCGATATCTGGAATAAATGTATCAAATCATATTCTCAAAAACGTCTTTACATTTAATGTAATAATCTCAGAAGAAAAGTAAATAAACATATTGGAATGCGATATCAAATGTTAATTTTCCGTCCAAATGCAGTATAAAGTTTGGTATCTGACGAGGGAAGCCACACATTGTTACACATTGAAGCTCCAATATTAAAAGTTAACTCATAGATGGTATCTGACACCCACTCGTATAGCTAAATCAGAGGGTATAAAGCCTATGTAGAGATGTCTTCAACAGTAGCCAATTCCATATTTGGTAGGAATGCCCTAACCTTGTCCAAATCAGAACAAATTAGCAGTAATATTTATGACCAGTCTAAACCAAAACTGCGTGATAATCCCTCAAACCTTTTTATTCATTTACATTTTTTAATATGAATAAATGCACAAAATATAGTTTTTAAGATAATTATGGCCAGATATTGGAAACAAACAGAAATTTGTTCGTGACCAGAAATTCAATATCAAATTCAACTCCAGCTTTCTTCAGATAAATGGTGATGATTTAAGGGTTAAAATGTATGAAGAAATCTGATCAAGATGGCTGGAAATTAACCTGGGCTCTGCGAGTTTTGATACAAATAGATATTTGTCATAAGTAGAACTGCCAAGACGGATTCATCGTCCTCGCTTGTATGGAGTAATAGCCAATCATTAGCCAAGTGAACTCTCTAAATGACTCCAATTTAATGCTTATAGCTGAATGATGGAACTGGATGTTTGTATATATTGTGCAATTTGTTTTGTGTTTTTATGTTGATTTATATATTATTTCTATAGGCAGTTTGGATTATTATGTTAGATTATTTGATGTTGGTCGATTTGCTATTGAATAATTCTGAAATAAATATTTATAAATAATAATAATATCAGTGACTACAATTTCCCCTCCCAATGCCACACAGGATATTGATACCAATCTCCCACACTCCATCTGAACCTGCTGAGCTCTTATTTAAGGTGTGGTACAGAGTTTACGGTGAAAGGGCTGCTAGGGATACAGCAGGTGTTTGTGAAGGGAGACGGAGACCAGGGAATGAGAGAGGATTTTACTAACTTTGCTCATTCTTGGACAGACACCCCAAATCTGACAGAGATTCATTTCCACGTCCACCATAACCACAGGAGATATTGTCTACGCATGAGTAGTGGAATCCTGGTGGGACATTAAAACCCATCACGTCTACATAACTTCCACAAGGGCTGCGGAACCCGACCTGCACAGGTTTTACCATACTGGGAGCAAAACTTACTGCTGGCACAATACAGGTAGGATTAATAAAGTCATAATATCGATAATAACCACACATTATCAGGACAGGCTCAGACAGCGCTGGGTTTATATCTAATGTAATGACAGCACGTTATCAGGACAGGCTGAGACAGTGCTGGGTTTATATCTAATGTAATGACAGCACGTTATCAGGACAGGCTCAGACAGCGCTGGGTTTATATCTAATGTAATGACAGCACGTTATCAGGACAGGCTCAGACAGCGCTGGGTTTATATCTAATGTAATGACAGCACGTTATCAGGACAGGCTCAGACAGCGCTGGGTTTATATCTAATGTAATGACAGCACGCTATACATGTAATGACAGCACGTTATCAGGACAGGCTCAGACAGCGCTGGGTTTATATCTAATGTAATGACTGCACGTTATCAGGACAGGCTCAGACAGTGCTGGGTTTATATCTAATGTAATGACTGCACGTTATCAGGACAGGCTCAGACAGCGCTGGGTTTATATCTAATGTAATGACAGCACGTTATCAGGACAGGCTCAGACAGCGCTGGGTTTATATCTAATGTAATGACAGCACGTTATCAGGACAGGCTCAGACAGCTCTGGGTTTATATCTAATTTAATGTCAGCACGTTATCAGGACAGGCTCAGACAGCGCTGGGTTTATATCTAATATAATGACCGCACGTGATCAGGACAGACTCAGACAGCGCTGGGTTTATATCTAATATAATGACAGCACGTTATCAGGACAGGCTCAGACAGCGCTGGGTTTATATCTAATGTAATTACTGCACGCTATCAGGACAGGCTCAGACAGCGCTGGGTTTATATCTAATGTAATGACAGCACGTTATCAGGACAGGCTCAGACAGCGCTGGGTTTATATCTAATGTAATAACTGCACGTTATCAGGACAGGCTCAGACAGCGCTGGGTTTATAGCTATTGTATGGGATCTCAGGTTATCCGGACAGTATTTCGGGGGGTAAGAGTTGGGAGCAGAGTTGTCCTTGGTTTATCGTTAACCCTTCTGCACCCGCACCATTGTAACCCCCCAAAATAATTGTTTAAAACTCAAATTAATTAACTGCATTGCTGAGTTATTACAGTAGATAATATGTCAGGCATAACCCGCCAGGTGCAATACGAGATTGTATCAGGGTGAGGACGATGACGCTCTCTGCAGGCCTGTTCTGTTGGAAACCCTCTCAGTATTTTTTGTAGAGAAGAGCAATTTTGGTCCCATCTTATAATATTGCTTTTTGTCATTCAACAATTTGCACAAAGCAAAGGTTTCCTCCCCATGGCGGTTTTTGTAATAATAAGATCACCATTTAGCTAATAATCCAGTAACGGACTATTCCAGTTCTACGTCCTGCTGGGATGGCCAATAATCAATACACAAACAGTTTCACACATAAAATGGGAACATTGGTAAATCCATCATTTATTTCCTCTTTACGGGCAGCTAAAAAAACTAAACAAATCAGAGCCCGAAATATAGAATGCCTCAGGAGAGGTGGTGAACCCCACAGAGAGCTATACGTTACGCTTGTGGAAACGTTTCAAGATTCCCAAGGGGAGAAATTAATGATGGATTGTATTGTTGTGGTTTCGTGGTATTAGCGTAAACCTGTTGCTTTTCTCTTGCCGTTAATCCTCTCTGTTCAGATTGTTGATCAGCTGGTGTTACTGTATAATATACTGATATTAGAAAATCGATTTGGAATGTTTTTAATCTATCATTTAATGCAGAATTTAACGTACTGCAGTGCATTATATTTACTATCAAATAAAATAGAAATTTACATGAAAATGAAAAAGAATTAGATGAACGATTGTGTCTAAAGACGAAGGACTTCCTTCACCGAACCAGAAAATGCAGAAAATAGAGAAGAAGATTATTCATTTTAGGTTAAAATGTTAAAATAAGGAAAATAAATATGAAAAGCCTCAGCTTAACATTTTTTCCAGGACGGGTTTTTTTGCCCATTCATTTTGCTACTCTGTCTTAGTGATCTTCTAATCAGGTGATGTAAACTCGGTCAACAAGTGAGGGTCAGTCAAAGTCCGAACACATCAAGGAGTGTAACAGATAATAAAGTGAAAAACTGCATTATGTGAGGGCAGTTAGAGACGTAATTCCACCACTCCCAAGCAGAAGATGACAAGGACTGGTGGGTTCATGTTAATAAGAGAAAGAACCTTCTGCACCACATTGTGTAACAGGTCCTGGCAGCTCCAGAGAGGGGTGAAGCCTGCTCACACTTTATATCTCCTATTATCGCTGCAAAACAAGGACAAGAATACCCAGAAATAAGCCATGAAATAGGAAATGTTCTGACCTGTGCTTTATATTATCCGATTCCATTGCAATAAAACTATACTATTCACTCATCAGCTAAAGATATTAACAGCATATAACAGACTGAATGGACACTATCTACGTCAGCATCACCACTGGGCATCTCCGACTTTGTCTTCAAGGGATACTCTATGTAGTGAGACAACTTTCCCTTAAAGGAACACTCCAAACACCATAAGGTTCTGAAGTTGTTATGGTCTCAGGAGTGCCCCGGGTTAGTAGTCAGATCGTTTTAGAGCAGTTTGACTTCTTTGCTGGGTGCGCTCTCCACTACAGGAGCCTCCATTGACTCTACCGAGCCAAGCTTTGAACTGTGGGACTTCACTCAGAGAGAGGCCTTCCGGCTCTCTGTCTGTAGTAGTGGAGGCAGGGAACAAGTGAAACCATTCTTAAAGGGTCTGAATACTTACACTTAGGGATGCATAGCACTATAACCACTGCAGCACACATGGGCTGTTCCTATAATGATATTAGAGCAGAATCATGTTGTGAATGCCTCTCGGAGAGTACCGTCAGCAGTTTGTAGTCACTAGTGCAAGCAAACCTGTCGTACAAGTTGTACCTGTGTCACTGTCCCTCTTCCTCTGTCACTAGATTCAACAAAAAACAAGCTAACCAATGTCTAAATGATCTTTTAAATATGTACAATAAAAACATCACATGCTGTGTGAATAAAAGCAGTACCCATAAATGTGCAATAGCTCACAAACCACTTAACTTGACAACAAAAAGTATAAAAAATTTTTTGTCACAGGGTTTGGGTTAAAAGAGTGAGTTAGGATGTCCTGATTTGGGGAGCCTGAAACATTCTCTGACGAAGGGCGGTTAGGAGAATCCTCGAAACACATAAGGAGAAATACTTGTTCTGTGTTTCCTAGCTTGTCTCTGAAGTTGCGATGATAGGGTTCATTTTTGTGTTAAGCCTTAGGGATTGTTTCAGGAGGAGGAGTACCTGGATACATAGACAATACACTTAGGATACAGGGACACGATTTGGGTTATCAAATAAACTGTGTTTTAACCGTGAGCTGCACTTTAATGCAATACTCTCTGCGACATTGCCAAATAGCCTGATATAACATTTATTGTATGCAACATCTACAAACATTAATCCAAGGCTGCTGAGCAAAGTAGTACAGTGGAACCTCACAACTTGAACGTTCCTGTACCCGAATAATTTGGTAGTCATACTAAAAATGTAGAAAAAAAAATTTTTGGTACCCAAACCCAAGCAAATTAAACATCATTAACCTCATGGTAACCTTGTTTGTACAGGATGTAGAAGGGATGCAGTTGGTAGTGCTCACTGTCTTTGGAATTTTTGTTGACCTTTTTTGTAAAAAGTGAGAATGGCCTCTCTTGGGAACCAATGGGACCTCAAACATAGCGCCCCAAAGATCTCTGACCAGAATGCTATATATCGGAATGCTGAATTGGTGACTACATGATTAAATAGATACAAGGCACAGATAGCAGACCATAACAACCGTAGACTAGTAAAGCAATGATTTGTGTAACTTAATGGAGGAATCTGAAAAAGGTAGATTAACATAATAAACCTATCATAATAGTAACACATAGAACATGGAATACCTTATGCATGTACGGAATTATTAAACGGTAACATTTGGGGTTAAACGCTGTCATTTTCGAGGTCTGGAATGGATTAATCAATTTACATGAATTATTATGGACATTTTGATTTGGTTCTCGATTAAATCGGATATTGAACAGCCTTCTCAAACGGATTAAGTTCGAGTTCAGGGGTTCCAGTGTATTCGCTTTGTCTACCAAACCACCCACTCTGTGTCTCTTCTTTTAGAATAGAGTAGTGAACAATAGGTACTGCAATAGTTAATAAAACAGTTGGAAGCTAATATGTATCAAGAGGCAATCATAGGGCAGTGAAGGGGTTAACCCTGATTTAGAAATGTAGATAAGAGAGGAGAAGCTCTGTCCTATGCTGAAATTGGATCGTAAAACGTACCTTTTAATAGTAATTAATAGTTAGAAATCACACACACATCACAAAAATAACAAAAAGTGAGTGAGAAATTATAAGTGAGGGAACGTGAGTGACATAAACGCGTCATTAATAAAATGTAGAGACCTTAGTGTGTAGGATGCACATACGCTGGGTATAAGCTTATAGTATCCCAGGCTAGAGTAACTCTGTAAATAGGACACTGTTGCGATATAGTATCGGGTTATTGTAACAAATAAAGAGCAAAATCTGGTTTGTAACCCAAGCGGAGAGAAATGAGCAACAGATAGGTAAATATCGCCTAAACGGTTGGTTAGAGCGTCTGAAGATAAAGTCCATAAATATCCAATACTGTTCACTGCTGCAGTAATAAATACACAATCCTTGATTATAAAACATAGTAGTGATACCTAAATTAATGGTGTAAAGAGAAATAACTAAGCTAAATAGTTAGCAAAAAAACAGAAAGCAGAGAGAAACTAGTCTAAAGTCCAAAGGGTAAATCTGTGCCTTCAGGGGCGCCTATAAGGTTAAATAACTAGTCTAACTGCCTAACGAGAAACATAATCACTATTGTGTGCTGAAATCAGTCTCAGTCTGGTGGAGCTTTGCAGGAGATTAGTATGCCGAATATCCCAGCAGCCAAATAGTCTGGATAATGTCAGCATCTACAGTAGAGATAGTATATCGATGTAGGAAGCTGGAGGCAACAGTCAGAATGAGCCCCGACACGCGTTTCGCCAGTAAGCGGCTCTACAAGGGGGAACAGAATCATTGTTAACTCAGGTTTAAATATCGCGCTCTGAGCCATGATAGGCGAATGGAATTCCGACATCACCGGCCGACTGAGAGTGGAAAGTGGCTGAGATTGTACAACATTGTACGGATACTGTAAGAGAAAAATCAATGTGGAGGTTCCTCTATATAAATCAATTAATGTCAGGAAATTCTACAAATCATTAAATAAAGTGAATAATATATCAAACTGTAAGAAAGGATAAAGAATAATAATAGAGATGTGAACGTTCCCAACAATTAGGATTAAATATCCAGTGATCACAATTTAGGTCTTGAAGTTATCAAGGTGGGAATTAGGTTGGGAAATACTGAACTCCAATCCTCGAACTATACGTTTTGATCAACTGAAATGAAATAAATTGAAAAAAAATAAAATAATAATAATAAAAGGAAGGAGCTGAATAAGTACTGTATAGGTGTGTACTGATTAACCCCTTAAGGACTGAGCCAAATGTACACATTGTGATCAAAACAAAACGTAAACAAAACCTGGACTTTGTGCTACATGACTTTCCGTAATTCGCCTCTTTCATACTAAATGCACCCACCCTTATTATATATCATGTTATTCAGGGGAAACAGAGCTTTCATTTAATATCAAATATTTAGCTATGAAACATAATTTAATATGAAAAAAATGGGAGAAAATAAGATTTTTTTTGATTTTTTTAGTTCTACATAACATTTTAACTGTCATTGTCATAATACTGTTTGCTTTTACTGCAATAAAATACACATATTTGTATTCAGCAAAGTCTCACGTGTAAAACAGTACCCCCTATGTACAGGTTTTATGGCGTTTTGGGAAGTTACAGGGTCAAATATAGCACGTTACATTTTTTAGTTCATACACATTGAATATTTTCACACTGGTTATGTTGCCATTGAGACCATATGGTAGCCCAGGAATGAGAATGATGCCACTTTGTCACATACCCCATGTGACTAAGTGGTTACTAAAAAAGACTGGACATACCCCATTTGCAATACCCTGGGTTGTCTTCTTTTGCAAATGGTATGCCATCATGGGGGTAATTCTCATTCCTGGGCTACCGTACAATCTCAAAGGCAACATAACCAACCTGGCGAATTTCAATGTGAAAAAAATGTAACGCAAGCCTTAAATTTGACTCTGTAACTTTTGAAAACACCATAAAATCCTGTATGTGAGGGGTACTGTTATACTCAGGAGACCTCGCCAAACACAAATATTAGTGTTTCAAAACAGTAAAATGTATGACAACAATTATATCGTCAATGGAAGTACCGTTTGTGTGTGAAAAATGCAAAAAAACCTGCATTTTTACTGACGATATCAACGTTTTACTGTTTTTAAACACTTATATTTGTGTTCAGCGAAGTCTCCCGAGTAAAACAGTACCCCCCCCTCCCCCACCCATGTGCAGGTTTTAGGGTGTCCTAGAAAGTTACAAGGTTAAATATAGGGCTTGCGAGCCAAATTCTCTGGACTTTCTGCCTGGTTTGTCGGGCAGGTCCCTTTAGATTAATAAAATGACTTAATTATGTAAAAATATTATATAAATATATTTGTAGAATTTAAATATATATGTATATTTTTTTAAATTATTTTTATTTATATATAGAGAGATATATAGATACATATATGTATTTATAATGTCATTCTAAATGTATTTTGAATTTAATATATGTATATTAATATCAAAATACAGTTAGATCAAATAAAAACTGGTATATATTTTTTTTTACATTTATTTTTATTATATTTAAATTAGATTTAAATTTTTTCAATATATTTGTAGATTTTTAAAATATATATATATATATATATACACACACACACATATACAAACAATTCTTTGCACTCACGCTTTGAGGGTTTCCAAATGCCGGGTGCACATTCCCTGGGCTCCCAAATGTATAATCCAAGTATAAATTTGGCTGCACTCCTGTCTTTAAAATTTTTATATTTATTAAATCAACAAAATAAAAACGATTGTTTTTATTTTATTGATTTGTTAAATATTTAAATTATAAAGACCATAGTGCAGCCAACTTTATACTTGGATTATATATATATGATCTCCAAACAGAAAGCCAGCACTCAAGGACTTCAATGTGAAAAAATAGGCATTTAATCCAAGTAGTCAACGTTTCAGTTCACAACTGTGAACTTTCCTCAGGACACCTGAGTCCTTGAGTGCTGGCTTTCTGTTTGGAGACTGTATTTGTGTGCAGCTGAGCACCGGGCCAAGATTTGGAGGAGAGCTGGAGTGCAAAACTCCCATCGTATTGTATATATATATAATTAACACCATTCGAAGTGTATTTATATATATATATATATATATAATTATATATATTAATGATGTATGTATGTGCATGTGTATACAAAAGTACTTAGATCACACATATATATATATAAAAATATGAAACCAGGGGGGATCTTGTGTAATATCTATATCTATATATATGTGCTCTAAGTACTTTTTATTTAATTTAAACACTATTTATTAACTTTATCAAACTTTTTTACAGGTATGAGGGAGACTACCTGAAAGCTCAGGCAGGCCCCCTGCAGGCACTGCATAACCCGACTATTCCGGCCTTTTGATCGCGACACTTATTGGTGTTTGAAAAGAGTGTAATTGAAGGACCACTATAGTGCCAGGAAAACATACTGCTCTGGAAGGCGGAAAGGGGTAAAAACGTACCTTTTTCCAGCGCTGGGCGGGGAGCTCTCCTCCTCCGTTCCTCCCCGTCGGCTGAATGTGCACGCGCGGCAGAAGCTGCGCGCGCATTCAGCCGGTCGCATAGGAAAGCATTATCAATGCTTTCCTATGGACGCTTGCGTGCTCTCACTGTGATTTTCACAGTGAGAATCATGCAAGCGCCTCTAGCGGCTGTCAATGAGACACTAGAGGAATTGGGGGAAGGCTTAACCCATTCATAAACATAGCAGTTTCTCTGAAACTGCTATGTTTATAAAAAGAATGGGTTAAGCCTAGAGGGACCTGGCACCCAGACCACTTCATTAAGCTGAAGTGGTCTGGGTGCCTAGATTGGTCCTTTAAATTCCTTATTTAACCCTTGAAGGGTCAAAGTCTTGAAAGCATAATTCCATTGTGATTCCTTTTGAAGTAATTGTCTGTTTTAATTGCCTTTCCTAGGGTTAGGTAAGAGTTTCTCAATTGCCTGGAACTTAAGGTCTTCCTTTCTGCCTTGGTGAAAATTGGTGATGTGTCTGGCAACTGGTGTGGGTGTTATTGTATTAGTAATAGATCCTACATGTTGAAGGATCCTACGGCGGAATTGTTAGAACGTTTTACCAATATACTGTATACCGCAACTACATGTGGTAAATGACACGAGTGGTGCTACAGTTTACCAATACATTTGTCTCAATCATGAT
>OW240917.1:3870486-3904471 GCA_933207985.1 Pelobates cultripes
CTTGGTATTCTCGTGTATTCCTTCTTCTGTGCTCCATTGACCTTTGGCTATCCTTTTGACTATTCTCAGACGTTAAGCCCGGCCACTCTAAGGACCGGTATACGTCTCCTTTTAGGTTACGCTCTGCGTGAAGGGGTCACTATCGTGACAATTATACTATGATGTTTTCATGCTATAGCTTATATACATGGTTTTATACTCATTGTAATGTTTAGCCGCACCAGAGGAAGACCATATGCTCATGGTTGAAACGCGTTGTGCATCTTTTATTTTGTTTTTTTATAAAGTAATAAATTATTTTTAAAATATCTCCAACTCCTGGCTCCTGATTTGAAACTTCCATTATACGGGAAAATCACCAATCGGAGAATCCATTGAAAGGAGAAAAAGTATCTATGTCCGTGAAAGAGACATTAAAGCTGTATAAGTTCCGAGCCAACTTTCAATCGGCTCAAAAAATTGTGAGTGGTTTCAGCTCAAAATCTCCATATTATTTCTTATTATATACAGGTTACACTATGCTTTGTTATGTGCTTACATTTCTGTATAGGTAAATTGTACCATGTGTTATTGGGTATATCCTTTGCATAAATAGAAGGAAAATCTGCTATCAGTTACCAGTCATAACATTACATATATATCTAGGGTAACCACTTCTTACTATTTTGTGTGCGCTTTTACTTTATATTTTTTCATTGTACCCCAGGACAAACCCCCTTATGTCAGTCTCCTTACCACATCCCTGAGGCAGTTAGGGAGTGGATGTGGAAAAAAATATCCGAAATGTTGAACTTAGGGTTCATTGAGTCCTCCGACAGTCCTTGGGCTTTCCCAGTGGTTTTAGTATGTAAAAAGGAGGGCACCACCAGATTTTGTGTAGATTATCGTAAACTAAACGATAAGACAGTGACAGACGCCTACCCGATGCCCCGAGTAGATGAGCTGCTAGATTGCATAGCTAGGAGACACTACTGACCAGGGCCGCCTCCAAATACTGCCCACAGGGTCTGTCTCCAAATACCGCCCTCAGGAATACACACACAGACACAAACACACACACTGATACAAAAGGACACAGATACATACTAACAGACACACATATTGAATCAGACATACACGCCTACAGGCATACATACTGACACACACATACTGACACACATATACAGACACACAGGCATACATAGTGACATACAGACACATACTAACATACATACAGACACACATGCATGAGGACATAAAGACACATACATACACACTGACATACATACAGACACCAACATACATACACACATACATACATTCAGACTGACATACATGCATATATACAGACATACTGACAGACACACATGCATACTGACATACATGCATACAGACATCCATACACACATATAGACAGACATACGTTCAAAATTATATGTAGACATACATTCATACTGACATACATATATACATACATAATGACATACAGACAAACATATATACATACATAAGGACATACAGTCATACATTGATACTGGCATACATACATACATTTAGACATACATACATATATACATACATACTGACAGACATACAGACATACAGACATACATTCAGTGGTGTATCCTGGTTTTGTGCTGCCCCCTATACATGTGCCCTTGTCCGCTTTGCTGAGCTATCTCCCCAAGGCCTGGAAGCGTGTATAGCGGAGGTACCCAGTCGGGGTACCAGGCAGTCCGCCACATCTGAGTCCCTTTGGAGATTACAGAGCAACTTGGCCCGAGAGGATGGCCCTGTCTTGGAAAAGGGCATACTGGACAGAAGAGATGCCACGAGGCCCTGGAGGATGTTCAGCTTCGGCGGAGAGAGAGCCTCCCAAGCGAAGAGCTTCGGTTCCAGGTACAAGTGGCCCTGCAGCGGCTCCTCCTGGAAAAACAGCCACTGGAGGAGTGGTGACGGAACTGTGGGACCTGGTCTGGAAGGAGCTGTGGCTGGAAGAGGCTTACAGGGCGCTAGGGTGGTACACCACCTGGCACAACCAGTGGATGGCTAAGGATAGTATGCCAGAGGGTGAGGACTATAATAGCCCAGATTTGATGTGGCAAGCCTTTAAAGAGGACTTTGATTTTGGAAATCCGCCAGCGGCAGTGTACCTTACTGGGAGTGGAGCCAACCGGTCTCACTCCCCAGTGGCAGCATACCCTGCAGGAAGAGGAGACAACCGGTCCCTCTCCCTAACCATAAATGGAGTTACTGGAAGTAGAGACAACCTATCTCACTCCCCAGCGGCAGTGTATTCTGCAGGGAGAGGAGACAACCAGTCTCTCTCCCCAGAAGCAGTGTATCCTGCAGGGAGAGGAGAAAACTGGTCCCTCTCCCCAACAGCAGCAGACATCTCTGGGAGTTGAGACAATCAGTCTCACTTCCCAGTGGCAGTGCTTAGAACCTGGAGACACCAGGGATGCTGGCTGCTACAACCACTTTCAAGTGGTCCCACCAGGGCAAAGCATAGTACCAGGCCAACAAGTTGTTTTTGGGTGGGCTTCTCGACTAACTCAGGTACAGACCTGCAGCAGGTTACTCTTCCTTTGTGGGGGGAGATGTGTGGCAAAGATGCCTCTGTCACAAGTTCTTGGAGCAGCCTGCTGGCTAGCCTCTGGCCCAAGGGCTATGGGCCCTGTAAAACATCTGTAAAAAGACTGTACTGTTCGGGAACCAAACAACCGGGTGCTTGTTAAACCCCATTGACACCTTGTAACGATTCACATCTCAGTGTTCATCTGGGTGGCTGCCGTTCATATGCATGAACACATGGTGGTGGCCATCTTGTTCACGCGAACGTAGGCAGCGGTGTTAGGTCGTCGAGTGCATGGAACTAAAATCGGTCACTCGACATCGCGAACACCGCTGAACTTCCATCATCGCCTGTGTTCGGTTCTCTGCATCTTGGAAGGGCACTGTTCGGTTGAATCATTTGTATGGATGAGGGGAACAAGCGCCACATTATAACTATGGAATAAACTTGGTAGTTTATTCGTTTTTGTACTCCCAAAAGAGACCGACCGCTACCACTGATTCAATGGAACTATTTTGGGCAGGCGCCTCATGTGCGGTCGGTCAAAACTTTACCCAGGTGACGTTTCGACTGTATTCATGGGATCTGAGCACTTTTTGCAGATGTTGTGCGCTCAGATTCAGGCTATCCGGGGATATAAGACTTGAGTGGGTACATGGTTGTATTATGTAGGTTTTGGGGAGTTATAGAATATTGTAGATTTTTTTTGTACCTGAGAGATAATTTAATTATATGTTTTTCCCAAGCAATTATCTCTCAGGCACAGAAGATCTTTGGAGAAAAGACCCTGTATGTTTGTGTTGAAACCTCCATGTAGGTGCTTTTGCATAAAAGGACGTGTATGGCCCAGAAGAAGGTCAATCTACTCCCAGCATTAAGCCTTGGCTCATGTGTGGGGGGAGCAGTTATACTTGCTATACCTGCTATACTCTCTAGATGAGAGGTCTACACTCTGGGAGCTCTACACACATGAGCCTTGGCTCATGTGTGGGGGGAGCAGATATACTTGCTATACCTGCTATACTCTCTAGATAAGAGGTCTACACTCTGGGAGCTGGATCCAGGACTTGGGTCCAGGGTGGGGGGAGACGGTGAGACCCCACCCAAGCTGCGGCGGCTAGGGGCTGGAAGTGCTTATGGTGTCCTGGTGAAGTGCTTATGGTAGGTCAGACATAACTAGGAAGCACGTTTGGCGGAGCTACTCAGGCGGGGTACAAGGTGGTCTGCCACAGCCATCAATTACTGGATACTGACATCCTACCCACCACCACCTCAACCCAGACAGAGGGATTACTCTTGTATCAATATTATTTGAGGAATCTACATCTATCTTACTTTTTTCTTTTTCCCCTCGTCTGTCCCGTCTCCCCACATTCATCCCCCACAATCTGATCAGTTTGATGCCCGCTCGGGTGAGCTCCAAACACCCGCTGTCTTTTTATCTATGGTTCCTGATATTCCATTTAATGAGCCTCACATCTCTTAGTAAGGTTCTTACAATGTTCATTGCTCCAGAGCTTCTCATAAATAAACCAAAATTAGAATAAGAGAATAAGGTGACTAAAATTTCCCCTCCCAATGTCACACAAGATATTGATACCAATCTCCGACACTCCATCTGAACCTGCTAAGCTCTTATTTAAGGTGTGGTACAGAGTTTAGGTGAAAGGGCTGCTAGGGATACAGCAGGTGTTTGTGAAGGGAGACAGCGACCAGGGAATGAGAGAGGATTTTACTAACTTTGCTCATTCTTGGACAGACACCCCAAATCTGACAGAGAGTCATTTCCACGTACACCATAACCACAGGAGATATTGTCTACGCATGAGTAGTGGAATCCTGGTGGGACATTAAAACCCACCACGTCTACATAACTTCTACAAGGGCTGCGGAACCTGACCTGCACGGGTTTTACCATATTGGGAGCAAAACCTACTACTGGCACAATACAGGTAGGATTAATAAAGTCATAATATCGATAATAACCACACATTATCAGGACAGGCACAGACAGCGCTGGGTTTATATCTAATGTAATAACCACACATTATCAGGACAGGCTCAGACAGTGCTGGGTTTATATCTAATGTAATAACCACACATTATCAGGACAGGCTCAGACAGCGCTGGGTTTATATCTAATGTAATGACAGCACGTTATCAGGACAGGCTCAGACGGCGTTGGGTTTATATCTAATGTAATGACAGCACATTATCAGGAGCGGCTCAGACAGCGCTGGGTTTATATCTGATGTAATGACTGCACGTTATCAGCAGAGGCTCAGACAGCGCTGGGTTTATATCTGATGTAATGACTGCACGTTATCCGGACAGGCTCAGACAGCGCTGGGTTTATATCTAATGTAATGACAGCACGTTATCAGCAGAGGCTCAGACAGCGCTGGGTTTATATCTGATGTAATGACTGCACGTTATCAGGACAGGCTCAGACAGCGCTGGGTTTATATCTAATGTAATGACAGCACGTTATCAGGACAGGCTCAGACAGCGCTGGGTTTATATCTAATGTAATGACTGCACGTTATCAGGACAGGCTCAGACAGCGCTGGGTTTATATCTAATGTAATGACCGCACGTTATCAGGACAGGCTCAGACAGCGCTGGGTTTATATCTAATGCAATGACTGCACGTTATCAGGACAGGCTCAGACAGCGCTGGGTTTATATCTAATGTAATGACTGCACATTATCAGGACAGGCTCAGACAGTGCTGGGTCTATATCTAATGTAATGACTGCATGTTATCAAGACAGGCTCAGACAGCGCTGGGTTTATATCTAATGTAATGACTTCACGTTATCAGGACAGGCTCAGACAGCGCTGGGTTTATATCTAATGCAATGACTGCACGTTATCAGGACAGGCTCAGACAGCGCTGGGTTTATATCTAATGCAATGACTGCATGTTATCAGGACAGGCTCAGACAGCGCTGGGTTTATATCTAATGTAATGACAGCACGTTATCAGGACAGGCTCAGACATCGCTGGGTTTATATCTAATGTAATGACTGCACGTTATCAGGACAGGCTCAGACATCGCTGGGTTTATATCTAATGTAATGGCAGCACGTTATCAGGACAGGCTCAGACAGCGCTGGGTTTATATCTAATGTAATGACTGCACGTTATCAGGACAGGCTCAGACAGTGCTGGGTTTATATCTAATGTAATGACTGCACGTTATCAGGACAGGCTCAGACATCGCTGGGTTTATATCTAATTTAATGTCTGCACGTTATCCGGACAGGCTGAGACAGTGCTGGGTTTATATCTAATATAATGACAGCACTGGGTTTATATTTAATGTAATGACAGCACATTATCAGGACAGGCTCAGACAGCGCTGGGTTTATATCTAATGTTTTGACAGCACGTTATCAGGACAGGCTAAGACAGCGCTGGATTTATATCTAATGTAATGACTGCACGTTATCAGGACAGGCTCAGACAGCGCTGGGTTTATATCTAATGTAATCACTGCAAGTTATCAGGACAGGTTCAGACAGCGCTGGGTTTATATCTAATGTAATGACTGCACGTTATCAGGACAGGCTCAGACAGCACTGGGTTTATATCTAATGTAATGACAGCACGTTATCAGGACAGGCTCAGACAGCGCTGGGTTTATATCTAATGTAATGACAGCACGTTATCAGGACAGGCTCAGACAGTGCTGGGTTTATATCTAATGTAATGACAGCACGCTATCAGGACAGGCTCAGACAGCGCTGGGTTTATATCTAATGTAATGACTGCACGTTATCAGGACAGGCTCAGACAGCGCTGGGTTTATATCTAATGTAATGGCTGCACGTTATCAGGACAGGCTCAGACAGCGCTGGGTTTATATCTAATGTAATGACTGCACGCTATCAGGACAGGCTCAGACAGCGCTGGGTTTATATCTAATGTAATGACTGCACGCTATCAGGACCGGCTCAGACAGCGCTGGGTTTATATCTAATGTAATGACAGCACGTTATCAGGACCGGCTCAGACAGCGCTGGGTTTATATCTAATGTAATGACAGCACGTTATCAGGACAGGCTCAGACAGCGCTGGGTTTATATCTAATTTGTGGGATCTGACTGTACGCGATCAGGACAGGCTCAGACAGCTCGGTTTTTATCTACGTAATGACTGCATCGCTATCAGGACAGGCTCAGACAGCTTGGGTTTATATCTACGTAATGACAGTCAGTTATCAGACAGGCCTGTACAGCGCCTGGGTTTATATCTAATGTAATGACTGCACGCTATCAGGACAGGCCCACAGCGCTTGGTTTATACCTAATGTAATGACAGCACGCTATCAGGACAGGCTCAGACAGCTTGGGTTTATATCTAATGTAATGACAGCACGCTATCAGGACACAGGTCAGACAGCGCCTGGGTTTCATATATAATGTTATGACAGCACGCTATCAGGACAGGCTCAGACAGCCGGGTTTATATCTAATGTAATGACTGCACGCTATCAGACAGGCCCAGTCAGTGCTGGGTTTATATCTAATGTAAATGACAGCACGCTATCAGGACAGGCCCAGACAGCTTGGGTTTATATCTAATGTAATGACAGCACGTTATCAGGACAGGCTCAGACAGCGCTGGGTTTATATCTAATGTAATGACAGCACGCTATCAGGACAGGCTCAGACAGTGCTGGGCTTATATCTAATGTAATGACAGCACGCTATCAGGACAGGCTCAGACAGTGCTGGGTTTATATCTAATGTAATGACTGCACGTTATCAGGACAGGCTCAGACAGTGCTGGGTTTATATCTAATGTAATGACCGCACGTTATCAGGACAGGCTCAGACAGCGCTGGGTTTATATCTAATGTAATGACAGCACGTTATCAGGACAGGCTCAGACAGCGCTGGGTTTATATCTAATGTAATGACAGCACGTTATCAGGACAGGCTCAGACAGCGCTGGGTTTATATCTAATATAATGACTGCACGTTATCAGGACAGGCTCAGACAGCGCTGGGTTTATATCTAATGTAATGACAGCACGTTATCAGGACAGGCTCAGACAGCGCTGGGTTTATATCTAATGTAATGACAGCACGTTATCAGGACAGGCTCAGACAGCGCTGGGTTTATATCTAATGTAATGGCTGCACGTTATCAGGACAGGCTCAGACAGCGCTGGGTTTATATCTAATGTAATGGCTGCACGTTATCAGGACAGGCTCAGACAGCGCTGGGTTTATATCTAATGTAATGACAGCACGTTATCAGGACAGGCTCAGACAGCGCTGGGTTTATATCTAATGTAATGACTGCACGCTATCAGGACAGGCTCAGACAGCGCTGGGTTTATATCTAATGTAATGACTGCACGCTATCAGGACCGGCTCAGACAGCGCTGGGTTTATATCTAATGTAATGACAGCACGTTATCAGGACCGGCTCAGACAGCGCTGGGTTTATATCTAATGTAATGACAGCACGTTATCAGGACAGGCTCAGACAGCGCTGGGTTTATATCTAATGTAATGACAGCACGCTATCAGGACAGGCTCAGACAGCGCTGGGCTTATATCTAATGTAATGACAGCACGCTATCAGGACAGGCTCAGACAGCGCTGGGTTTATATCTAATGTAATGACAGCACGTTATCAGGACAGGCTCAGACAGTGCTGGGTTTATATATAATGTAATGACTGCACGTTATCAGGACAGGCTCAGACAGCGCTGGGTTTATATCTAATGTAATGACAGCACGTTATCAGGACAGGCTCAGACAGCGCTGGGTTTATATCTAATGTAATGACTTCACGTTATCAGGACAGGCTCAGACATCGCTGGGTTTATATCTAATGTAATGACTGCACGTTATCAGGACAGGCTCAGACAGCGCTGGGTTTATATCTAATGTAATGACTGCACGTTATCAGGACAGGCTCAGACATCGCTGGGTTTATATCTAATGTAATGACTGCACGTTATCAGGACAGGCTCAGACATCGCTTGGTTTATATCTAATGTAATGACTGCACGTTATCAGGACAGGCTCAGACAGTGCTGGGTTTATATCTAATGTAATGACTGCACGTTATCAGGACAGGCTCAGACAGCGCTGGGTTTATATCTAATGTAATGACAGCACGTTATCAGGACAGGCTCAGACAGCGCTGGGTTTATATCTAATGTAATGACAGCACGTTATCAGGACAGGCTCAGACAGCGCTGGGTTTATATCTAATGTAATGACTGCACGTTATCAGGGCAGGCTCAGACAGCGCTGGGTTTATATCTAATGTAGGGGATCTGACCTCACATTATTAGGATTTTGTGGCTGGGTGCAGATGGATTCTTGGTTTAAAAGCTTGGAATAAAATCTTTAGTAATATTCATTTTCTTAACTTGGTGGAATGTCAATATAAACTTTTGAACTGTTGGTATTTAGTTCCATTTAGACCGTCAAAAAAATTTCCAGACAGTATTTTCACCTGTTGGTGATGTGGGGACCAGAAAGGGGATTATTTACATACGTGGTGGAATAGCCCACCGATATATAATTTCTGGAACATAATAAAAAAACAGGTTGTTAATACTGACGAACAAGCCCGGTAACTTTCTTCCAGCTCTCTTTCTACTACAAATTAATACAAAACAGATGTTTAGCCCTGACACCCCTTTGGTGATACACTTATTGTTAGCCACTAAAATCTCTATAGCTAGGAACTGGAAAGGTCTTGATACTTTAACCTGGCTTATAGTAAAAGAGCAGCTTAAATTTCAAATAAAAATGGAAAGAGGTATATCAAGATTATCCTATGCGAAATTGAATAGCCGGTTAAAGAGGATAGACACTTTATAGGACCGAAAACGTTTATAGTTCTTCTTGGGGGAATCACTCAGGTAAGACCAAGGGGGTCTTGCTCTATGTGCCTCTGCCCCAGGTCCCCTCCCTTAAAATGAAGCTGAAGAAAGGAAGGGAAAGAAATAGGAAATATATGTTGTATACTGAAAATCTTCATTTTTAGTAATCTACATGGCCATGTCTGTGTTGTATTTACATTTGTATGTTTCTGTTTTTGTTTTTTTATGTTTATATATTAATTTATTATAAAATAGTACAAAAATATAAAATATATAACAATAATATTTATTATAGAGACTTGTTATTGATTATATTATTGTTATATATTTAATATTTTGTACTATTTTATAATAAATTAATAGTTTTACTCTTCACTCTGCTCCTTCATACATCTTCCGTTCCTGGTGCACCTTGGACCCTTCTCAAATCCTCAGGTGGGGATTATACCACCTCAGGCTCTCATCACCAGAGCAAGTTCATTGCTCTGGAAATTGTAAGTAAGATACTTACCTTCTCTGCCATATATTATTCACCAGATATACCGCACTATTGTTCTCTGTTTTATGTACTATCGTGGGGACCTAGAAGTTACGCCTCATCACGGATCCTATATCCTAAGACGGGGATTATACCGTCCAGGCCTTATACAGTAGAGCTCTTAGTAGCTCTGGAAAGTGTGAGTTAGTCCTTCTACTAGTTTTCCGAATACCTCACATGAGATTATATTATTTGACATACTGCACAGGGGAAAAGGCTGGCAAGCAGGCCTCTCCAGGACCAAGTGGCGAAGGGCACTTCGTCACAGTTTCCATCACTTTTCCCACTACTGAAGTAAGGCTTACTGGCCTATAGTTGCCCGACTCCTCCCTATTACCTTTCTTGTAAATGGGCACAACATTCGCTAACTTCCAATCTTCTGGGACTATTCCTGTTAACAATGATTGGTTAAATAAATCTGTTAATGGTTTTGCTAGTACACCACTAAGCTCTTTTAATAACTTTGGGTGTCTTCCATCAGGTCCCATTGACTTATTTGTCTTTACTTTTGACAGTTGAAATAGAACCTCTTCCTCTGTAAACTCACATGTAACAAATTACTCATTTGTCATTTTTCCTAACTGAGGCCCCTTTCCTTTAATTTCATCTGTAAATACTGAACAAAAATATTAATTGAGGCAGTCAGCTAGACCTTTATCCTCGTCTACATACCTTCCTTCTTTTGTATTTAATCTAACTAATCCTTGTTTTACTTTCTGTAATGGCACCCCCAGGCATAAAAGGGGTTAAAAGCCATTTAGGAGATCTTCCCCTTCCAGAGACAGAGGCAGCTACTGTAGACACCAATCCACTGAACCGGAGAAGCATGTGAATGCTGTAAACAGCCGAACCGGAACCATACGAATGCTGTAAACAGCCGAATTGGAAAAACCATACGAATAGGTTTACACTCCTAGCAGTCAAACTGGAACAGAATACAATAAATCCCCCCAAGAACGAGACAAGGCTCCGTTTTGAGGGTCAAGCAGGAACAGTCAGAGCTGTGGGTTTATTGTTCTTATATACACATTAGTACCACCCACATGGTTTTGGAAAACAACCAATAAACACATACAATACACTCAGACACTCCCACACAAAATCCTCCCCTCTGCCTGTGATACAATTACCTTACACAATGGGTAATGTAATTATCACCGGCAAAGAAATACAGTGTGACGAAGTGCCCTTCGCCACTTGTGCCTGGAGGGGACAACTGGCTAGCCTCCTGCCTTCCGACTATGGCCCATGTGCTGATAGCTGTATTTTCCCCCGCAGAAAGGTTTATTTGTGTATTTCTGCTGTGGCGTTCTGGACTTTCAGTATGGTAGTAGTGCTACCCCAGATAGCTATGCCATGGAGCTTATTCGTGTAACAAAAGACTATGGAAAAGACTTTGCTCCATGGCGATTGAACTGTATGTATGTGATCTGAGCGCCATTTCGTAATAATGTGCGCTCAGATCTAAGCTATCTGGGGATATGTTGCATGTATATGTTTTATGTAGTAATTGTAACATTGTGTAATTTTATGTCTTTTTGCACCCATGTGTTCAATGGAGTTTTGCCTCTGTCCTTGGACATAATTGGATTACTTCACAATTATCTCCAGGATAGAAGACACTGTGGAACTGGTTTTGGGCAGAAAAGCCATGCTTCATTTAGCCACAAAGGACTTCCGACTAACTTTTGAACTAATGGAAGGATTTGCATGGTTTTTGGTTATGTTTATATTTTAAAGTATGCTGATTCTGAATATGTATGTTTTATGTGAATATGATGCATATTTTTAAAGTTACAGTGTATGTATAAAAAGTGTATTTTTCCTGCCTGGGATAAATTACATTAACCCATTGTGTTCAGTAATTATATCACAGGCAGAGGGGAGGGATTGTATGTTGGTGCTGGGTGTGTTTTACAGTTTTCCTGTAAACGATTGGTTGTACTGTGTCCCACCCTGTGGGATGTCCCCTTGCATGGGGACTTGCATAAAAGTCAATGTGTGGTCATTAAAATCAGATCATCTTGTGCCTTTCTTGAAGCCTTGGCTCATGTTTGGGGGATTGGAGAACAACACTCTGGGGATTGCTATAATCACTATACTCCCCAGGGTATGATCACTAAGCTCTGCTAAGAGCTTGCTCCTGTTCCTGCTCTCTGGGGAAAGAGAGGTTAACCCACTGGAAGCTGGATCCTCAGTCGGAGTGCCAGCGGTCCGTCACATACAGTTTTTCCATATTATTCATAACTTGAAAAGTATGCATCACATTCACATAAATGCATCACACTTACATTTTCAGAATCAGCATACTCCAAATACAAATATATGTCAAAATCATACAAATTGGTCCAGTGGTTCAAATGATAGATCGTAGTCCTTTGTAACCAAATGAAGCATGGCTTTTCTGCCCAAAACCAGTTCCACAGAGTCTTCTATCCTGGAGATAATTGGGAAGTAATCCAATTATCTTCAAGGACAGAGGCAAAACTCATTTGAATAAATGGCAGCAAAAGACAAAAAAAACACATAAAAATATATAACTGAGCAGCCATTGCACAAAACAGGTACATTCAACATATCCCCAGATAGCTCAGATCTGAGCGCACATTATTACTGAATGGCGCTCAGAGCACACACATACAGTTCAATTGCCATGGAGCCAAAGTCTTTCCCCTAGTCTTTCATTATACGAATGGGCTCCATGGCATAGCTATCTGGGGTATCACCGCTCAAACAGGGCCAGCACTGAATGACCCGGCTTTCGTTTCTTCGCAGGGGAAAATCAAGCGTTTCAACATGGGGCCATAGTCTAAAGGCAGTAGGCGGGCAACCAGGCTCCTCCAATGCACAGTGGCAAGATTGGTCTCGTCACACTTTCCTTTTCTCATTTATGTATCTGAAAAATATTTTGTCCCCCTTTTTTTACTGACTTTGCTATTTTCTCTTCTGTGTGTGATTTGAAAGCTCTTATAACTTGCTTAGCCTTGTTAAGACACTCACCGCCAGGTAGATGAAGCCACCGTTTAGTAAATAATCCCCTTCTCCAGAAATGCAGTTTATATCCAGCCGACCGCCAAACTCCCGAACGAAGTCCACGAATACGGCAACTCCCGATCAGCAAAACAGTCGAACGCCTTCCACAGCTAAAAATAACGAAAGCGCTGTCCCAGTAATAATTCCCCCACAAACGAGACCAAGCTCCGTCTTGAGGGTCAAATAAGGATCTGTTTAATGGGGGCTACCTGCCCGGTATTTATGCAGGTCTCCACAAGGTGGACACTCCCCGAGGGGACCTTGTGGAAGACTGTAAAATATATTATACAGTAGCCAATCGCAGTGGCTTCAATATAAGCCCTTCCCATCTTACCCATAAATCCGTCTTCTCTACCCCGGAGATAATTAGGAAGAAACCTAATTATCTCCCAGGGTAGAGACAATCGCCATTTTAAAATACAGTAACAAAAATACATTAAAATACATAACTGGGAAAATACCGAATGGATATAGTTCGTATAACGTATCCCCAGACAGCCTGGATCTGAGTGCATATTTTCACCGAATAGCGCTCAGATCCGATGTATCTAGTCGAATCGCCATGGAGTCAAAGTCTTTCACCAGTCCTTCGGTATACGAATGACTCCATGGGACGGCTATCTGGGTAAAAGTCCATACGAATGCATAAAAACTCCCGAACGACCGGCGTTCGCATGCCTCGTCGAAATAGAAGGTGGGCATCAGCTTCCAGCGGTGTTCGGTAGATTAAAGTGTCCGTTTTTAGTTCCATACAATTTGTACCGAACACCGCTACGCTTTCGTGTGTCCCAAAATGGCCGCTGCCTCGTGGTCGACATGCGAACGACGACCACCCGTACGAATGGAATGGAGAGGTGTCTGCGGTTAACCACAACGTTCTAATTGGGGCCAAGAGGTTAACCAGCAGCACACTCCTCTCCTGGGTGGTCGTTCGTTCGGTAGTTTCAATCGGTAGTTTGTAATTACACGAACGGGGGTATACGAACAGGAAATCCAGCGAAACAAAGGGAAACAGACGAACTAGCAATACAGATGAATCTGTCACAAGCCTCTTTCTGCATAATCTTATAGATAATTCTGTCATCCTCACTCTTTTTTTTCATAATTACTGTGGCAGGACTGTTGCTGGTTAGTGATTTGCTGTATGTCATTCCCCGTAAATATCCCCTATATTGTGTGTATTCTTGTGGTTTACCTACAGTTATGTTCACCTCACGAATGGGGGCCACCTTGATATCTAATTTAGAATGTTTGCTTGGAATGTTCACACCTCGTTAGAATGCTCACACCTAGTCAACGAGGTGTGAAAACCACAAACTGCAAGGGAAGCCTCGGCGCGTACCAACCCTGGGTAAAATGAACGCCATTCGGGTGGATCATTCGTGGATTGCTTCCCACCCCATTCGGCTCAAGAATGTGGTACCCCAGCGCCCTTGGAATGTTTACAACAATCAATTAGAACATTGGCAGCTCGCAACACAAGTGTGAAACCACAAGGGAAATAATAAATTAACGCTTCACTGGGTGGCCGAGCGTTTGTGTCCCTATAGGAGACACATCCCTTGTCGGGTTTCACCCAGGGAACCCGCAAACGGAGATGGTTGCCATTCCGGGGGTCCCTGAGATTACTGAGGACACTCTTTGGGGACAATGGCGGTTTGGTGGGCTTTCCGTGCCTGGGAGCCCAGAAGGCAGGAGTCTTTCCCGCTGGGACTCCTAGGTACAGAGGGTTCTAGGAAGAAGACCTCCTGCCATGGGAAGTGGGAATCCCTGTATTTGGGTGGCAGGAACAGGGGATATAGGAACTGGAGTTCCTGTCCCACCCACAGGCCTCTGGGAGGGGGAGGACCTCAGGACTGGACATTGTCTGTATGAGTCATGCACCCCTTGCATAGGGAATGTATAAAGTCGAGTGTGGCTAAAAAAGTTGTTGTTGTACCCCTGGAACTGTGTGTCGTCAGGTTACTGGGGAAAATGGGTCTCTTACTTTATTAATAGAGGGGGTAACCAGCCGGGTTACCCAGGGCCCGCTACAATTATTGAATGCTACCTTTTTGTTTTTTACTATTTTGGCCACATCTGCAGAGTACCACAGTTGTTTTAGATTTGCTTGTACTGATAAGCATAATGCAATTTTCTGTTGCCTTCTGCAGTGCAACTTTTAAATAATCCCATTTCTCTTGAACTCCATTAAACTGCTCCAGTCTGATAATGACTCCATTACACATATTCTAATTTTAGAAAAGTCTGTTTTTCTAAAGTCTAAAACTTTTGTTTTTGTGTGGTGTGACTCAGTCACTGTTCTTATATTAAACCACACTGACTGATGATCCCTGGATCCTAAACTTTCACCTACGGTAAAATCTGATACCAAATCTCTAGTTGTTAACTCTTAATTTAGTATGGCCTCTTTACGAATTGGCTCCTCAACAACTTGTTTTAGAGACAATCCATGTAGGGAGTTTAGAATATGTGTGCTCCTGGCACAAGCAGTTGTTTTGGTTTTCCAGTTTACATCAGGAAGATTAAAGTCACCCATGATGATAACTTCCCCCTTCATTGTCATTTTATCTATTTCCTCAACTAGTAGATGATCTAACTCTTCTATTTGTCCTGGGGGCCTATAAATCATAACTACACAAGTTACTGTGTGATTACCAAATTCAAATGTAACCCAAACAGCCCATATGTGTGGCGGAACCAGCCTTGCCACTGGGCATTGGAGAAGACTGATTGCCAGCCTCCTGCCCTGTGACTAAGGACCCTTTCATCATGCTAGACTTAAACCCCATGCTAGACTTAAACCCCATGGCGATTTGACTGTGATTGTGGGATCTGAGCTGTTTGGATATATTGAGCGCTCAAATCCAAGCCATCTGGGGATAGGTTGAATGCGGGGGTTCTGTTGTTGTGACTAGAGACATTTTCTGTACCTGGAGAGAGTTGGCTTAATACACCCAGTTACAGGGCCACCATCAGGGGGTGACAACCATAACGGTTGTCACGGGCCCGGCGGTCCTGGGGGGCCAGGACTGCTCTGGCACTCCTGGGCCCCACATTCCCTCTATGCACACATAGATAGCGAATATCTCTATCTATGTGTGCAGCTGCGGGCCCCCTGGCTCCCTGTTACCGCAGAGGGGGCCTAGCGGACTGCAAGTGTACTTACAAGCTCTTCCCTCTCGGTAACTCCCGCGAGATGTGCGGCCGTCAGAGCGTTGCCACGGGTTACCATGGCAATGCTCCGCGCAGCACGCACGCCGCGCTCGCGGGAGTTACAGACAGGGAAGAGCTTGTAAGTACACTTGCAGTCCACTGGGCCCCCTCTGCGGTAACACCGCACAATGCCACCGGACCACCAGGGATCCTGGAATCTCCCCCCTCCCTGGACCAGGTAAGAACCAGGGAGGGGGTAATAACATTTTTGGAATGCTCCATTTACACTACATGCATTCACTACACTAACACACACTACATTCACTACACTAACACACACACACACTGCATTCACTGCACTGACACACACACACTGCATTCACTACACTAACACACACACACACACTGCATTCACTGCACTGACACACACACACTGCATTCACTACACTAACACACACACACACACACACACTGCATTCACTACACTAACACACATACACACACTGCATTCACTACACTAACACACACACACTCTGCATTCACTACACTAACACACACACATATGTGATGTATACTTTTGGAGATATGAATATTGTGCAAAACTGTGTATTTTCCTGCCTGTGATAATTACGTTAGCCCATCGTGTTCAGTAATTATATCACAGGCAGAGGGGAGGATTTTGTGTGGGAGTGTCTGAGTGTATTGTATGTATTGATTGGTTGTACTTCAAAACCTGGTGGGCAATACTATGTTTGCAGAATGGGCATAAAAGCAGAGTATTTGAATAAAAGTTCAGTTCTACTTCACCCTCAATTTGGAGTGCCGTCTCTTATTGGGCGAATCTGCTACAAGGGATTGCTATGCTAGTCATACTCTCTTGCTATATCACTACTAAGTTCTTGTAAGAGCTGGTTACTGCCTTGCTCTCTGAAGGAGTCTGCGGTGGTTATGGTGTCGGCTGGAGCGCTTGGAGCCCTCAGGAAGCGCTAGAAGCATCCTTCAACGGAGGTACCCAGACGGGGTGCCAGGTGATCCGTTACAATATGTTTGCCTCACTAACTTCTATTAGGCTAGATTTTATGCTATCCTTCACATACAGGACCACCTCTCCCCCTTTCTTGCCTTCCCTGTCTTTTCTATATAAAAAGTATACTGGTATTGCTATGTCCCAGTCATTTTTCTCATTATACCATGTCTCAGTAACACCAACTAAATCTACATTATCAGTTGCCATTATTGCCACAAGTTCATGGATCTTATTCCCTAAACTGCGAGCATTTTGTATTCACCCACAAGTACTTAAGGAGCTAAGTGGGGAAATAAGTGAACCTCTGTATTTAATCTTTTAAGATTCTTTTCTTTCAGGAATTGTACTGGAGGATTGGAGGAAGGCAGATGTCATTCCTATATTTAAAAATGGTTGAATATCCTTGCCTGGAAATTATAGACCTGTGAGCTTAACTTCTGTAACTGGGAAAGTATTTGAAGGGCTATTAAGGGATAATATTCAGGAATTCATTAGAAAGAACTTTGTTATTAGCAATAATCAGCATGGTTTTATGAAACATGATGTGGCGGCCAAGAAAAAGGTGCTCTGTGCAATTAGGCGCTTAACAATAATATATAGATAGAACAGCAGCTCAAACACGCATGCAGGTATCCCAATCCTACACAAACACAATGTGAAAGAAAAAAGTGAACTTAGTGGATCGTACTACCACCAAAAGATCACTCAGTGGAGCGCTAAATATCAAATTCTTACCCCTATTGGAATAACGTATATATCACTTTAAGGGGCAGACAGCATAATAAAATCTACAACAAGAAAATACACATCATGGTGCAGTATGCTTGTAAGGTGTGAATGGAGTGGAAGAAGATGTATGTCCAACTCACATGGTAAAGAGCCTGGAGATTGGCTCAAATCACAACAGCTGAGGTATATTTGGTAATACCAGACCTTCTCCAGATATACAGCTCACAACATATGTGGATAAAAAAGGACAAAAATCCTAGTGCAAGTATGTTTAAAATAAACAAGTGGTCACATATAACAGTGCATGAATGTGCTCACCTGGAATAGAGCCAATTGTACTAGGCTCTATGTATAAGCGTGTGGTGCCTTTAAGGGAGGCACTACCCTTCTTTAGAAAATGCAGGAAGCAGTTGAAGATCCACTACCAGATGTATAAGGTAAAAGTAACAATTTATTAAAAAAAAAAAAACAATTAAGCAAAGTAAAACTGTATATACAGATACCAAAAAGTAAAAGTCTCTGGGGTGGTCTTCCTTGGAGTTCCGAGACGCGTTTTCGCCGTGGGGACACGAATGGGGGCCACCCAGAAGAGCACTTGAGTTAATGAGGTCAAAAAGGTTAACAAGTCAGGTCTGGATACAGAAGCCATAAAAGGGGAAAACAGGACTTTGTTTGGTAACCGAATTACAGGGGGAAAAACAAATGGAAAGTGTACAACTAGTGACGGGGTGGTCTGTCACACATAGGTCATGTCAAACTAACCTAATTGCAATCTACAAAGTAGATAAATAAATACAAGTATAGATCAGGGTGTTTCAGTGGATGTGATATACTTGGATTTTGCCAAGGCTCTAGATAAGGTTCCTCACAATAGGTTAGTGTTCAAACTAAAAGAAATTGGTCTAGATTAATATTCTTGTTCTTGGCTTAAGGATAGAGTACAACAAGTTGTCAAATAAATTTTCAAGCTGGACAAAAGTGGTAAGTGTTGTCCTTCAAGGCTCTGGGACCGCTTCTATTTAACATATTTATAAATTATCGTAAAATAAGCATTGAAAGCCATATATCAGTATTTGCAGATGACGCAAAACTTTGTAAAGTAATAAAATGTGAAAAAAGATATTGCTTGGCTGCAGAGGGATTTGGATAGATTGGGGGACTGGGCACTAAAATGGCAGATGAAATTTAACATAGAGAAATGCAAAGTTATGCACTTTGGGGTTAAGAATGCTCAACCAACTTAGAATTAGGGATAACAACACATGAGGTGGATTTGGGACTTGTTATAGACAACAAATTAGGCAGCAATATGCAATGTCAATTTGCTGTTGCTAAGGCCAGTAAGGTTTTGTCCTGTATAAATAGCTGCATAACTTCTCGGGATGAAAATATAATTTTTCCTCTTTATAAATCACTGGTAAGTCCACACCTTTAATATGCTGTGCAATTTTGGGCACCTGTTCTAAAGAAGGAAATCATGGCACTAGAAAAAGTGCAGAGATGGGCTACAAAATTGCTAAAAGGAATGGAGCATTGTAGTTATGAAGAAAGGTTACAAAATGTAAATCTTTATTTTGGAAAAATGGTGCCTCAGATGGGATATGATAACATTATACAAGTATAGTCAGGGCTAGTACAAACCATTATCTGGAAATCTATTCATAAACAGGATTATACATAGGACACAAGGTCACACATTTACACTGGAAGAAAGGAGATTTAGTCTAACTCAAAGAAAATATTTTTTTACCCTAAAGTAACAAGGATGTGGAATTTTCTGCTTGAAAAGGTGGTTTTTTTCAGAGTCTGTTCGGATGCTTAAATAGCAATTGGATAATTACTTGCAAAAACATAACAAATAGGTAGTTGTAACCAGACAAGTTGGATACATGGGAACAGAGGGGTTGAGGGCCCTGCTCAATGAGCTTACATGCTAGAGGGAGTGGGGTAAAGTGACACAAAAGGTAAGGATAGTATTAGACTAATGACAGTTAACCAAGGGAGACATTATAGGTAGAGAACAGTAGGGGACCAAGGACTGAACCTTGGGAACACCAACAAAGAAGAGTTGGGGAGAAGAAGCAGAGCTAGAGAAAGAAACACTGAAAGAGTGCTGGGAGAGGTAGGAGGAGCACCAGGAGAGAGCAATATCTTGAAGGCTCATATTGCGGAGGATGAGAAGAAGCTGTTGATTATCAACAGTGTCAAAAGCCGTAGAAAGGTAAAGGAGAATTAGGATAGAGTAGTGACCATGAGATTTTGCAGCGAGTAGATCATTGGATACTTTGGTTAGTGCCGTTTCCACAGAGTGCTTAGTGCGGAAACCAGACTGAAACGGGTCTAGCAGAGAGTTGGACTCGAGGAAGTCTGTCAATCTCACATACACAACTCTTTCAAGGATCTTGGACACAAAAGGCAGTAGCGAGATAGGACTGTAGTTGGACGGAGAATTAGGATCAAGGTTGGGCTTCTTTAGAGTTGGGGTTACAGTTGTATGTTTGAACGGCGATGGAAATATGCCAGAGGAGAGAGAGAGATTGAGAATTTTAGTGAGAGGTGAAGAAAGAGAAGAAGACAGAGTACGGATGAGATGCAAATGGAATTGGATCTAGGGAGCAGGTGGTGGGGCGGGAGGACTGGAGCAGAGCAGAAACCTCTTCCATAAACCACAAATCTCATTGTGATCCCAAATCATTGAATTTATTCAGAGTGTTATATAAACCTAACGCCATAAACTCCACACCTGCTGTATTAACCCTTCGCCTGCTGTCTGCACAGTTTTAACATTATATCAGTACAATATTAGAATGATGTCAGCTAGTTATAGCTTATATCACATTGATAAATAGGAATTCAGTTTCACAGCTGTATATATTTTTATTGTTTGTCATCATTATTGATTTTCTGACCATAGCAGTTATTTGTACCCCGTGATATCATACATTTAACAGACTGAATGTCCATTTTCTTTTGAATCCACAAACAGCAATGGGAGCTATTTGTGGTAGTATTTCACACAAAGTTAAACAAGCAATATTTTTCTTTCTACTAACAGCATTTTCCTTTTTTTCAGCAATTAATTGAGCAAAGTGAGAAACTCCAGAGATATGAGATCATTTTTTTACATCAACGTAGTCTTTTCCATTTTATTGATTTTATATTATTCCCAACAATCAAAGGAATGGAAGCTTGTAAGCAGAAAACTATATGTTCCCAATATTGCAAACAGCACTATAACTTCTCTGGGTGATAACCTACAAGAGGAGAAGAAGCCTGGAAGTAGATTACTATATGTTCCCAATATTGTAAACAGCACTATAACTGCTTTGAGTGATAACCAGACCTTTATCCTGGCTCCGTACTATGACCCCAGAGGACCCACACTTAGTATCCGGGTACTTGCCATTATACATCATTCAGTGAGAGAGCTTTACTGTTGGTTCCACTGTATCCATAGCTCCTCGGTGACAGTCAGAGCACAGATAGACCTTCACAGAGACAGGTTTGGATATCCATATGGGACGGCTGACCTGTTATGTACTGACCCTCCAAACTGTACCTATCATTACATATCTGTCCATTGGTCCAATGCCACAAACATAACTCAGCTTCCATTGTTTGAAGTCAGAAACCGTCCTCCTCATATTCTGTCTGTCAATTTCACTGTCTGCGTTTCCACCATGTACGGAGATTATAATAATGTTCTACAGACTATCCAGAGCATTGAAATGTATAAACTGCTTGGAGCTGGAAGAGTTACTCTCTATGTCAACAAGTGTCATGAGAATGTGGACAAAGTCTTACAATATTACATTGAAGAAGGAATTCTAGAGGTCGTTCCTTGGCCAATAGACAAATTCCTACGAACATCTAGAGAATGGCGTTATAACTTGAAATCCACAAATCAGATTGGTTACTATGGACAAACAGCCACTTTAAATGACTGTCTATACAGGAATATGTATAAAAGTAAGTTTGTCTTCCTTAATGACATTGATGAAATCATTCTTCCGATGGAACACCGTGACTGGAAGTCTTTAATGCACAGTCTACAAAAGCAATATACAGAGACCAGTGTCTTCCGTATAGAAAATTATTTCTTTCCAAAACATGGAAATGGATATGAATTAAATAAGTGGAAAGACATACCCGGTGTTAATATTCTTCTTCACACTTATAGGGAACAAGCAAATAAAATAATGGTGGATGCCCGTAAACTAATAATAGACCCCATCAAGGTATATCAAACATCGATCCATAATGTTCTAAAGAATAATGGAAAGGCAACAAACATCTCAAATAAAACTGCTATTGTTTATCATGCAAGGAAAACTGGACCAAGGTTCGGCCAGGAGTTTCTCAAAGAAGACAGGACCATGAAGAGATACAGTGAGTCCTTAATAAGAAACGTTGACAAAGTGATTCACCAGGTTTTCTCACATCACTAACGTTACTAACGGATAAGAAGTGTATCTGAAAACAAATGTTGCGTCTTTATAAAGATCATAAGTATATCTCTGATTCAGCAATTCTTCTACCAGAGTGATCTGAATATGGAGATGTTCTACATCATGCTTCCACCATTCTTAATGCTCGTATCAGACACAATATGGCATCATTCTCCCCCACCACCACTTCAAGTATTTGCTACAGCTGCTTCCAGATTCATCCCGTCGTATGACTCTCAACTAACCTCAATCATAATATCGTGTCAAACGTTACATACAATTTATTAAATATATACACTGAAAAAGATTCAAAGATGGACCACTAGCGAGTTCCGAAGACTGGATAATGATACATGTGATATCAATTAAATATTTATTTCATTCAGAGTGTAGAAGGGAATAGAAGAAAATATAGAAATATTTCAAAATGAAAATATGTTGATACTTTTTCATATCAAGAAGGATATCATTACCTTTAGGACACCTTCTGCTGCTGTGGACTTACTGAAACATGAATGTACACTCTGGGAAGAGGGCGTCAGGGGTCGTTATAGCATATAAGTTTTCATTACACCTGCACCAGACCAGATGGTAAAATATTATTTTGATTTTATTCTTTAATAAATATACCAACATTTTAAGACACAAATGACATTTTAATTTTACCACTGGTATATATTACTATTATAGTGCTGCTTTAATATACACTTACAATATATTATTGGAAGATAGTTATCCATTGTATTCCCCCCTTGTTTTTTTGGTTATAATTATTTTCTCTTTTGTATAGTTATTGAAAAAATGTATTAATAAAAACTATTTAAAAGACTTTCATGTGCGTAGGTAGAGGGTAACTGTGTATAGTCAAAAACCTAACCCTTTGATAAACTCAACCTTGCTTCAATGAAACACACCAGACTTTGCTTTGGATTAAAATAGGCCACAGCTTTATTAAAATATAAATGTACGAAACAGATAAAATTTGTCCATTTTTAGTTCCATGAATTAAGCGTCGAACACTGCTGTGCGTTCGCGTGTTTAAAATGGCCGCGACCTCGTGCTCGTTATACGAATGGCGGCCACCCAGTATTCGTCAATTAAGCTGCGGTTAACCGCAGCTTCTGGGAGGCTAATTGCCGGCACACTCCAGCTCCCAGGTGGTCTAGTCATTCGTGCGGTTGTTCGGTAGATTGAATCTACCGAACACCAGGCAGAAAAGCACAAATAAGTCTTTTCTGCAGGGGAAACAATGTCTTTTAACATGGGTCCATAATCCAAAGGCAGCAGGCGAGCAACCAGGCTTCTCCAATGCAATGTGGCGAGATTGGTCTCGTCACAGGACTAACCAAAATTTTTAATGACAAACTTTTGGGAGAACCTCCCTTTCTCATTTCTGAGTAACACGACACATAGAAATAAAAGTTGAGTTGTGATCCAGGGGTTAAAGCGACATGAGTGCAGATAAGACAGATTTGATAGAACATAGACACCATTCTTGCAGATGGTCGTAAATATCTTGTGTGAAGATCACAGAATAAGGGGGGAGAGAGAAAAAAAACCAAGGTGCTAGAAGGGGAGAGTATTAATATAAAGAATGCCTAAATTCCCATCCAATAGTTACAGGATATACATGAAGGCCTATATCTAGCATACACAGACACACATACACACATAGTGCATATGTACAAGTATACACAAGAACATACACACTATACACAAGTACATAAAATATACATATAAATACAACCAAATGTCCAAGTATATGTACATGCATACCTACACATACATCCACACACAAGAACCAAGACATGTACCTACACATATACCAATGTGCCTACACATACATAGACCCATATATATGTATATGTACACATACACCTATTCACATGTACATACATGTATGCATGTATATATACACATTATAAATACACACAAATACATACATGTATACACATACACATAAATACATGAACACATATACATACACACTAACACATATACATACATGCACATAAACTCATATACACAAATATAAATGCACAGTCACATATATAAGCATACAAGCATAAGAGTATGTAAGTATACAGTACTTTGTAAAGTTTACTACAAGTCAGGTGTTTTCATGCTTCCTATGTATGCAGAGTGTGTACCATGTTTAATAGCAGAGGTTTGGAAATCCTAGCAGCTGATTGGACAATAAAGGATAATAAGGCTGCTGGATTGACCAGTCACAGAGCAAACCCCGATTCCATTACCATTTCATATGAAGCGAGCAGTGCTCCAATTGGTGCGATATGTGATGTCATATCATACTCTGCAATGCTGAAACATATAATCTCAGGATATTAATGTCTGCAATAAGTTTGGGTTCTGTGTGCATGCTGTGTCTGTTCACATGCTGTATTCCTCGTCTGTCTGTCTCGGTCTCCCAGCAGGGTCTTTCTGTCCTTCCATCAATTGTATAATGCGCATTAGGTCTCCTTCGCCGGCTGATGTCTTGGGAGTAGGAGTGGAGGCAGAGCCTGAACCATAACCAATAAACATTGCTGCTGTAAGTTACAGAAGGTGTCTTTAACCCCTTCAGCACCACGAGAGGGGGAGGGGAGTGGGAAGGAGAGAGAGGCACGCTATATTTACCTATAGTGCCAAGAACTGTGTTTTTCTGGTACTATATCACCCATAAAGAGACACAACAATTTAACTTTAGGAGCAATATACAATGCTGCCAATAAATAATAAATGTGAGTGGCTACGTTATGGTATATATGTGTTTATTTGTGTGATGATAATTTGCTCTAGATGGAGCGATTATATATTTATTTATGGGTGTTTCAGTGAGAGGAACCACGCTGAGAAGAACATAAAGCCTGACCTCGTCAAAAATAATAAGAAGTGGTACCACCTGTAAATGGCTCCAAAGTTCCCATACATGTGAGTATGGATAATAAACCTTAGTACAAAGAGATTTCCATAACAATATTACACTATATTTCTATTATGTTCTCTTTCCTTTACATTTACACCTGGAGAAAATATTTAAAGAGACACCCGAACCCCTAAAGCACGTTATCTTGCTGAAAAGCTATATGTGTAAAGAGTATGTTTTCTTTATTTCATTTTGGAAAAAGTGCATATTTCAATAGACATTGACACTTTTATCAATTATACTTGTTACACCCCCCTGGCTGTCAATCAGACATAGGTCCTGTTACTTCCTGGTTGTTTAGCTCAGTAGAGTTAAACTCAAGAGGCAGCAATTGTCCAGACCACCTGCCTTGCAAAGACTTCACATTGAGCTGCATTGGGAAGTCTGTGATTGGACAGACACAGAAAGTCTGGGCGGGGTTAGAATGGGAGGGCTTACAAAGGCTGCAGACAGGAGAACTATCTTTTTTGCAAGCTGTTTTTAGATATAACTATCAAAACTTTAGATATAAAAGTAAATGCATGCATGGTTTAATTTGAGTATTTACTAACCAGTGTTTGTTATTTATTTTGTCTTCGTGCAGTAGAGTGTCCCTTTGAAGAAAATACACTCTCGAGAGATTGGTGTTCTATATTGAGGTTTATTTCTGAATATATAAAAAGCGTTTTTTCTTTCATGCTGTTATGTGTACACCACTTGTTGTTTTGTTTAATTTTGGATTGGGTGAAGCATACAAGTGTGCAGCAGAAGATATATAATATAGAGATTCCAATCTAAGGTTTATTTAGAAGTATTGCATAAATGCCGATCAGAATCATTTTCTAAAGTACAATACTCTGTTTAGTCGTTCTCCCCCTTAGCCAATCAATAAGGTATTAATAATATATACATTGAAAATTAATTGGAAGGAATTTAGAAGTATTGAATTTGATCAAACACTTACTAACAATATCAAAATATTCTGTAATCTGTCGATTATGTCTGAATGGAAATACAGATCCTATTTAGTTAAATGGAAACTATAATCACCAGAACATTACAGCTTAATGTATAGAATACAGCTTATAGTACAGTATACAGCCTATTGTATATTATATAGCTTAATGTATGCTATACAGCTACAGTCAAATGCGTATTGATTTGTGTGTTTTATATTTTTCCGTTTGGGAGTTATAGTATATGAACACTCTGCATTCAACTCCTGAACGAGGAGCACCCTGGTACCCTATTTGAATGTTCTCACCTAGTAATTTAAGTGCGAAACCGCAAGGGAAGTAATTAGTGAATGTGTCCCCTGGGTGACCACCAGTTAGTATAACCAAATGCACGTCGTCGACAAAAGAGTGGCGGACATTTTGTCTCCCAAACGTGGGCAGTGGCACTTGGTCGTTGAGTGCCTGGAACTCTTTTCATCTAGGTACTCACACGAACCCCAGTAAAGATTAGACTGTAGCCCCTTCTACTTCCTAACCAAATATGCAAAAGACATTCGGGAGATGGGAACTACCAAACAGGTTGAGCATTCATACCCTGAAATTAAGAGAATCCATTGATGTTGGCTCAGGAAACCCCAAACAGAGACTGGCCGGGACACTTATTTCCCTGGAACTGTTTTGGGCTAGTTCCTCGTGTCCGTTGGCATTCCAGCTTCACCGATCCGAGTGATCTTTGGATATGATCTTTGGGGCTATCTGTGGATATAACTTTTGAGGGGTTACATAGTTACATAGCTGAAAAGATTTCCATCAAGTTCAGCCTTCCTCACATATGTTTTTGCTGTTGATCCAAAAGAAGGCAAAAAATCTAGTCTGTAGCGCTTCCAATTTTGCAACAAATTAGGAAAAAAATCCTTCATGACCGCAATATAGCAGTCAGATGTCTCCTTGGATCAAGCAGCTATTACCCCACTAATTAGAAATGATATCCCTGTATGTTATGTTTTTGCAAGTATTTATCCAATTGCAGTTGAAACGTATAGACTCTGACAAAACCACCTCTTCAGGCAGAGAATTCCATTTCCTTATTGCTCTTACTGTAAAAATACTTTTTCTTTGCCTTAAATTAAATCTCCTTTCTTCCAGCCTAAATGTGTGGCCTCGTGTCCTATGTATAGCCCTGTTTATGAATAGATTTCCAGATAAAGGTTTGTACTGGCCCCGAATATATTTGTATAATGTTATCATATCCCCTCTCAGGCGCCGTTTTTCCAAAATAAAGAGATTTAATTTTTTTTTTACCTTTCTTCGTAACTAAAATGCTCCATTCCTCATTAATATATACTGTGGCGAAAGTAACCACGCCACTGGTTTTTGGAGGGGCCTGTTTGCCAGCCTCCTGCCCTGCGACTATGGCCTTGGGATGTATTGCCCTTCTAGGAACTGATGTGGGCATACTTGATTTTATTATGCTGCTGCTGGCCCTTTAAGAACCATCTGGGGACATACTGTGGTGTTATTGGGTGGCCACCATTTCATGTATCAGAGGCACATGGTGAGAACAACGGATGAAGCACATGGTGAGAACAATGGATGGCGGCCATTTTAACTCACAGACACTGTTTGGACTTTTCTACACGGTGCCTTTTTATGGGGTTATTGCATGTTTTGGGGTCCCTGTGATATGTTTTATAATACCATTGTGTTCAGTAATCATATCACAGGCAGAGAGGAGGATATTGTGTGGGAGTGTCTGTGTGTATTGTACAGATTGATTGGTTGTATTTCAAAACCCTGTGGATTGTGAATAAAAGAGGCTGTATGTGCCAGTACAGTCAGTTCTGCTTGACCTCAAAACGAAGTGTCGTCTCGTTATTGGGGGAATTGGATTGTATGCTGATTGCCAGGAGTGTAAGCTGATTGTATGCTTTTCCTGTTCAGCTGCTTACAGCATTCAATGCTTGAGAGCATTCGTATGCTGCTCCGGTTCGGTGGTTGTGGTGTCTGCTGCAGTGCTTGGAGTCCTCAGGAAGCGCTAGGAGCATCCTTCAACGGAGGTACCCAGTCGGGGTGCCAGGTGATCCGTTACATTGGTGGCAAGCGGTGGGATGGCGTCCTAGTGTGAGGAGAAGCAGCTCGGAGACACTGGTAACGTTTGGAGTTACAAATTGAGGGCAACGCTAGTATCCGTACAGCGCCCCTGGCTACAGCAGGATGGAATCGGCTAGTTTTCGGACAGCGTTCCATGATGAGGAGGAGGAGGTGGCCATGGACTACAGGGATGCAGACAGAAAGGAACTCTGGTATGATGCCCAGTGACGGCGAGGTGAGAGTCTCCCCAGTGATGAGCAGCGGCTACAGAAGTGTGTGGCGATGCGGATGTATCTATTGGGAGAGCAGCCCCTGGATAAGTGGGTGACAAGACTAGAGACCCTGGTATGGCGAGAGATCTGGCTAGACAACGCATACCAGGCCCTCTGGTGGCATACCGTTCGACTTACCCCCTGGACGGCCGAGCACGACTTACCGGAGGAGGATGATTATGATGGCCCGGGTTTATTATGGGATGCCTTGGAGGACAACATTGATCTTGGCAGCACGAAGGGGTCTAGGTTTTGGGACATCTATGACTACCGGATGGGCATGTTTGTCTGGGATGACGAATGCGAGGTGGGCAAAGACATGACCCACCTGGTAACAAGGGAGTGGGAGCTGGAGCAGGACTACCAACACCTGCTCAGCTTCGTGCAGCCCCAACCTACCCGACAAGCAGAACCAGACCTCATTGACTAGTCCTGGGATGACCTCCAGATAGCAGGTAGAGATGAGACCGAGGTCTCTCTACCGGCCCTACAGGGAGCTGAAGGTGTCGTCCTTCCTCCCCAGCGGCAGTGTGAGATCCAGGGAGCTGAAGGTGTCGTCCTTCCTCCCCAGCGGCGGTGTGCGTTACAGAGAGCCGAAGGTGTCGTCCTTCCTCCCAAATGGCAGTGCGAGTTACAGGGAGCTGAAAGTGTCGTCCTTCCTCCCCAGCGGCAGTGTGAGTTACAGAGAACCGAAGGTGTCGTCCTTCCTCCCCAGCGGCAGTGTGAGTTCCAGGGGGCCGAAGCTGTTGTCCTCCCCCCCCAGCAGCAGTGTGTCCTACAAGGAACAGAGACTGTTGGTCTCTTTCTCCAGCAGCAGCAGGGCTGTCTTTAACATTGATTGGACCCTGGGCAAGCATTTGCTTGGGCCCCCTGGATCCTGCCCTTCCCCTCCACACATTTCCACCCCCTGGCATGCAGTCATGCCCTCCACCCCAATACAGTGGCATAACTAATGTAGAGAAGGCCCAGGTGCAAGACATTTTTTTTGGGCCTCCCATCTAGCACAATAATGGAGAAAAGATAGATCCTCATCTGTTGTACAATTCCCACGATGCTATGCCAGTTGGGGATCTACCATTTGGTCATTCTTGCAGGGCTGTATTTGTGAGCAGTGTTTGTAAATTTGAATGTGAGCATGTTGTTGTATAGAGTATGTGTGTGCATGTACGGTGTAGTATTGGTGTTAGAGTGAAGGGGTGTGTTTCTATATACTTTTTGAGTTTGAATTCAGGGGCGTGTTTGTATGTAAGGTTTGTGTTTGCAGGGGTGTGTTTGCATGTTGTGTTTGATTGCTTGGATGTATGACATACATTCACAGATATCCATACACATTAGCACACTGATACATGCACACATCTGGACACATGCACAGACTGATACAAACAGACTGGCGTATACACACACAGACACATACATACATACACACACACACAGATACAAAGATAAAAACACTGGCACATCCACACACAGAGATACACACTTACACACACTGACACAGATATAGACACACATTAAGATGCACACAGACACACGGGTACACATGCAGGGGTGTATTTGTGTGCAGTGTTGGCAAATGAATGCATGCCACACAGATGCACACTTACACAAACACTGAGATACACACAGATACACATGCAGTGGTGTATTTGTGTGCAGTGTTAGCGTTGGAATGTAGTAGTGTATATGTGTGCAGTGTTGGTACTGGAATGATGGAACGTATGCATTGCCACACGCATAGATACACACTAACACAACCTGACACTCATTTACATACACAGATACACATACACAGACACGCAGGTACACATACAAACTGGCTCACAAGTATACATCCACATAGATACACATAAACACTGACACAAATGTACACATACACTGACACAAACACAGCCAGATACACACACACTGACACTCACACAGCCAGATACACACATACAGCCAGATACAAACGCACACACATACAGATACACACACAGTCAGATACACACACACACATAGTCAGATACATACACACACAGTCAGATACATACACACACAGTCAGATACACACACACAGTCAGATACACACATACAGTCAGATACACACATACAGTCAGATACACACATAGTCAGATATACACACACAGTCAGATATACACACACATAGTCAGATATACACATACATAGTCAGATACACACATACACAGTCAGATATACACACACAGTCAGATATACACACACAGTCAGATATACACAGTCAGATACACACACACATAGTCAGATATACACATACATAGTCAGATACACACATACAGTCAGATATACACACACAGTCAGATACACACACACATAGTCAGATATACACATACATAGTCAGATACACACATACAGTCAGATATACACATACAGTCAGATATACACACACAGTCAGATATACACACACAGTCAGATATACACACACAGTCAGATACACACACATAGTCAGATATACACACACAGTCAGATATACACACACAGTCAGATATACACAGTCAGATACACACACACATAGTCAGATATACACATACATAGTCAGATACACACATACAGTCAGATATACACACACAGTCAGATACACACACACATAGTCAGATATACACATACATAGTCAGATACACACATACAGTCAGATATACACATACAGTCAGATATACACACACAGTCAGATATACACACACAGTCAGATATACACACACAGTCAGATACACACACATAGTCAGATATACACACACAGTCAGATATACACACACAGTCAGATATACACAGTCAGATACACACACACATAGTCAGATATACACATACATAGTCAGATACACACATACAGTCAGATATACACACACAGTCAGATATACACACACATACATAGTCAGATACACACACACAGTCAGATACACACACACAGTCAGATATACACACATAGTCAGATATACACACACATACATAGTCAGATACACACACACAGTCAGATACACACACACAATCAGATATACACACATAGTCAGATACACACACATAGTCAGATATACACACACACAGTCAGATATACACACACACAGTCAGATATACACACATAGTCAGATATACACACATACAGTCAGATACACACACATTTATATCAATTTAAGTCTAGCCACCCTCTTGTCTCCTTACCTTTAGAGAAGGGTGGCTTCCCTGGGGTCCAGTGGAAGCTGGATGGCTGAGGTTGATGGGAGTCTGATGAACATGTTTACCTCAGTCCCTCTCCTTCACCTCCTCCTCCTGTGTGTGCATCCTCCCTCTCCTCCACTTCCATGTGTGTCTCCTCCTCCCCAGCGGCACTCTGTTACTTGGGAGGAAGTGATCTCACCTCACTTCCTCCCAGCAGGCATTCAGACAGGGGCCCGGTCGGGTGCTCAATTAAAGGGCCGGGGGGCCCTGATTACTTCACTTGCCGCAGCCCACTGGGATATTTCTCAGTATCCCGGTGGGCTGTTCAGTCCTGGATGCGGGCAGGGGGCCCACGGGACAGCTGCTTTGGGCCCCCCAGGAGCAACTGGGCCCGGGGCAGCTGCCCCGTTTGCCCCTTGTTAAAGACGGCCCTGAGCAGCAGGACAATGTTACAGGAGTGGAGACGGTCGGTCTCCCTCTCCAGCGGCAGCCTGTGATTCAGGGAGAGGAGCACAGCACCCTCTCTCCCCAGAAGCAGCTTACCCTACCAAGGGGAGACACCAATCTTCCAGATGGCGCAGATGGGACCGTGGTCTCTGTGCCTGACCCACAGGGATGCTGGACAGCCTGTCCAGATCCTCAGCTACCATCGCAGGAGTATCAGGAAGAGGAGGTAAACCAATTCTCCCTTCCCCAGCTAACTCCTAACTTGACCCCTGGGTTAACAGAGGAGATGTTAACCCCCACTGACCCCCATGTTCTCCTGGCTACTGAGCGGGACTATGTCCCAAGCACCCCAGCAGAAGAGCTGGCAGCTGGGCAGAGTGCAGATGGCCTCTGCCCTCCTTTTGTCCCTTGTCCAGAGCATGATGTCCTGCAGGCTATACCAGCGGAAGAGCTGGCATCAGGGCAGAGTGCCGCTGGCCTCTGCCCTACCGACCCCCTTGTTACAGAACTGGCTTGCACCCACCTCATCCCAGCAGAAGTGCTGGCATCAGGGCAGAGTGCCGCTGGCCTCTGCCCCTCAAGTCCCTACAACGTGTTGCCCCATTACCCCAGAGAAATACCCAGGTGCAGTAACTGTTTGTTGTGGGTGGTCTGCTCTTGCACTTTGCTGTTGTGGGTGGGTTGTCAGACTAACTCAGGCACTGACCGACAGAAGGTCAGGTACCTGGTTAGTCTACCCCCCACAGGGGAGATATATGGCGAAAGTAACCTCGCCACTGGTTTTTGGAGGGGCCTGTTTGCCAGCCTCCTGCCCTGCGACTATGGCCCTGGGATATATTGCCCTTCTAGGAACTGATGTGGGCATACTTGATTTTATTATGCTGCTGCTGGCCCTTTAAGAACCATCTGGGGACATACTGTGGTGTTACTGGGTGGCCACCATTTCATGTATCAGAGGCACATGGTGAGAACAATGGATGAAGCACATGGTGAGAACAATGGATGGTCGGCCATTTTAACTCACAGACACTGTTTGGACTTTTCTACACGGTGCCATCTCGCCGGTATTTGGTGCACAAAGACATCGTGCAGTAGTTTTAAACTATAGAACAGGGGACACATTTAACAGTAATTATTTTTCATATAGCCTGTATATGTTCTGTGGAATCTGCATTAAACTGTATCTTCCAAACTACTGAATGGATCTGGGTGAATTTTGGATATGTGGTTCACCCAGATCCCCTGGTTCCGAGGATATATGGGGTTATTGCATGTTTTGGGGTCCCTGTGATATGTTTTATAATACTGTATTTCTCTGCCTGTGATAATTATATTAACCATTGTGTTCAGTCATATCAGAGGGGAGGATTTTGTGTGGGAGTGTCTGTGTGTATTGTACGGATTGATTGGTTGTATTTCAAAACCCTGTGGGCAGTACTATGTTTGTGGATTGTGAATAAAAGAGGCTGTATGTGCCAGTACAGTCAGTTCTGCTTGACCTCAAAACGAAGTGTCGTCTCGTTATTGGGGGAATTGGATTGTATGCTGATTGCCAGGAGTGTAAGCTGATTGTATGCTTTTCCTGTTCAGCTGCTTACAGCATTCAATGCTTGAGAGCATTCGTATGCTTCTCCGGTTCGGTGGTTGTGGTGGCTGCTGCAGTGCTTGGAGTCCTCAGGAAGCGCTAGGAAGCATCCATTAATGGAGGTACCCAGTCGGGGTGCCATGAGATCCGTTACAGTGGATATGATAGAAACATTTAAATATATAGAGGGAATCTCACTAAAGGAGGAGACTATATTTA
>OW240917.1:3904571-3929250 GCA_933207985.1 Pelobates cultripes
AAAGAAGGAAAACTACCACAACAAGAAGACATAGTCTCAAATTAGAGGGGCAAAGGTTTAAAAGGTTTAAAAATAATATCAGGAAGTATTACTTTACTGAGAGAGTTGTGGATGCATGGAATTGTGATGGGATTCCAGCATGGTCAAAATTTAGTAGGCCAAAATCTCCATGTGGCATATGTGTATGTTGTGTCAGTTAGTTAGCTACACGTAGCTAGGATACTGTCATCAGTGTACTGAGTGTGACGAAATGCCTTTTGTCCCTGGATTGTTAGGTGACAAGCTGCCCTTTGTCCCCGGCTTTTGGAGGAGCCTGATTGCCAGCCTCCTTCCTCATGACTATGGCCCTGGGGTGTATTGCCATTTAAAAAGACTATTTGGGGCTTATTGGCTTCTAAAGACAGTTTCTTCCCATTTGAATCCATGGGAAGGTGTATTTCTTCCCCTCCCCCATTTCCTGTCTATTGTTCTCCAGCAGGGCGTTGTCCCAGGCACACTGCCAAACCAGTTGGAACTGACTGCTTTTGTCCCTCCTTGGTTTCTCAACAGCCCTTGCTATGCTTTACCCCATGGAAAATCTACTCTGTTCATGGGATCTGAGCGCTGTTCACCTAGATTGGGCGCTCAGATCCGAGCTATCTGGGGATAGGTTAAATGTGGGGGTTCTGTGTAATAAAATAAGAATTATGTATTTTTATGTACTTTTACGTATTTTGCTGTTAGTGTTAAATGTAGATATTTTCTGTACCTGGAGATAATTGAGTTTACTGCAGTGCCTTAAGCCAATTATCTCCAGGATGGAGAGGAGGGATTTCATTGTGTATGTGAGAGTGTTATCATGTTAATTAGTGTTCCCATTGGTTTGTGTCCCTTTTGTCACAGTTTACCACCAGGTCCAGGGGGTGTGCCTCTGACCTGAAAACTTGTATATAAGGAGTAATAAACGCTCATTGGAGTCAGATCATCTTGTACCTTCATGAAGTTTCGGCTCATGTTTGGGGGATTGGAGAAACTACACTCTGGGGATTGCTATAATCACTATACTCCCAGGGTATATCACTAAGCTCTGCTAAGAGCTTGTTCCTGTTCCTGCTCTCTGGAATTGGGAGAGAGGTCGACCTGCTGGAAGCTGGACCCTGGTCCTGGGTCCAGAGTGGGTGGAGACGGCGAGACCCCAACCAAGCTGCGGCGGTTCGTGGGGTCTGCAGTTGTTATGGTGTCAGGCAGAGTGCTTGGAGTCCTCGGAAAGCACCAGGAGCATCCGTCGGCGGAAGGTACCCGGTCGGGGTGCCAGCGGTTCCGTTACACTGAGCATGTGCAGGAATGCAGGAACTGAAATTGCACTTATTTCCTTTGTCTTGGATGGGCCATGTGGTTTGACTAGATGTACAAGTCTATATTCTGCTCATTGATTGGTTAAAGGTATATGTGGGTGTAGCTATTAATGGGAGGAGTTATAGTGCTATATAAGGAATGTACACTATGTGTTGGTCTCTCAGAATGTTGGAACAGGAGTTCATCTGAGACCCGATCGGTAATGTGAATAAATGCCTCTTACTTCCTGAAGATTTGTGTCCATATCTCTGTGTTCGGCTTCTGCATGCTTACACTGCTACATTTCTGGTGCAATTGGCCCGGGAACCTCGTCGCATGGAACCTGTCGCAGAGATTTGAGACGGTAAACTTTTACCAAACCTTCTACGCTACAATCCTGGACTTCTACTGCGTGGACCTCCTTTCGTCTCGGCGCCACTGGCCTTTTGTCCAGGAGATCATCGGCTTCTGCGCAGTGAGTCCCGGATTGTTCCGTCTATGAGTGAACCCAGGTCCAGGAATTAACAGGTAAGATTGATACCGTTAGAGCGGTAGACCCACAAGGGGTTTTATATTTGAAACTGGTTATTGGTATTGGCCCCTTCATTAGAAGGAAGAAGCAAAGGCGCACTGCTTATCTGGACATTAGACGCTCTGTAGTCAGCCCGTCTAATATAGGTGGTTTGTCAGACTGAGTTCTGGTGTAAATAGCTCATGTCGGACACCAATGTCCTGCCTTGACTAGCATGCTAGGTGTGAATTTTGGTTGCTATGACAAGGGGAGATTGTTGAAACTAGCATACTCTGTTGTATATTATAGTTTGCTAGATTTCACCCTATCTTAACTAAGTGTGCTCTGTTGTAAATCCAGCCACTAGATTATTGATAGTTTCATAGACTAGCTGGGTACTGTGTAAATTTTGCCCTCTAGTTCGCTATACGTGGTGTCTGGGCAGCGAAGAACTTATCGAATCTCTGGTGTATAAATAGATCGAAAGATCTTGAGGTGCTGGCCAGTTAGAATAGTTGGGATTATTGTAAATGTTGTTAAATATATTGTAGTTGGTGAATTGGTTAATTTGTATGTCCTACTAGAAAGTCAGAGCTCTGCTGTCTAGTGGGAGTGTAAATTGTGTGTATAACTGTAAAATAGCGCATGGTACCATAACTACTGACATGTACTGTTAAGACACCTCCAGTGTCTTTAAGCCAAACCGCCGTTTAGTATACCTTCCCCGGCTGCAGTACAGTCTCCGTTCGCTTAATCTGTAACACACGAACCAAATGCAGGGGAAGCGGCAATCTCCCGACCGAGCTCCGTGAACGGCTCCAAACTCCCGAACGGCAATACACGAACTGCTGGTAATCGTCGAACAGCAATATTCCCCAAGCGGCTTTCGTTCCATCCAGCAGTCTCTAAACGTGAAGAAGAAATCCCCCCCCAATAACGAGACAGAAGCTCCGCATTGAGGGTCAAACAGAATCTGGTTTTACTGTGGGCTACCTGCCCGTATTTATGCAGGTCTCCCACCTGGTGGACACTCCCCTAGGGGACCAAATGGGAGACTTAAACTACAGACAGATAGAGGGACATTTCAGACACACAGTCACATATTTTACCCACAGTGCATTATGATTCCCTCCCCTCTGCCCTGGAGTTAATTACCAAGTAACTCAATTAACTCCAGGACAAGGACAGTCGCCATCTTAGACATAAAATAATAAAAGACATAAAAATACATAACTACATGAAAACTGAACATTTCCCATTCGTATTACATGTCCCCAGATAGCCTGGATCTGAGTGCATATTATTAGCGAATAGCGCTCAGATCCCACACACATAGTTCAATCGCCATGGAGTCAAAGTTCTTACAGTCTTTCGGTATACGAATGACTCCATGGGAGGGCTATCTGGGTTAAGTCAGGGACAAAACGTCTATAGTACCCTGCCGTCCCCAAGAAGGCCAATACCTGGGTCTTAGTAGTAGGTGTGGGCCAGTTAGCCACTGCCTCTACCTTGGCTGGCTCTGGTCTCTGGCTCCCACACCCCACTCTGTGACCCAGGTACTGTACTTCAGCCATACCTAGATGGCACTTCTCTGGCTTCAATGTCAGGCCAGCGGCCCGAATCTTATCCAGTACCACCCCTACATGAACCAGGTGTTCCTCCCAGGACCCACTGTAGATCGCAATGTCGTCCAAGTATGCACAGGCAAATTCTTGGAAGCCATCCTGGAGTCTATCCACCATCCGTTGGAAGGTAGCCGGTGCATTTTTCATCCCAAAAGGCATGACCTTGAATTGGTACAGGCCAAATGGGGTGACAAATGCCGACTTGGGGATAGCATCCTCGGCCAGGGGGATCTGCCAGTAGCCCTTACACAGGTCTATGGTGGTCAGATATCGCCCCCTGGCAATACGATCCAGTAATTCGTCTACCCGGGGCATTGGGTAGGCGTCAGTGGTGGTCCGCTCGTTGAGTCGCCTGTAGTCCACACAGAACCATCTTTCTTGGGCACCAGGACTACAGGCGAGGCCCAAGGGCTGTCGGAGTGCTCGATAACTCCAAGCTGGGTCATCTCCTGTATCTCCTTCCGCATTCCTTCACGGACTGCTTCAGGGATACGGTAGGGGGGCTGTCGTAACGGGGTCTGTCCAGGGGTCTCTACCTTATGCACAGCTAGGGTGGTATAACCTGGTTCCTGGGAGAACGTCGCCTGCTTCTCCCATAACAACTGCTGCGCCTGTACCCTTTCTGTGGGGTTCAACCGGTCCCCTAGCTGTACCAAGGTAGTAAGGTCAGTCTGGGGATCCCTTTCTAATAGATCTGGAAGGGGTAAATTCTCAGAATCATCTGCAGCTGGGGCACATACTGCTGCAATATTCTCAGGTCTCTCCTGGTACTCTTTCAGCATGTTCACATGAAAGGACCGCTGGATCCTCTCATCTGCACAGCTGGCTATCAAGTAAGTAGTGTCGCAGATCTGCGCCACTACCTTGTACGGGCCCTGCCAAGATGCCTTCATCTTGTTGGCCTTCATGGGTTTGAGCACCAATACTTTTTGCCCAACCTGGAAGACCCGCTGTCGGGCACCCTGATCGTACCATCTCTTCTGTCTCCCCTGGGCCGCCTGGAGATTCTCCCTTACCATCAGGGACAGTTTCTCCATGCGGTCCCGGAGTTCCAGAACATATGGTACAATGGGGGTCCCCTCTTGCTCCGTCTCCCCCTCCCAGTGGCCTCTAATGAGATCTAGGGGTCCGCGGACCCTTCTCCCATACAGCAGCTCAAAGGCGGAGAACCCAGTAGATTCCTGGGGCACCTCTCTATAAGAAAATAATAGATGAGGCAGGAATCTCTCCCAGTCTCTGCAAGCGTCTGTAAAGGTCCTCAGCATCTGTTTGAGGGTACCGTTAAAGCGCTCGCAGAGACCGTTAGTCTGTGGGTGGTAGGGTGAACTAAGTAATGGCTTAATGCCACACACCTTCCACAGCTGCTGGGTGAGCACAGCGGTGAATTGGGTTCCCTGGTCGGAGAGAATCTCCTTAGGGAACCCGACCCTAGTAAAAATTCTAACCAGGGCATCAGCAACCATCTCTGCCTCTATGTTAGACAGCGCTACTGCCTCTGGATAGCGGGTGGCATAGTCCACCACGGTAAGAACGTATTTCTTACCTGATGGACTAGCCCTGGCAAGTGGACCCACGATGTCAACGGCTATGCGGGCAAAGGGCTCCCCTATAATAGGCATCGATAATAGCCTAGCCTTAGGGTGGTCCCCCCGCTTTCCTACCCGTTGACATGTGTCACACGTGCTGCAATACATCCGCACAGCCTGGTTGAAGTTTGGCCAAAAGAAATTCTGTGAGATCCTATAGGCTGTGCGGCGGGACCCTAGATGTCCAGCTAATGGAACATCATGCCCTATCCGCAGAATCTCCTGCCGGTACTTTGCAGGTACCACTAACTGGCGATTCGGCGGAGAGGCAACACTCTTCTGGGAAGGTTTAGGGATCCTATATAACCTGTCCCCCACCCACTCATACCGTTCCCCATCTATTCCTTCCTCTCCAGCATCTGCCCTGTCTTTGTACTTTTGGAGGGTCGGATCTGCCCGGGTTTCCCTCCCAAACTCCTCTGGGGAATCCCAGCTTAAGGGGGCCTGATCTGGGGTACCAGTCGGGGAAGGAGATCTTACCTGGGTCTCATCAGCAAGTGGGCTGGTTCCGGCAGCACGGGTCTGGGCACGGGTGGTCACTGGGTTCACATCTGCAGGGCCCATCAGAGCATAGGCTGAAACCAAAGGGGCCAAATCGTTTCCCAGAAGAACATCTGCGGGCAAGTCCTTCATCACCCCCACATCCACATGTCTAGCGCCCACTCCCCAATCCAAGTGTACCCGGGCAACAGGTAAGCGAAACACAGCACCCCCTGCTACCCTTACTGCCACAGTGTCCCCAGTGTGTTGATGCTCTGAGACCAAGTTCTTTTGGAGTAGTGTCATCGTGGCTCCTGTGTCTCTCAGCCCATTTACCACTCTGCCATTCATCTTCACAGTTTGCCGATGTTGCTGGCGATTATCCTGGTGAGCTGCTTGCACTGGGTCTGCCTCGTGTAGGATGCCCCAGAATTCCTCCTGCTCTATGCAGTGAGCAGCAGGCTGAGGTGGGCACTGGTTCCCATTGACTGGTCTCCTCCAGGACTGAGCCTGGTTGGCACTGTTCAGTGGGCACTCAGGACGCTTGTGCCCCAACTGCTTGCACCCAAAGCACCGGATGGGTTGGGAATATTCACGGGCATTAAATCGTGCGGGCTGTACAAAATTGTTAGCTGGCGGTGCGGCTGGGTTACGGTGTACTGGGGGTTGGTAGACTGAAGGAGCGGGTATTACTGCTGGTCGATACTCCAGTCTGGCAGGGGCTTTGGCAGCTGTACCATCCAACTTGCGGGCATCCGTGTATTCGTCTGCCAGACGAGCAGCCTTGGGTAGGGTAGAGGGTTTTCTATCTCTGACCCACTCCCGGACCCCAGCAGGTAGTCTATCAAAACAATGCTCCAGCAGGAACACTTGTAATACCTCCTCCCCAGTTACCACTTGGCATCCAGCCATCCAGTGGGCTGCGGTACGATGGACTCTGCAGGCCCATTCCACATAAGAGTCCCCAACCAGCTTGTTGGTTTCTCTAAACCTCCGCCTGTACGCCTCTGGGGTCACCGCATACCTGGCTAGGAGCGCCTCTTTCACAGCCCGGTAGCTGGTGATCTCCTCCTCTGGGATGGCCCGAAACGCCTCACTAGCCCGGCCAGATAATTTCCCAGAGAGGATGGTGACCCATTCATCTGCAGGTACCTGATGTAGCGCACACTGCCTCTCAAAGTCTGCTAGAAACCCATCAATCTCTCCCTCAGTTTCCACAAAATTTTTAAATGCAGCAAAAGGTACCTTCTTTCTAGCAACCACATTATTATCGTACGGTACCTCTGCTGCTGCAGCTCCTCTTTCCCGGAGCGCCTGCTGTGCTGCAACTGCGGCCTGCACACGCACCACAATGTCAGCTGAGGGGTTGGGGCCAAAATGTGCCAGCCTTATTTGCACTGCCCGGTTAAATTGTATTTCCTCGGGTGTTAAATCCAAGGTACTGGGCACGTTGACTCTTTCCATTCCCGTTGCTGCATCCATCTCCATTAGCAAAGCAATAATCTCCCGTTTCTTTAAATTGCTTGCTGACCTTCCTCGGCGTTCCAATATGTCCTTAAGTGTAGCACGCCTTAATTCCTCGTACTGCATGTCTTGTAGCTGACCTCCAGTGCTGTAGGATTCATCCCGTCGCTTGCCACCAATTGTTAAGACACCTCCAGTGTCTTTAAGCCAAACCGCCGTTTAGTATACCTTCCCCGGCTGCAGTACAGTCTCCGTTCGCTTAATCTGTAACACACGAACCAAATGCAGGGGAAGCGGCAATCTCCCGACCGAGCTCCGTGAACGGCTCCAAACTCCCGAACGGCAATACACGAACTGCTGGTAACCGTCGAACAGCAATATTCCCCAAGCGGCTTTCGTTCCATCCAGCAGTCTCTAAACGTGAAGAAGAAATCCCCCCAATAACGAGACAGAAGCTCCGCATTGAGGGTCAAACAGAATCTGGTTTTACTGTGGGCTACCTGCCCGTATTTATGCAGGTCTCCCACCTGGTGGACACTCCCCTAGGGGACCAAATGGGAGACTTAAACTACAGACAGATAGAGGGACATTTCAGACACACAGTCACATATTTTACCCACAGTGCATTATGATTCCCTCCCCTCTGCCCTGGAGTTAATTACCAAGTAACTCAATTAACTCCAGGACAAGGACAGTCGCCATCTTAGACATAAAATAATAAAAGACATAAAAATACATAACTACATGAAAACTGAACATTTCCCATTCGTATTACATGTCCCCAGATAGCCTGGATCTGAGTGCATATTATTAGCGAATAGCGCTCAGATCCCACACACATAGTTCAATCGCCATGGAGTCAAAGTTCTTACAGTCTTTCGGTATACGAATGACTCCATGGGAGGGCTATCTGGGTTAAGTCTTTTCGTATGCTCTCAATCTCCCGAACGGCCGGTGTTCGCATGCTTTCGTGGAGGCAGCCAGGCGTTCCCTTGTTTCAGCGGTGTTCGGCAGAAAAAGTGTCCGTTTTCAGTTCCATAGAATTAGAGCCAAACACCGCTGGGCGTTCGTGTGATTTAAAATGGCCGCTGCCTCGTGGTCGACATACGAACGACGACCACCCTGAATTCGGTTTAATTGAGAAGTGTCTGCGGTTAACCACAACGTTCTAATTGGGATCACTTCGTTAACCAGCAGCACACTCCTCACTTGGGTGGCCGTTCGTTCGGCAGGTTTGTTCGGGAAAAAGAGTCATTCGAATGGCTGGGCTATAGAAACCAGCCATTCATACGAACGGGGGACAAACAGACGAACGTGGTAAAAATCCAAGCAGACAGATGGTTCTGTCACATGTACCATAACCACTGACATTGTGTAAAAATTACTAACAATTGCTGTTTTATGTTATATGTATAATACCATAACTGTTACTAACTGATCTGTGACTTTAAAACTGTATTATAACCACTTACTAACTGTACCATAACCACTGACTGTAAAGATGAGGTTACTAGAATGTGATATAGTTGGTTAGTCAAAGTTGATTTATAGTATGGATAATTGTAGAGATGAAATTGTTGAAATGTTATGTGATCGGTTAGTTTATATGAATTAATAGCGTGGATAGTTGTATGGTTTGAATAATAGTTACATTGATAAGTGTATAGTCTTTGGAGGGTTTTTGATTTAATTTCGTGTTTGCGACGTCGTGATATTGTTGAGCATGTGAAGATCCTGTGTGTCCGTGCATGTGTGTGTTTGGGTCTAGTGACTGTGCAATGTGGTGCTGGTGATAAGGAGATTGGTGTGACTGTTGAAACTGTGTGTATATTTGTACAGCTTTTTGAATCAGACGTTCTGTTGAAATAGGACAAAAAGATAATGGTTCAGCGCTAAATGATCTAAAAGAAACTAAAATAAAGTGTAAAAGCAGCAACCTATAAAAATGAGGTCCCTCAACAAGCCTCACATGGAATAGGATAGACAAAAATGGGGAAATAGGTCGCGCTAAAGGGACAGGGAGGTAAAATAAATAGAATAAATAAATATGATAAAAAAGTCCCAAATAATAGATAAACCTGTGTTGTTCTAGGAGAGTATAAAGTCCAAAAGGGTGTCTGAATCTTCTTATGTTGAGGATGTCTTGGTTCGCTTGTCAATATGTAGATACATAAAAGAAATAAAAAAGAACTCCAATAGTGTAGGGTGTCGACAAAATTTCCAGATGTGAGTCTGTAAGTAGATAAAGAACTCACCTTGGCATGAGCAAAAAAACTTGCTCAAGTATTCTTAGCGTTCAGTGGCGTCAATCCCCCACTGGTCGGATATAGGTGATGAGGTCCTGAATAATTCCTCGATATGTAAAGAGATGGGAGACGTATATAGTGCTCACTGAATTATATTAAAAACAAATAAAATGGTAGAATACTCACATGTATATGAGCAGGAACTACTGCTCAGTATGATGGCGCAGGTGGTACAATCCCCACCTTAGGATTCTTGGAAAGTAACGTACTTCAATCCAAATCGGTGACCAGGTAATTCAAATTAAAAAGGAAGGAATTAAAAATATATATAGGCAAAAATAAAAGCCAGTATTCCTTTATTAAAATATAATATATCAGTATATAAAACAAACAAATAATAGCCAAAACGCGTTTCACCACACAGGGCTTTATCAAATGGCATTAAAAAGAGAGAAAAACCTGGTACAATAACTACTTTTATAAACTAAAAGATACAGATAAGCATTTGAATTTTGGCGCCAAAATTACGTCACTCATAGAATATGCATAGTTTAAAACAATTTTAAAAGTAAAGATTTAAGATATAGCAGCATTTAATAATGCAATTTAAAGATATTTCTAAGTTTAAAATAATAAAACGAGCATTATTAACATTGTAGTACACATGTAAATATGATGTCATTATGGAGCATGTGGTCGCGACCTATATATGCTCAAAAGGCAAAAAGAGAGCTGCTGCAGGAAACATCCTGCAATATGTATAACAATAAGCAAAGTACAAATGGAAAAATATGTATATAAAAATTTAAAATATGTATGTAAAAATAAGCAAAGTAAAATCCAAAATGAAAAATTAATACATAAAAAAAAATTAATTAATATAATAAAATAAGAAAGAATGAAAAAAAAATAAAAATAAAAAAGAAGAAGGGGAAAAAACATGTTATTGTGAAAAATCTTTGAATTTTATAAAAAATTAAAAAGGTCGAATTCTACATTTAGTCCTTGGGGTGATAGGGTTTTGAGTTGAAAAACCCAATTCATCTCTCTTTTTCCCAAAATATTTTTCATATCTCCTTCTCTCCATGGCATGGCAACTTTTTCTATCCCAGTAACTTTAAGAACACTGGGGTCTTTATTGTGAAATAAAAAATGCTTAGACACTGAATGGTTGTCGTATCCTTTTTTGATGTTGCAACAATGTTCTGCCATATCTGGCAAGGTTCAGAGACCTCTCTTAAGTTGTTTTTAGAATTTTTAAACAACAATGATAAAGATATAATTTTAACTTCAAATTATAGTAAGGTATCTATTGATTTTTTGGATCTTAACATTTTTATTCAAGAAGGTAATATTCAAACTAAGACCTTCTTTAAAGAAGTTTGTACCAATACTATCATAGATCATACAAGTTGTCATTATAAACCCTGGCTAGATGGGATTCCAAAAAGTCAATTTCTTCGTCTTCATCGCAACTGTTGTCTATCAAATGATTTTAAAATCCAATCTACCTCATTGAATAATAAGTTCTTAGAAAAAAACTATGAACCAGAAAAATTGAATGCAGCATTAAAAGAAGTTACTGCAAAAGAAAGAAAAGACCTTTTAGTATATAAAGCTAAAAAGTAAGACCCCCCAAAATTGCCTATCATTTTAGACTTTAATAAGAAAAATAAAGATATAAAAAAAATCATTAATAAACACTGGCACATTCTTAAACAGGACGATCTTTTAAAAGACTGTATTCCTGATAAACCAAATGTGATTTTTAGAGGGGCCCCAAATTTTAAGAAAATTCTAACAAAAAATTATACTAAAATTACCTCATCAAAGGAGAATTTTCTGTCAAAACCTAAAGGTTTTTTTAAATGTAACAAATGTATTGTATGTAAATCCACAAATCCAAATACCAATACTAAAACGACCCATTTCTCTTCCACCATTACCAAAACTATGTACCCGATTAAAGACTTTATAGGATGTAACACTAAAAATGTTATTTACCTACTAGAATGTCCATGTGGTTTTCAATATGTTGGCATGACAACAAGGTGTTTAAAGATTAGATTGGCAGAACATTGTCGCAACATCAAAAAAGGATACGACAACCATTCAGTGTCTAAGCATTTTTTATTTCATAACAAAGACCCCAGTGTTCTTAAAGTTACTGGGATAGAAAAAGTTGCCATGCCATGGAGAGGAGGAGATATGAAAAATATTTTGGGAAAAAGAGAGATGAATTGGGTTTTTCAAAACCCTATCACCCCAAGGACTAAATGTAGAATTCGACCTTTTTAATTTTTTATAAAATTCAAAGATTTTTCACAATAACATGTTTTTTCCCCTTCTTCTTTTTTATTTTTATTTTTTTTTCATTCTTTCTTATTTTATTATATTAATTAATTTTTTTTTATGTATTAATTTTTCATTTTGGATTTTACTTTGCTTATTTTTACATACATATTTTACATTTTTATATACATATTTTTCCATTTGTACTTTGCTTATTGTTATACATATTGCAGGATGTTTCCTGCAGCAGCTCTCTTTTTGCCTTTTTCCCCTTTTTTTCTTCTCCTCCCCTCCCTCCCCTTGTTAGGTTTCCCTATGCTGTTTTTATAGGGCTAGTTCCCTAGCCCTTATATGCCCTCCATTTGTTGTGTTTGAAGCCGAGAGACGGGCGGAATATTTCTGTGCCGATCTCTCGGCTTCAGCATACATTTCCCACAATGCTTAGTTCCGATCACGTGTTTTTTTATTTACTATCGAAATAAACGCTCGTTTTACTATTTAAATTACAGAGACATCTTAACATTCCTTCCTATTATGCCTTTACATCCTTAATTTTAACTTTTGAGCATATATAGGTCGCGACCACATGCTCCATAATGACATCATATTTACATGTGTACTACAATGTTAATAATGCTCGTTTTATTATTTTAAACTTAGAAATATCTTTAAATTGCATTATTAAATGCTGCTATATCTTAAATCTTTACTTTTAAAATTGTTTTAAACTATGCATATTCTATGAGTGACGTAATTTTGGCGCCAAAATTCAAATGCTTATCTGTATCTTTTAGTTTATAAAAGTAGTTATTGTACCAGGTTTTTCTCTCTTTTTAATGCCATTTGATAAAGCCCTGTGTGGTGAAACGCGTTTTGGCTATTATTTGTTTGTTTTATATACTGATATATTATATTTTAATAAAGGAATACTGGCTTTTATTTTTGCCTATATATATTTTTAATTCCTTCCTTTTTAATTTGAATTACCTGGTCACCGATTTGGATTGAAGTACGTTACTTTCCAAGAATCCTAAGGTGGGGATTGTACCACCTGCGCCATCATACTGAGCAGTAGTTCCTGCTCATATACATGTGAGTATTCTACCATTTTATTTGTTTTTAATATAATTCAGTGAGCACTATATACGTCTCCCATCTCTTTACATATCGAGGAATTATTCAGGACCTCATCACCTATATCCGACCAGTGGGGATTGACGCCACTGAACGCTAAGAATACTTGAGCAAGTTTTTTTGCTCATGCCAAGGTGAGTTATTTATCTACTTACAGACTCACATCTGGAAATTTTGTCGACACCCTACACTATTGGAGTTCTTTTTTATTTCTTTTATGTATCTACATATTGACAAGCGAACCAAGACATCCTCAACATAAGAAGATTCAGACACCCTTTTGGACTTTATACTCTCCTAGAACAACACAGGTTTATCTATTATTTGGGACTTTTTTATCATATTTATTTATTCTATTTATTTTACCTCCCTGTCCCTTTAGCGCGACCTATTTCCCCATTTTTGTTCTGTTGAAATAATCTTCTGATTCACAAGGCTGTTGGTCCTTTGTCTTGTATGTTTAAAAAAATAAAAAAAAGTAGGGAGTAGCCTGTCCTGGTGGCCGCATGGCCTCCATGTAGCAGTCTTCACTTAAATTTAGTGCAGGGTGTACATGTGGCTGTAACTAGTAGGCTGGAATTCTATGATCAGTTTCTATACATTGACTGTTGGAAACTGATTGTTGAAAAACTGCCTTGGTGAGTTAAACTGTGTCATATGAGAAACAATGTAGCCATATGGTGGTCAGAACTAAGGCCTTAATTACAACTGCTTTGGACATCCCCTCCCTCCCTGGCATCTGATTACCAAACCCCCTATTCATCCTCCAGAGCCAGAGTAGTTACGCCCCTATTCTTCTTCCCAAGATAAAAACTGGTATAGTCAGTAATTGCACTCCCCTGCTCTACTGTCCCCGCCTACCCACATACCTATCTGTTCCTGTGTTTCAAACTCTTGTATTTCTGTACTACTCCCCTTCCCCCTAATCAATGATCAATGGTATAAGATGGTATATTGTCTTTTTTTAGTTACTGGATGGGCCCCTCCCAGCTTTGTCCAAAATGTCCCCTTTTACTAAAATACAAACTGAAATGTTTAATTTATCTTAGAACTAAAGATTTAATCAAGCCTAGATATCAGGGTGGACAGTGATTAAAATAAGTAATAATAAAATAGGGACATAATTAATTAAAGTCTATTTGCTTCATTAGACTTTAGGGAGGCACTCTAGGGCCACCTACTGGCCATCTTCGGGAGTTACATTGATAATACATTGTTTATAACAGATAGAAGTAGGATTGCTTACCCTATTTTAATATATTTATTGCTATAAGGTTTTATTTTATGTATAAATATATTAAAAGTTAAGTTTTATTATTAGACCCATAAAGATTATTTTGATACAATTATCCTCTGGTTACACCTACTGGTAGGTTTTTGGTTTAACACTTTAAAAAAAAAATGTTTTTTCATCCACCAAATGCTGACTAATAAAATTAGCTCACCCCCTTACACCTATCTTACTACCCCTAGACTGGAACCTATTATTGAGCAGCCTTGCCGAAGTCCCATATTAACCCGACAGATGACTGGTAGCGTCCAACCCCGACATTACCAAATGCCCCTCAGACTTACATCAGGCCCAACACACGTGGATGAGAATGGCCAAACACAGCGGGCAGATCCAGTGTTTGTATATCTCCCCTTCACTACAACTGATTTATTTAACTGGAAGACTCATAACTCTTCATACACTGACAAACCTCAAGTTATGACAGATTTGGTTACTTCTATTATCCAAATGTCGATCCAAATTGGAACGTGAATGGTGCTGACTGTCAGGGTTTCTTTGCTGTTTTAAACAGCAACCCTTTCTGTGTCAGTGAGTGAGTTTTCAGCTGCAATTACTATCAGCTCCTTTTGCTTGTTGCCACGGTTACTCACCTGAGAGTAGTAATCAACCCTGCTGCTAATCAGTGCTGCCTATTTAAGCAGCAAATCCCAGAACCTCCTTGCCCTTGCGTGGTTTCCTGTTCCCCAGAAGTCTCCTTGTTCCTGTGTTTCCTGTTTGCTCCTGGTTCCTGACTCCGGCCTTGTTCCTGACTCCGCTGCTCTCCGTGCTCCTGATCCTGGCTTGTCTGACTACCCGCTCTGGTGACTGACCCCTGCTTGATTCCTGGACTTTGCTTTTGTTATTTATTTGTTATTTATTAATAAAGGTGTGTTTGCATCTAGTTCTGTCTCTGTCTGGTTCCTGGTCCCTGACATTACGCAAGGGCCATGAATACAGATGGTACAGGCAAGACACCTATACCTAACCTACTTACCCGGTGGGACCAGCAGAACCACTATTTGGACCAGTATGCCCATCTGGATCCAGTACCCGGCCAGCCTGCGATTGCGGCCGTCTCTGCCTCACTTCCTGTTCTAGCACCGGTTGTAGCCCCCAAACCTGTAGCGGCTAGAGGAATGACTGGGTCTGTCCCGCTCCCTCAGTGTTTTGGGGGCAACCCAGCTCAGTGCAAAGAATTTATAAATCAGGTTAAAGGATACCTTGAAATCCTGCCCCAGGCATTTCCTACAGACAGTGACAAAGTTCACTTCATGATTTCTTTGCTGTCTGAAAAGGCCCTAGCTTGGGCAAAACCTCTCTGGGAGGCAGAGAAGCCTATTATTTACAATTACCCTGAATTTGTTGCGTCCTTTAAAAGGGTTTTTGATATTCCAGCTCGCTCCACCCCTACTGCCGAACTACTCATGTCTAATGCTCAAGGCACAAAAACTATTGTCGAGTATGCCAGTGAATTCCGTACCATGGCAGCAGAGGGTGGCTGGAACAACGAGACTCTTGTGGCTGCCTTTGCACAGGGCCTCTCCGATGTGTTTAAAAATGAGATTGCAGCCAGAGAATTACCTAAAGATCTCGAGGAACTGATATCAGTTGTCACCCTCATTGACATCAGACTCCGAGAGAGATCCTCATCCAGGGAGCGCCTGCGGAGGCCTCCTGTATATTTGGCACCGAGCTTTTCTTGCCCACCCAAACCTCCCTCACCTCCCATGCCTCCTGGTCCTGAGTCCTCTGTCTGTGTGGAGCCAAGGCGGTTAGGCTTCTCACGCCTCTCGGTTGAGGAGAGAGCCTTTAGGAGGAGGGAGGGCCTGTGCCTATACTGCGGACACCACGGTCACATGTTAAAGTTTTGCCCGATTCGTCCGGCAAAGGGCCCGCACCCAAGATACTGTCAGGGGCAGATCTTAGGTGGTCTTTCTGCAGACCCAAAGATATATGTGGGCAAACCCTTGGTGCCTATTATCCTCTCCTGGCCTGATTCATCCATTAAAACCCGGGCATTTCTTGATTCTGGGGCCGCAGGCTTGTTTATAGATTGTGCATTTGCATCAAAGCACTCTATACCCTTACAGCCTCGCGACTTTCCACTAGCCTTCGAAGCCATCGATGGCAGACCAATACAGCCAACCCACGTGACCCAAGAAACCGTGCCCATATCTCTGGCTGTAGGGGCTCTACATCATGAGACGATCCAATTCCAGGTCATTTCCTCTCCATATTACCAGGTTGTTTTGGGATACCCTTGGTTACAGAAGCATAACCCCATAATTGATTGGCGCAAAGCTGAGATATTATCATGGTCCCAGCAATGCACATTTTCCTGTCTCCAGAAACCGGTCAAAGTTTTGGGCACATGTTCTGCCTCTTCCTTACCCGCTGAGTACCAAGAATTCCAAGATGTATTTGATAAAGGTCAAGCCAGCGTTCTGCCACCGCACCGTCCGTATGACTGTGGTATCGAACTCCAACCTGGTGCCATTCCTCCCCGTGGCCGGATTTATCCACTGTCTGTAGCAGAGAATCGAGCCATGGAGGAGTATGTTACCGATGCACTTGCTAAGGGATTTATTCGGAAGTCATCTTCTCCTGCCGGGGCCGGCTTTTTCTTTGTGAAAAAAAAAGATGGCGAGTTGAGACCCTGTATCGACTATAGGGGTCTCAATCGCATTACTATTAAGAATGCCTACCCCATTCCATTGATCACGGAGTTATTTGACCGCCTCAAGGGAGCAACGGTCTTCACTAAACTTGATCTGAGAGGGGCATATAATCTCGTCCGGATAAAAAAGGACCACGAATGGAAAACCGCATTTAACACCAGGAGCGGCCATTACGAATACCTAGTAATGCCCTTTGGTCTTTGCAATGCTCCGGCGGTTTTCCAAGAATTTATAAACGACGTCCTGCGAGATATGCTGCAGCAATGTGTGGTGGTTTATCTCGATGATATTCTTATCCATTCCACATCTCTCGAGAACCATCAAGCAGACGTTTCTCGTGTTCTACAGAGACTTAGAGAAAATAATCTGTTCTGCAAATTGGAGAAATGTGAGTTTAACTGCAAACAGGTCACATTCTTGGGATATGTTATCTCAGATGCTGGATTCTCTATGGATCCAGAGAAACTTTCGGCTGTACTAAAATGGCCTCGACCTACGGGTCTTCGCTCTATACAACGTTTTCTGGGCTTCGCCAATTATTATCGGAAGTTCATACGCAACTTTTCTTCCTTGGTTAAACCTCTCACGGACATGACCAGGAGAGATGCTGATCCACAGCATTGGTCACAGGAGGCCATTACTGCCTTTGAGTCTCTCAAAGTCGCCTTTGCTGCTGCTCCTATACTGGCACACCCTAACCCTGCCTTACCATTCATTCTGGAAGTCGATGCGTCTGAGACAGGAGTAGGCGCCCTCCTGTCTCAACGTCCTAACCCTGAGAGCTCCAGGCATCCGTGCGGGTATTTCTCGAGGAAATTGAACCCGGCGGAATGCAATTACCAGATTGGTGATAGAGAACTTCTAGCCATAATTTTAGCTCTCAAAGAATGGAGGCACCTTCTTGAAGGTACTTCAGTGCCAATCCTCATCCTCACAGACCACAAGAATCTTACATATCTTTCCGAGGCTAAGCGGCTTTCCCCCCGGCAAGCTAGATGGGCTCTTTTCCTATCAAGATTCAACTATGTGGTTTCTTACTTGCCCGGTACTAAAAACATTCGGGCTGATGCCTTGTCTCGACAGTTCTCCCCTCCATCCAGAGAGGAGATAACCCCTACTCCTGTGATTCCTCCGGACCATATACTGGCAACCATCCGCACTAGCCTCACATCACCCCTAGGCGAGGAGATTCTGGCTGCACAAATTAATGCTCCTCCAGAGAAACCTAATGGCCATTGTTTTGTACCGATTAACCTCCGTACTAAACTATTAAGTACATACCACGACTCCAAAGCAGCTGGACATCCAGGCAAAAACCAGTTAATTTGGTCCGTCTCCCGGCAATTTTGGTGGCCTAGTCTCCGTTCGGATGTCACCGCTTTTGTAGCTGCCTGTCCTGTGTGCGCTCAAAATAAAACCCCACGACGCCCTCCAGTGGGTCTCCTGCAAACAATACCTAATGGTGAACGACCCTGGACCCACTTGTCCATGGATTTTATCGTTGATCTTCCGGTCTCCCATGGCAATACAGTCGTTCTCATGGTTGTTGACCGATTCTCGAAGATGTCACATTGCATTCCCTTGAAAAAACTACCTACTTCCCAGGAACTTGCAACAATTTTTGCTCGGGAGGTCTTTCGTTTGCATGGGTTACCTAAAGTGATAGTCTCAGATAGGGGTAGCCAGTTCGTGTCCAGATTTTGGAGAGCCTTTTGTACACAAATGGGAATTCAGCTTTCCTTCTCCTCGGCCTACCACCCGCAATCCAATGGTGCAGCAGAACGAGCTAACCAAACACTGGAACAGTTTCTGCGTTGCTACATTTCTGACCACCAGAACAACTGGTCTGATCTGCTACCCTGGGCGGAGTTTGCCCACAATAGTGCGATTAATGCCTCTTCCCGGCTATCCCCATTCTTGGCGAACTATGGGTTTCAACCGTCCATGTTGCCTGATACGTTTTTGCCACAGGGGCTACCGGCATTGGAGGAACATCTCAGGGAACTCCGTTCCACTTGGGTGCAGGTTCAGAACTCTTTGCAACGCGCAATGCAGAAATACAAACTCCAGGCCGACCGCAGACGCCTTCCTGCTCCTACCTATCAGGTCGGAGAGAGGGTCTGGCTGTCTTCTCGCAACCTACGCCTCCGTGTTCCCTCACAAAAACTGGCACCCCGATACGTTGGGCCATTTCGTATTCTTCGAAGGGTTAACCCTGTAGCTTACGCACTTGACCTCCCTGCTAACATGCGCATCTCAAATGTTTTCCATGTTTCCCTCTTGAAACCGTTGGTTTGTAATCGCTACACCACCTCAGTGCCACGTCCACGTCCTGTTCTGGTTGACAATCATGAGGAATATGAAATACGCAGCATCATTGACTCACGAGTCTTCAGAGGACAGATCCAATACTTGGTGCACTGGAAAGGATACGGTCCAGAGGAACGCTCCTGGGTTCCAGCCTCTGATGTCCATGCACCATCCCTCCTTCGTTCCTTTCACGCCCGCTTCCCCATGAAGCCCGGACCCACCAGCAGAGATGGGGGGAGTCGTTGAGGGGGAGGTACTGTCAGGGTTTCTTTGCTGTTTTAAACAGCAACCCTTTCTGTGTCAGTGAAAGAGTTTTCAGCTGCAATTACTATCAGCTCCTTCAGCATGTTGCCACGGTTACTCACCTGAGAGTAGTAATCAACCCTGCTGCTAATCAGTGCTGCCTATTTAAGCAGCAAATCCCAGAACCTCCTTGCCCTTGCGTGGTTTCCTGTTCCCCAGAAGTCTCCTTGTTCCTGTGTTTCCTGTTTGCTCCTGGTTCCTGACTCCGGCCTTGTTCCTGACTCCGCTGCTCTCCGTGCTCCTGATCCTGGCTTGTCTGACTACCCGCTCTGGTGACTGACCCCTGCTTGATTCCTGGACTTTGCTTTTGTTATTTATTTGTTATTTATTAATAAAGGTGTGTTTGCATCTAGTTCTGTCTCTGTCTGGTTCCTGGTCCCTGACACTGACATGCCCCAACTAAGTGCTTATCGGGAAGCCATAATTGCTGGCATGAAGGAAGGAGGGAAGAAGGCAATTAATATGTCAAAGATGGCTGAGGTGTTGCAAAAGGTTGATGAGTCATGTAATGCTTTTTATGAGAGACTGCTTGAGTCAAATAGATTGTACACTCCTTTCAATCCTGAAGCCCCTGAAAACTTCCAAATGATAGACTCAGCATTTGTCAGCCAGGCCCAAGGTGATATTAAAAGGAAATTACAGAAATTAGAGGGATTTGTAGGGATGTCCATATTACAGCTAATGGAGATTGCAAATAAAGTATATATGAATAGGGAGACGGAGGTAAAGCGGGAGGAAGAACGTAAGATGAGGAAAAAGGCAGATATGCTAGCGGTAGCTATCTTAAGTGTAGAAAGACAGGGAAGTGAATAGAGGAGACGAGAATAGGCTGAGCAAGGGACCTTTAAGTAGGAATCAATGTGCGTATTGTAGAAAGGAGGGACATTGGAAGAGTGAGTGTCCACAGAGAGAGCAGTATGAAGGTGATAGACAAGGAGAGAGAAGGGTACGAGGAGGTTATAGTGGTAGTTATAGAGGAAGAGGAAGTTTTAGAGGGAATGATGGGAATAGTAGAGGAAGTGTTCAAGGAGACAGATACTATCCACCCACGCAGAGACCTAGAGAAAGAGAGGATAGAGATTTTGTGGGTCTGGCTGATACGATCATGGAAGACTATTGATACCGACCGGGCTCCATTTCCACTTGGTCAAGCGGACCCTATGGTCAATGTAGCAATAGGGGGAAAGAGAAGTTCTTTCATGATCGACACAGGTGCTGAACATTCTGTGGTGACTAAGATGGTGGCTCCGCCTTCGGGGAAGACTATAACTGTGATAGGAGCTACTGGGAGAAGTGCAGCTAGACCGGTTCTTAAGAGTCGCACTTGTATTCTGGGAGGCCATGTGGTGAAGCATTAGTTCCTATATATGCCAGAGTGTCCGATTCAACTTTTAGGACGAGATCTATTATCGAAGCTTTAAGCTCAGATAACCTTTTACCTAATGGATCAACATCTCTGAAGTTTAAGGGATTACCAGGCATAATGGCGATATCGGTGCCAAGGGAAGAAGAATGACGCTTCTATTCCATAGTGACAAGTGTTAATCCTAAGAGTGATGTATCCTTATTTGACATTCCAGGAGTATGGGAAGAAAATAATCCTCCAGGACTTGCTTGTAATATCCCACCAATACATATTGAGTTAAAGCTCGGGGTGTATCCTGTTAGCCTTTGTATGTTGTTCTTTTATCTACCCCAACAGCTGTAAAGGTGGCGGAAGTGACTCCTTGGATTCATCATTCTACGATTAAACCAGCGGCAGACTCTTGGCAAGCTACTCCAGATCCTGAGAATCCTTGCAGGACCCGGTTGAAGCGCATAACCCAGTTGGATTGAACATGTCGTGAGAAAAAGTACGAGGGGATATCGAGACATTCTAGTTAAAAGTCTACAGAGATCATCAAGTAGGTGTTTTGACGGCCATAATAAAGCCTGACCACCTGCCTACGTGTCATAGCCAGAGTATCTCGAAGGGATCTCTGTGAAGGAAAGTGAGGATCAGAAGAACAACATCCTTGCAGCCCTCACAATCGGGAAGCTGAGAGGCCATCGCACGGTCGAAGAAAAATGAGGATTTCAGGAATAATGTGTTTTATTATGTGTCTTAGTATTTTTATGATTTTTCAGGAAGGTAGGAGTACAGACATACCGAATTGCGATAGTTGCATTAAGACTACTAAAACAGGTAACCAAATATCCCAAACTCTCATCTGGCACTCACAGTATGAATGTAAGGGATCTGTATCTAAATGTAGATATTTGGATATTGATTATAGTGTGTGCAAGCCAATATCAGGAGAGTCTAAATGTTTCGATCCCCAATTCCAACCCCGTACAATTTGGTTGGTAATTCGGAATAGTAACTCCCAGGGGACATTAATAAATAGGACTGTGATAAGCACCATACATTCCACGGGTATTCTATTATTTGATGCATGTAAGGCGATTTCGGGTAGTGGAAGACTTTGGAATGTATGTGGTAATCTTAAATGGGAATGAACTTAAGTATTTATCATTAAACCCATATGTCCCAGTAAAAGATCTACTGATCATGACTGCCCAAATAGAGACTAACTTCTGCCCCTATTGGTCATGTGTAGGTTGGGCAACCGGGGAAAAACAGTGGATCAAGATTTGATTATCCAAAGGTTGCCTACCATACTGTAAAACTATGTGTGTAACCCCGTTCACATGACCATTTCCAATCTGTAGCACTTTATTGACAGGTTCGGAGGTCTGTTTGGGTTCCAAATATATATGGCACAGGAGTAGATCCAGGAACAATAATATATGTAGGTCTTGAAACTGAGACAGTGGCAACCCAAACTCATCAGGTTTCTCATTCCTTCTATGAGGAGATGAGTGTTGAGGATAAAATTCCCCATAATGTTAAGAACCTATTTATTGATTTGGCTGAGGGTATTGCAGGTAGTCTTAATGTAACTAATTGCTATGTGTGTGGAGGTACCAATATGGGAGACCAGTGGCCATGGGAGGCAAAGGAAATATGGTACCCTGGCTCTGAGACATATGAACAACAGATACCTTTCCAGTCTGATTATCAAGTAAGTGTTAGAAGTAAATCGGAATGGTGGTTAAAAACCTCCATTATAGGTCATGTTTGTATAGCCAGGAAAGGGACAATGTATAACACGTCTGTAGGTGAGCTAACTTACTTGGGACAAAAAGCCTATAATGTTAATACTAAAAATACTACTTGGTGGTCAGCTTCAAATGTCTCGGAACCTACTAATCCGTTTGCCAATTACACTCATTTAAAGGAGGTATGGTTTGACTTATCGGCTACATCTAGTTGGAAAGCCCCAGCAAATTTACACTGGATTTGTGGTAAGAAAACTTATTCGGAGTTACCACAAGATTGGGAAGGGGCATGTGTATTAGGTATGCCAAAGCCATCCTTCTTCTTGTTGCCAATCGAAACAGGAGAGACCTTGAATATAGGTAGCTGGGAAGATGATGAGTGGCCCCCCCAACGTATTATTAATTATTATGGACCTGCTACTTGGGCAGAAGATGGCACTTATGGATATAGAACTCCGATATATATGCTCAACTGCATTATTAGACTACAGGCGGTGGTTGAGATTATTACTAATGAGACAGCTCAAGCGCTTAATCTTCTAACTAAGCAAAATACCAAGATGTGATCAGCCATATACCAGAATAGGCTAGACCTTGATTACTTACTAGCAGTAGAAGGAGGTGTATGCGGAAAGTTTAATCTAAGTAACTGTTGTCTTCACATAGATGATGAAGGGCAGGCAGTGGCTGAACTTACAAGCCACATGGTTAAATTTGTGCATGTACCTACTCAGGTCTGGAATGGGTATAACCTAAGTAGTTGGTTTGGAAGTTGGTATGAGCAGCTTGGAGGAATTAAGACATTAGTAGGAGGAGTAGAATTTATTATATTTTTTTTGTGCCTCCTCCTGCCCTGTCTAATTCCACCAGTGGTAAGGTCCCTACGTAGTATTATAGAGAGTACTATAGAGAGAAAGACAGCTGCCCATGTAATGGCTGTCTGGAAGATATGATCCCCTAGCCCGAAGAGAATATATTCAGGATGAAGAATGTTGAAGGAGTTTTTAAGATGCTTACAAGGTCTACTCTGGTTCAATGGCTACTTGAGAGATGTAGGTAAAACTGTGATTGGTGATGCATCTGGAATAATGTTATATCAGAGGCATCAAAGGGGGGAATGTGATGGGATTCCAGCATGGTCAAAATTTAGTAGGCCAAAATCTCCATGTGGCATATGTGTATGTTGTGTCAGTTGGTTAGCTACATGTAGCTAGGATACTGTCATCAGTGTACTGAGCATGTGCAGGAATGCAGGAACTGAAATTGCACTTATTTCCTTTGTCTTGGATGGGCCATGTGGTTTGACTAGATGTACAAGTCTATATTCTGCTCATTGATTGGTTAAAGGTATATGTGGGTGTAGCTATTAATGGGAGGAGTTATAGTGCTATATAAGGAATGTACACTATGTGTTGGTCTCTCAGAATGTTGGAACAGGAGTTCATCTGAGACCCGATCGGTAATGTGAATAAAGGCCTCTTACTTCCTGAAGATTTGTGTCCATATCTCTGTGTTTGGCTTCTGCATGCTTACACTGCTACAGAATAGCCTTTCAGTTGAAGTGGTAGAGGTTAACACAGTAAAGGAGTTTAAACATGCGTGGGATAGGCATAATGCTATCCTAACTATACTCTACCACTTCAGCTGGAAGGCTATTCCATGCATCCACTACCCTCTCAGTAAAGTAATACTTCCTGATATTATTTTTAAACCTTTGCCCCTCTAATATAAGACTATGTCCTCTTGTTGTGGTAGTTTTTCTTCTTTTAAATATAGTCTCCTCCTTTACTGTGTTGATTCCCTTTATATATTTAAATGTTTCTATCATATCCCCCCTGTCTCGTCTTTCCTCCAAGCTATACATGTTAAGATCCTTTAACCTTTCCTGGTAAGTTTTATCCTGCAATCCATGAATCAGTTTAGTAGCCCTTCTCTGAACTCTCTCTAAAGTATCAATATTAGAGAGAGTTCAGAGAAGGGCTACTAAACTGGTTCATCGCCTGCGTTCAGTTCTATAAAAGTTAAAAGGGCCCTGTTCGGTGGGATCATTTGTCTAAATGAATGGAACAAGATCCAGGGTAAGATTATTGACACTGTTCGGTAGTTTGTTCATTTTCAAACTACCAAACTAGACTGACCGCAAGCCCTGATTCTCTGGAACTCTTTTGGGCATGGCACCCTGCCTGTGTTCAGTCAAAATAATGACTGCCATAGAATTCCTGAACCCCTGAACTGATCTGGGTGATTTTTGGATATGTTGTTCACCCATATCAGGGCTATCAGGGGATGTAACATTTGTGGGGATATTATGTGTTTTGGGGGTTTTATAGAATTATGTGTTTTTTCTGCAGTATCTGACTC
>OW240917.1:3945093-3977453 GCA_933207985.1 Pelobates cultripes
CACTGCACACTACCTCACACTGCACACTACCTCACACCATGCTGCCACACACTGCACACTACCTCACACCATGCTGCCACACACTGCACACTACCTCACACCATGCTGTCACACAGTGCACACTACCTCACACTGCACACTACCTCACACCATGCTGTCACACACTGCACGCTATCTCACACCATGCTGCCACACACTGCACACTACCTCACACCATGCTGTCACACACTGCACACTACCTCACACCATGCTGTCACACACTGCACACTACCTCACACCATGCTGTGACACAGTACACACTATCTTACACCATACTGCCACACATTGCACACTACCTCACACCATGCTGTCACACACTGCACACTATCTCACACCATACTGTCACACACTGCACGCTATCTCACACCATGCTGTCACACAGTGCACACTATCTTACACCATACTGCCACACACTGCACACTCCAGTGTTACCATGTCTAGTCTGACTTCTGTGTTACCATGTCTATAAGTTTCTAAAACAAGGGTTATAATTATGAATGAGATACAGATTAATCTTGTAAGTATAATGCTGAGCCGGTCCCATTCATAATTATAACCAGCATTTCAGCTTGGGATCGGTGGAGTGTGTATCCGGCTGTCCTCTTCCTCCAGTCTGCAACCTCTGTCTACCAGCAGCTCAGTGAGAATGGAGTGTGTATCCGGCTGTCCTCTTCCTCCTGTCTGCAACCTCTGTCTACCAGCAGCTCAGTGAGAATGGAGTGTGTCCCTGGCTGTCCTCTTCTTCCAGTCTGCAGCCTCTGTCTACCAGCAGCTCAGTGAGAATGGAGTGTGTCCCAGGCTGTCCTCTTCCTCCAGTCTGCAGCCTCTGTCTACCAGCAGCTCAGTGAGAATGGAGTGTGTCCCTGGCTGTCCTCTTCCTCCAGTCTGAGGCCTCTGTCTACCAGGAGCTCAGTGAGAATGGAGTGTGTCCTAGGCTGTCCTCTTCCTCCAGTCTGCAGCTTCTGTCTACCAGCAGCTCAGTGAGAATGGAGTGTGTCCCTGGCTGTCCTCTTCCTCCAGTCTGCAACCTCTGTCTACCAGCAGCTCAGTGAGAATGGAGTGTGTCCCTGGCTGTCCTCTTCCTCCAGTCTGCAGCCTCTGTCTACCAGCAGCTCAGTGAGAATGGAGTGTGTCCCAGGCTGTCCTCTTCCTCCAGTCTGCTGCCTCTGTCTACCAGGAGCTCAGTGTGAATGGAGTGTGTCCCAGGCTGTCCTCTTCCTCCAGTCTGCGGCCTCTGTCTACCAGGAGCTCAGTGAGAATGGAGTGTGTCCCAGGCTGTCCTCTTCCTCCAGTCTGCAGCTTCTGTCTACCTACAGCTCAGTGAGAATGGAGTGTGTCCCAGGCTATCCTCTTCCTCCTGTCTGCGGCCTCTGTCTACCAGGAGCTCAGTGAGAATGGAGTGTGTCCCTGGCTGTCTTCTTCCTCCAGTCTTCAGCCTCTGTCTACCAGGAGCTCAGTGAGAATGGAGTGTGTCCCTGGCTGTCCTCTTCATCCAGTCTGCGGCCTCTGTCTACCAGCAGCTCAGTGAGAATGGAGTCTGTCCCAGACGGTCCTCCATCTCCAGTCTGCAGCCTCTGTCTACCAGCAGCTCAGTGAGAATGGAGTCTGTTCCAGGCGGTCCTCTTTGTCATTCCGTAATATCTCCGCTGGTAGACAGGAGCAGCATATAATAATCCAGGTAAAACAGGTACAGCATACAATAATCCCAGTAGCGTTATGCAGATCCTTCCTTCCCAAGAACTAGACGACGACTTTACAGGGGTTGTACAGTAGGGGACTACATGGGAAACTTAACAACCAATTTCTACCACCATGCACTGCTGTACGAGAGCGATACTCCCACTTGAATATCTAGTTAAGTGGATTATCCCTCCATGCAGCAGAACTGGCTTTTTACATAGAAAATCTATAACTTTAACATTATTCGTGCTATTATCCCAAATGACCGTTCGGCAGATAGCTGGGGTCTGAGCGCATACTTCGTGAAAGTACCGCTCAGATCCCAGCACAATTAGCCAAACGCCACACGAAATGCACTTGAACACACATTCTTCACAAAGTCACAAATACACATAGAGAGATAAAATACCGAAAGACCGGGGCTCCCGAACGGCCTGGAAGCCGATTTTAGTTCCAGGCACTTGACGACCAAATACCGCTGGGCTAACAAAGGATCCAAGATGGCCACCGCCACCTGGTCGGTATCCGAACGGCGTCCACCCTGAACATCTATTAACTGCTGAAAGATACATTGTTGCGATCCTTGATGGGAGCCACACGACCTCCTGTGTGTGGTCTCCCATTCGGTAGTTTGTTCGTTTCACAAACAGTGTTGAAATTCACTGTTCGTGAAACTACTGCATGAATGCTGGTGGCTTTCGTTCCGCCAGCATACGAATGCTCTCGTTCACATAAAATATAAAATAGGGAACATGGACAGTTCAGGTAGTCTTAAAGCCACAATATCACACTAACTTATATACAGTCTTAAGAGGGAAATATAGTCTGAAGTGGCTAGGTTTGCCACACCCCTAATATAATGATGTCGCTACACCTAGTTAATAGCCATCCCTTGTTTTATATGGGACGCTGCCATAATGGTGCCCACACACCATCTCTTCATTGTTTGTCTTTTGGCGCTGACAGTATAGCTATTTCTTATATTATGTATTGAACATTCCACTGCATACGTTTCATCTGTCACGTGACCTCTTAGAAGAGGTTTAGCATGCAGACATATGTTGTACAGCCTCTGCATGCAATGTACTGTACTTCTCATCGGATATATTACTGAGACTACTTTCTGTCCGTACATGATACATGCTTAAGAAAACATTGAAAAGTTATAATATTATTACCAACTCTCTTTCCCCATATATCTAGGGGATACCTCCATACCTCCCCTATGGTTCTCGAACCGTAGATCAGATAAGGCTAAGGCGAGCCTGATCTTATTATTTAACCCCCATCTCACAGCCCAGGAAATGGGGGAGAGGGGGGAATGCAACACATGGCTGAGTTATTAGGGGGAATCCCAACAAGTCTATAGGAAGCGATTCCATGTACGATGAGTAAAGTATCACCCTACGCCTCTTCCATGTACAGCAGTGAGTGTAAATATGTGTTTTTTTAGATTATAACTAAGTCTGTGCCGTATTTATCACTACCCCGTGCTCTCCCTCACACTGTTACACTCTCTGTCCCACAGCCGGCGGACTGGACGACTTAATTAAAAAACTTAGTAGTAGATCTATCCAATATGGATTGTGCCGAGTGATGGACCCCAATACCCAGACACCCCGAATCATCCTTATTCACTGGGTGAGTATCAGGGACACAGAGCTACTACAGTTCAAACAGTTCTGTATTGCTATAGGAATTAACTATACACTGCTAGAATATCTATACACCGCTAGAATATCTATACATTGCTATAATATCTATACACCGCTAGAATATCTATACACCGCTAGAATATCTATACATTGCTATAATATCTATACACCGCTATAATATCTATACATTGCTATAATATCTATACACCGCTATAATATCTATACACCGCTAGAATATCTATACACCGCTAGAATATCTATACACTGCTATAATATCTATACACCGCTATAATATCTATACATTGCTATAATATCTATACACCGCTATAATATCTATACACTGCTATAATATCTATACACCGCTATAATATCTATACACTGCTATATCTATACACCGCTAGAATATCTATACACCGCTATAATATCTATACATTGCTATAATATCTATACACCGCTAGAATATCTATACACCGCTAGAATATCTATACACTGCTATAATATCTATACACCGCTATAATATCTATACATTGCTATAATATCTATACACCGCTATAATATCTATACACTGCTATAATATCTATACACCGCTATAATATCTATACACTGCTATATCTATACACCGCTAGAATATCTATACACCGCTATAATATCTATACATTGCTATAATATCTATACACCGCTAGAATATCTATACACCGCTAGAATATCTATACACTGCTATAATATCTATACACCGCTATAATATCTATACATTGCTATAATATCTATACACCGCTATAATATCTATACACTGCTATATCTATACATTGCTATAATATCTATACACCGCTATAATATCTATACATTGCTATAATATCTATACACCACTATAATATCTATACACTGCTATAATATCTATACATTGCTATAATATCTATACACCGCTATAATATCTATACATTGCTATATCTATACACCGCTATAATATCTATACATTGCTATAATATCTATACACTGCTAAAATATCTATACATTGCTATAATATCTATACACTGCTATAATATCTATACATTGCTATAATATCTATACACTGCTAAAATATCTATACACTGCTATAATATCTATACATTGCTATAATATCTATACACCGCTATAATATCTATACATTGCTAAAATATCTATACACTGCTATAATATCTATACACTGTTATAATATCTATACACCGTTATAATATCTATACACTGCTATAATATCTATACATTGCTATAATATCTATACACCGCTATATCTATACATTGCTATAATATCTATACACCGCTATAATATCTATACATTGCTATAATATCTATACACCACTATAATATCTATACACCGCTATAATATCTATACATTGCTATAATATCTATACACCGTTATAATATCTATACATTGCTATAATATCTGCACACCGCTATAATATCTATACATTGCTATAATATCTATACACCGCTATAATATCTATACACTGCTATAATATCTATACACTGCTATATCTATACATTGTTATAATATCTATACACCGCTATAATATCTATACATTGTTGTAATATCTATACATTGCTATAATATCTATACACTGCTATAATATCTATACATTGCTATAATATCTATACACTGCTATAATATCTATACATTGCTATAATATCTATACACCGCTATAATATATATACACTGCTATAATATCTATACACCGCTATAATATCTATACACCGCTATAATATATATACACTGCTATAATATCTATACATTGCTATAATATCTATACATTGCTATAATATATATACACTGCTATAATATCTATACATTGCTATAATATCTATACACCGCTATAATATCTATATATAATATCACCGCTATAATATATATACACTGCTATAATATCTATACACCGTTATAATATCTATACACTGCTATAATATCTATACACCGCTATAATATCTATACACCGCTATAATATCTATACATTGCTATAATATCTATACACCGTTATAATATCTATACATTGCTATAATATCTATACACCGCTATAATATCTATACACCGCTATAATATCTATACACCGCTATAATATATATACACTGCTATAATATCTATACACCACTATAATATCTATACACCGCTATAATATCTATACATTGCTATAATATCTATACACCGTTATAATATCTATACATTGCTATTTGCACTCCTATAAGGGTATTTACACCCTCTATGGAATATATCAGTAATGTTATAATGATGTCAGCACACCGTATAGAAATATCTAGACATTAAGACTGGACTATCTCTACAGGTTGGGGAGCAGGTGAATGAATCACAGAGAGAAATTTGCAAAGAGCATCTTCCGGCCATCAAGGTCTTCTTCAGGGTAAGTACTGAGCGTTTGTAAATGATTTGTTCATGGAATATCGCTGCACACCAAACAGCGAATGCCCTGGAACTATTTTCGGGATGAAAACCTCGCGGTTCCCGGTCGGTCCTCCAGCGGCACTTAGCCGTGAATCTATGGAACTGTTTTGGGCATGAAATCCTGTGTTCACCTAGGCAAAAATATGACTTTCATAAAATTTCTGAACCCCTTATCTGATCTGGGTGATTTTTGGATATGTTATTCACATAGATCAGGGCTATTAGGGGATATGTTGTGTTTTGGCGTACTTATTGCACTTTATAAAAAAAATGTGGGTTTTTTTCTGTCTAAGGATAATTATTTTATTGTATTATCTACCTTAATTGTATCTGTTACGGTTACTTCCAAGCTGACTGGAAGTTGGACCGCTTGGATATCCTGGTTCCTGATGTTGGAGAGGGAGAGCGCCACTCCGATCAGCATACACAAAGTTCTCCTGTAAGTGTAGAATGCTCCCACTTGCTATTGTACAGCTCGGATACACAGTTCCCTACAAAATGAGTCGAGGCTGCGATTTGAGGGTAACACTAACTGATTTATTGGCACTCATACATGGCAAATTATGCGGTTTATCAGGTCCACGGACAACCCCTTTCCGGACCTGATGAGACAAGGGACAATGCAATGTCCCAACCAATGGCATTACAGTGTATCATTTGAAAATGTTCCCGCTTAGCTTGGAGATAATTGGTTTCAAAGGTTACAATGACCTAATTATCTCCAAGCGCATGAAAATGCCATATTTTATACCCACATGAAAATAACATAAAAATGCATAACTTTTAGGTTTTAATATGAACATAGTCCATTCAACCAGTCTCTGGATAGCTCAGATCTGAGCGCATAAGGTATGCGAATGGCGCTCAGGTCTCACGAACGGTTTATGAAAGTCACAAAATAAAAAGTCTGTTCGTAGGTTTTGGCACGAACGGATGAGACCACCGACACCTTGGCGGGGTTCGTGTAATCCTTTGGCCGATTCTACTTCCATAAGTTTGATGCTTAGGTCCCGTTGTGTATTGGACAATAAAAGATGGCCGCCTCCTCGTGTTCGATATACGAAAGGCACCCACCCTGAAAGAGGTACTTGACTTGCGGTTAACCGCAGAAACCACAGGTTAATTGGGGCCACACTCCATATGGTGGGTGGTCGTTGTTCGGCAGTCTGTTCGTTAAATAGGTTCGTGCTTCTTTCGACTAATTGCATCCGAACGGGGCCACCCCAAGGCTAGTCAATTAGGCTGCGGTTAACCACAAAACCGCAGCTTCATGGAGGTTAATTGGAGGCACACTCCGCTGGTGGGGTGGTCGATAGTTCGTCAGGTCTTTCGTTGCTTTCAAAGGTGACTGGGGTTAAGTGGCGGCACATGCCAAGGGCTGGGTGGTCGGCTCTTCGTATGTACGAATGGGTAACCACGATCATTCATATAATAAGACATAAAACGTATCCAGTGAGAAATAACAAGTCAAAGTATCTATTGTAGTGTCAATATTAACAATGGTACAGAAGCGATGGTCTTGCAGCAGATAGAGGAGCTTTTGTAACAGTATCACAGGCAGAGGGGAGGGATTGTGTAATGTATGTGGGATTGTCGTTCATTTTTACACTCTTTTTATTGGCTTGCATGTTTTGTGTCCTGTGCCCAACAAGGTCCACCTGGGCTTCAACCTTGTTGGGAAACAAGTGTGCCTCCATTAAACTGAGATTCCAGCTTATACTCCAAAACTGTGTGTTGTCCTGTTATTGGAGGGAAAGAAGATTTGCTGCTGTGTCTGCTGTTCCATCTTGCAGGAGACTCAGTGGGGAAAGTCCTTTAAGGACTAGAGCTAATTCCTGAGTGTCGTCCAGTGCCTGGGGGTGTCAGAGCTAACTCCACATTCGGCTCCAGGGAGGAGGTGGCGGTTCCAGGACCCCAGTCGCGACTGGCGGCAAGAGTGCTGAGGTTTGTCCCCTGTTCCTGCTACGCTCTCTGGGCTAGGAGAGGTCTACCCACTGGAAGCTGGATCCTGGTCTTGGTTCCAGGGTGGTTGGAGGACGGCGAGACCCCAGCCAAGCTGCGGCGGTTTGTGGGGTTTACAGTGGTTATGGTGTTCCAGTGTAGTGATTATGGTACTCGCAAGTACTAGGAAGCAGTGATAGACGGAGGTACCCAGTCGGGGTGCCAGGCGGTCCGTAACAATCTAATTGTGCGACTTTTGTTTTGTTTTTTTACTTTAAGAGTAGAGACGGGAATTAATTATATTATGGGCTTTTTGGAGGCTGAAAAAAAAAGATTTAAGAAGTAAAATGTGTGATAGCCAGTATAATATGTGTTTATTTTTTAGTATTTATTGCCATCGTCATTACTATTAGGGTAAGGTGGGTTGGCAGATCATTTCTATTGGTGGTTTAGGTGGCTAGGGGCTTGGGGACATTCATGGAGGTTTACAATCTCCATTATTTTGGGAGAAGTGGAAAATAACATGGAATGGAATTCACTGTTTAGTAAATAAACCCTGGCATGCTTGAAACATGTTTAAAAGACTGAGTAACCATGTAAAGTGAGCCACATGTGTGCAACATATACAAAGAAACCAAAAAGCCTTGTTAGGAATCCTACAACTGTGTTATTTCATCATCACTATTCTGTTCACCATGCATTACCCTTCCCCACTAAATTCCTAATCCTCCTCCTTTATCACTGCCTCCTCACTACCAATCCTAATTCACCTCCTGCTATACACTAACCTGATAATCCTCACTAACCATTACCTCACTGCCTCCTCACTACTGATCCTAATTCACCTCCTGCTGCTCACGCTACCTGATTATCCTTACTAACCATTACCTCACTGCCTCCTCACAACCAATCCTAATTCACCTCCTACTATACACTAATGATAATCCTCACTAACCATTACCTCACTGCCTCCTCACTACCAATCCTAATTCACCTCCTGCTATACACTAACCTGATAATCCTCACTAACCATTACCTCACTGCCTCCTCACTACTGATCCTAATTCACCTCCTGCTGCTCACGCTACCTGATTATCCTTACTAACCATTACCTCACTGCCTCCTCACAACCAATCCTAATTCACCTCCTACTATACACTAATGATAATCCTCACTAACCATTACCTCACTGCCTCCTCACTACCAATCCTAATTCACCTCCTGCTATACACTAACCTGATAATCCTCACTAACCATTACCTCACTGCCTCCTCACTACTGATCCTAATCCTAATTCACCTCCTGCTATACACTAACCTGATAATCCTCACTAACCATTACCTCACTGCCTCCTCACTACCGATCCTAATTCACCTCCTGCTATACACTAACCTGATAATCCTTACTAACCATTACCTCACTGCCTCCTCACTACCGATCATAATTCACCTCCTGCTATACACTAACCTGATAATCCTCACTAACCATTACCTCACTGCCTCCTCACTACCAATCCTAATTCACCTCCTGCTATACACTAACCTGATAATACTCACTAACCATTACCTCACTGCCGCCTCACTACGATCCTAATTCACCTCCTGCTGTTTACTCTACCTGATAATCCTTACTAACCATTACCTCACTGCCGCCTCACTACCAATCCTAATTCACCTCCTGCTATACACTAACTTGATAATCCTTACTAACCATTACCTCACTGCCGCCTCACAACCAATCCTAATTCACCTCCTGCTATACACTAACCTGATAATCCTCACTATTACCTCACTGACGCCTCACTACCGATCCTAATTCACCTCCTGCTATACACTAACCTGATAACCCTTACTAACCATTACCTCACTGCCTCCTCACTACCAATCCTAATTCACCTCCTGCTATACACTAACCTGATAATCCTCACTACCGAGCCTAATTCACCTCCTGCTATACACTAACCTGATAATCCTTACTAACCATTACCTCACTGCCGCCTCACTACCAATCCTAATTCGCCTCCTGCTATACACTAACCTGAAAACCCTTACTAACCATTACCTCACTGCCTCCTCACTACCAATCCTAATTCACCTCCTGCTATACACTATACTGATAACCCTTACTAACCATTACCTCACTGCCTCCTCACTACCAATCCTAATTCACCTCCTGCTATACACTAACCTGATAATCCACACTAACCATTACCTCACTGCCTCCTCACTACCAATCCTAATTCACCTCCTGCTGCTCACGCTACCTGATAATCCTTACTAACCATTACCTCACTTCTGCCTCACTACCGATCCTAATTCACCTCCTGCTATACACTAACCTGATAATCCTTACTAACCATTACCTCACTGCCGCCTCACTACCAATCCTAATTCACCTCCTGCTATACACTAACCTGATAATCCTTACTAACCATTACCTCACTGCCGCCTCACTACCAATCCTAATTCACCTCCTGCTATACACTAACCTGATAATCCTCACTAACTATTACCTCACTGACGCCTCACTACCGATCCTAATTCACCTCCTGCTATACACTAACCTGATAACCCTTACTAACCATTACCTCACTGCCTCCTCACTACCAATCCTAATTCACCTCCTGCTATACACTAACCTGATAATCCTCACTACCGATCCTAATTCACCTCCTGCTATACACTAACCTGATAATCCTTACTAACCATTACCTCACTGCCGCCTCACTACCAATCCTAATTCGCCTCCTGCTATACACTAACCTGAAAACCCTTACTAACCATTACCTCACTGCTTCCTCACTACCAATCCTAATTCACCTCCTGCTATACACTAACCTGATAACCCTTACTAACCATTACCTCACTGCCTCCTCACTACCAATCCTAATTCACCTCCTGCTATACACTAACCTGATAATCCACACTAACCATTACCTCACTGCCTCCTCACTACCAATCCTAATTCACCTCCTGCTGCTCACGCTACCTGATAATCCTTACTAACCATTACCTCACTTCTGCCTCACTACCGATCCTAATTCACCTCCTGCTATACACTAACCTGATAATCTTTACTAACCATTACCTCACTGCTGCCTCACTACCAATCCTAATTCACTTCCTGCTATACACTAACCTGATAATCCTCACTAACCATTACCTCACTGCCTCCTCACAACCTGTCCTAATTCACCTCCTGCTGCTCACTCTACCTGATAATCCTTACTAACCATTACCTCACTTCCGCCTCACTACCGATCCTAATTCACCTCCTGCTGCTCACTCTGCCTGATAATCCTCACCAACCATTACCTCACTGCCACCTCACTACCAATCCTAATTCACCTCCTGCTATACACTAACCTGATAATCCTCACTAACCATTACCTCACTGCCTCCTCACTACCGATCCTAATTCACCTCCTGCCATACACTAACCTGATAACCCTTACTAACCATTGTGACGGACTGCCTTGCACCCTGACCGGGTACCTCCGTCAATCGCTGCTTCCTAGTACCATGAGCATTGCGCTAGAACACCATAGCCACTGCAAACCCCACGAACTGCTGCAGCTTGGTTGGGGTCTCGCCGTCCCTTACCCACCCTGGACCTATGACCAGGATCCATCTTCCAGTGGGTAGACCTCTCTTAGTCCACAGAGCGTAGCAGGAACAAGCTCTTACAAGAGCTTAGTGATTATACTCAGGGGAGTATAGTGATTATAGCAATCCCCAGAGTGTAGTTCTCCAATCCCCCAAACATGAGCTGAAACTTCATGAAGGTGCAAGATGATTTGATCTTTAATGCCTTACCTTGCACCCCGACCGGGTACCTCCATCAATCGCTGCTTCCTAGTACTGACGAATACCATAAGCACTGCGCTGGAACACCATAACCACTGCAAACCCCACGAACCGCTGAAGCTTGGTTGGGGTCTCGCCGTTCATTACCCACCCTGGACCTATGACCAGGATCCAGCTTCCAGTGGGTAGACCTCTCTTAGTCCACAGAGCGTAGCAGGAACAAGCTCTTACAAGAGCTTAGTGATTATACTCAGGGGAGTATAGTGATTATAGCAATCCCCAGAGTGTAGTTCTCCAATCCCCCAAACATGAGCCGAAACTTCATGAAGGTGCAAGATGATCTGATCTTTAATGGTTTAGGTTGGCTTTTATACAATTCTCCAGGCCAGAGGAACACCCACTGGACCTGATGGGACACAGGAACACAAAGGACACAAACCAATCAGAACATACATACAGTCTGTGACACTCCCATGTACAGCACACAACCCCTTCCCTCTGCTTAGGAGATTGTAACAGAACTATGATTATGCCTATACTTTTGCCTGGACTTAATTAACAATGCTGCTGGATGTGTCAAACGAAAACCGAATGGCTAGTTTTCGTGTAAATATTCCTACTGTAACATACAGCCCAAAATACCGAACATCAGACCACCCAGGGGAACAGTTAATTGATATTTTACCTCCCAGTGATTGTGGAGTCGTTCGCATGGTTCATACGAATCCCTTTGTGCTCAGGTTAGATGGCCGCCATTTCGGAACTTTACACGTGTTCGCGGCCATCTTACGCACGAATGGCGGTGTTTGCCTGTGAACGCATGGAACTAAAAACGGATACGCAAACAGGCGAACACCGCTGAGACCTCCAGGAGCTCGTAAGTTCGTGCTGGAACTACCGAACAACCGGCCGTTCGGTAGTTTTGTTTAAGCATTCATAGGGATTCAGGCGAACACCAGGATGACTGTGGATGGCAAGGGGTTCGTGGGGTTTTTATGCACGAACGTAGACCGACCGCAAGGCCAAAACCTATGGAACTCTTTTCGGCTAGAAAACCTGTGCGGTCGGTCAAAACTTCAAAGATCCATAACTCCCGAACCCCTCAACCGAATGGGCTGCAATTTGGATATATTGTTCCCCCGAGTGAGAGCAATTAAGCGGTGCTAGACTTAAAGGTGTACCCCCTGTTTTTGAGGTACATCCAGAATGTAGTTAAAATTGTGTCTGTTTTAATTATGTTATATGTTATCTTATATAAAATTGTGTCTGTTTTAATTATGTTATATGTTATGTTATATGTTCAGAGGGCAATATTGCATAAAAGGAGACCCCTGTCAATAAACATCAGTTCTACTTGACCCTTCAAAACGTAGCCTCGTCTCGTTCTTGGAGGGGATTTATGGTACCGTTACTCTGCCTCATTTTACAGCACTCCCGGATTATACACTTGGATATCGTGGATGGGAATAAGAACTCCATTACTGCACAGCAGCTTGCCTAGAAAAGGACGTCTCCAACGACAGATACCCCCCTACAGCAGGGTAGCCGTTACAGAGATAATTGAGTAAAGTTCTGTAAGTAACTCAGTTATCTCCAGGCAGAAAAAACAAATTTTCACATAGTTCAGAAACTACCCCAAAACATAACATACCCCCGGAAAGCCCTGATCTGGGTGAACAACATATCCACAAATCACCCAGATCAGAGCAGGGGTTCAGAAAATTCCTGAAAGTCTCTTTTGACCGAATGCACGCATGGTTTCATGCCCAAAACAGTTCCAGAGAATTAGGCTGTGCGGCCAGTCTATTTTAAACAATCAAAGTACCGTTCAAATTACCGAAAGGAATGGTGAATGGCCACAGTCAATGTGTGCCCCTGTTTTCCAGGACCGTGTGGGAAAGACCTCTTCCTTCCACCCTGTATGAACCGCCGACATCCAGGACTGCGTGGGGAAGACCTCTCTTCCAGGAGAGCGTATCAGGAAGAGCTCTTAGAAGAGCTAAGTGATTAAAGCTCAAAGGAGTGTACAAGTATAGCAATCCCCAGTCTGAATATAGCTGTCCCCTCCAATCACAAGACAAGACGACCTGTTGAGGGTCAAGAAGATCTGTTTTATTCAGCACCAAAGGGCTTTCTTTTATGGAAGTGTTTTAGGCCAGAGGCACACCCCCTGGACCTGGTGGTAAACTATGACAAAAGGGACACAAACCAATAGGAACACTAATTAACAAAATAACACTCCCACATACACAGTAAAATCCCTCCCCTCTATCCTGGAGATAATTGGCTTAAGGAACTGCAGTAAACTCAATTATCTCCAGGTACAGAAAATATCTCCATTTTACACTAACAGTAAAATAAATAATTCCTATTATATCACACAGAACCCCCACATTTTACCTATCCCCACATAGCTCGGATCTGAGCGCCCAATATAGGTGAACAGCGCTCAGATCCCACGAACAGAGTAAATTTGCCATGGGGTTAAAGTTTTGCAAGGGCTGATGAGAGATTGAGGAGGGACAAAGCAGCCAGTTTAAACTGGTCTAGCAGTGTCCCTGAAACAACACCCTGCTGGAGAACAATGGGATAGGTATTAAAGGGGGAGGGGAAGAGGAACATTCTCCCATGGAATCAAAGGGGCAGAAACGGTCTTTTAAAAGTCCCAATATGCCCACATATATTTTTTAAAGAGCCATACACCCCAGGGCCATTGTCAAGAGGCAAGAGGCTGGCAATCAGGCTCCTCCAAAAGCCAAGGGCAAAGGGCAGTTGGTCACATAAAAACCCAGTGACAAAAGGCAGTTTGTCACAATCTCGAACTCCATTTAGCTCAAATTCCCATTCTCTCTTCTCCTTTACCTAACTTCTTTCATCCAGCCTTGCCGAATTTATTGTCAATCTTCATGCTAGCGGACTGACCCTCGCCATCATGTTAGTGGCCTCTGCTTGCTGGAACACAGCTTATTACAGACCGTTTATGTGAATTCTGGAAGCTGGATTCTATGGGACAATGAGGTGTTGGGCTGAAACTTTATTTAGTCACTATGCGTGACACCACGCATAGTGTCTGTCCTAATCGGAAGGACTCCCAACAAAGCCTTGCCCCCTTGCTATTTCTAAAAATAGATTTTTAATGAAATATTAATTGGTCAATATATGTTTGCGTAAGAATTTACTCCATTTGATGCTATAACTCATTTGGTGGATACATGACTGGAGTGGCACACAATCTGTTTCACAATAACAATAGAATGCTTAAACTTGTACTATTTATTGATATAAATGGAAATGACCTTAAAGCAAGACTCATCCACACTGCTTTATCATTGAATGTGAGAAACTGCCCACAGGATGAGTTAGTATTGGCTCAATCCTCTGGTACTCAGGAATGTCTCTCCAAAGCCATAAAGTTCTCAATAATTAGCTGCTTAATTCCTCTTCCTGTCACAAAGCACATAAAATAGCCAGAAAATACAGCATGCATCGCCATTTGTAAAATGTGTTAATACTAAATCAGAGAGTGCTTACTCAAACTCTGTGTGTATTCCTTTAGACATGGGCATAGCAACTTGTAAACTGCAAACAATAAGCGACAACGTATAAACCTTATTCATTCAATTCTTCGTGTAATGGTGTACAAAGGGTCCATTTATAATTGCCAATTGGCCGTTAATTCATCCAATTCTGCTCAGCTGTAAAATGTTTATTTTTCTATGTTGCGCCTTCAGTATAAACATATTTTGGTTAAACGAGCAGATTTGGCAGATGTCATTGAGCACTCGGACATAGGACATAAGTAACAAAATGGATAACTTGCCTTTTCTCTTAGTTCTAAGTAATAATTTCATGTATTAAATCTTCATTGTATTACCGAGCTTCATTAGCCATTACCCTCGTTAACAGAGCTTTCCAGCTACGATTGTAGAAATAGCTTGGATTAACCGTTATAAATAACATTTACTGTCATTAAATATCTCCATAGTGTAGACAGCTACATTTAGAAAATTACTGAGTGTTTTATAGAATGCTGATAGTCGACTGCCGGAGCGACAATATCCTACAATCCCTGTAAGCTCCTGACATTGCCGGATTTTTATGGTAAACAATCGGCACACTAGGAAGTGTTCTGGCCAATCCAAATAAACCCATTATTTTCAATAGGAGCGGAGGATATCCCATGATCCTCTGTTCAGTGCGTAGTTCAGCAGTGGGCAGCGATTCCATTAGTCAGGAATGATGATTGGAAGTGCTGGCTGAGCTCATAGCAGCCGTGTCATGGCTGATTTCTGAGCTGCACTCACAATTTGTGCTGACCGCAGCTAGCTGTAAAGGAGTGCGTTGACGTGTCTTGTCAGCCAGGCTCCCACCGTATTGTTTGCTGGATTTGGGCTGGGCTCACAGTTATTCAGATACTAGGAATAATCCTGGAGATGTCTGTCTCTTTGTCCTTCTGTCTGGCTGTCTCTCTATCCCTCTGTTAAGAAATGTATCTTTCTGTGTTTCTTTCGGTCTGCCTCTTGATTTCTATAGAACAAAAACAGAGCAAGGTGCGTGCTGGTCACTATCAATTACTCACCTTTGCGTAATCTCTCCTTAATCCCAATCTTTCCCCTGTTCAGGATGCCAATGTGCTGATCAGCGCCTGCCGGGTGGAGGACTTAAGCCAGGAGAAGGTGATGGAGACTCTAAATAAAATAGCTCAGCCTGGCAGGGTCCCCCGCAAGTCCTACGTTCCAGGATCACATCAGGTGGTAGTAAGTTAACTGTCCTTCATCCTGAGACCAAATAAGACGGTGGGGATGGGCATCGTGATGTGGGGACTTGAATTGCCCTGTAGATAATATTTATATCATACGGAGAAATGCTGGACTACAAAAACATCACTGTCATTTTCTATTCTTACCCAGGGCACAAACTATCGGAAAACAAACCCTGCCATCGAGATGAAATTCAGTAAGAGAGAGTCTTTCTGGGAGAGATCAGAGGTGAGAACAGAAATGGATTCAAACTTTCTAGATCCCAAAAATCTCACCCAACAGCAGTAGATTCAGTCAACATAAACTTCATGTATCATCTCCTCCCAATATCTCACTTAAATTTGCACTCTGTATCTCCTCCCATTACTCCATATAACCCTCCCTATAACTCCTCCCATTACTCCATATAACCCTCCCTATAACTCCTCCCATTACTCCATATAACCCTCCCTATAACCCCTCCTATTACGCCATATAACCCTCCCTATAACTCCTCCTATTACTCCATATAACCTCCCTATAACTCCCCCTATTACTCCATATAACCCTCCCTATAACTCCCCCTATTACTCCATATAACCTTCCATTACTCCATATAACCCTCCCTATAACCCCTCCTATTACTCCATATAACCTCCCTATAACTCCCCCTATTACTCCATATAACCCTCCCTATAACTCCTCCTATTACTCCATATAACCCTCCCTATAACCCCTCCTATTACTCCATATAACCCTCCCTATAACTCCCCCTATTACTCCATATAACCCTCCTTATAACCATCCTATTACTCCATATAACCCTCCCTATAACTCCATATAACCTCCCTATAACTCCCCCTATTACTCCATATCACCCTCCCTATAACTCCTCCTATTACTCCATATAACCCTCCCTATAACTCCTATTACTCCATATAACCCTCCCTCTAACTACTCCTATTACTCCATATAAACCTCTCTATAACCCCTCCTATTACTCCATATAACCTCCCTATAACTCCTCCTATTACTCCATATAACCCTCCCTATAACCCCTCCTATTACTCCATATAACCCTCCCTATAACCCCTCCTATTACTCCATATAACCTCCCTATAAATCCTCCTATTACTCCACATAACCCTCCCTATAACTCCTCCTATTACTCCATATAACTCTCCCTATAACTCCTCCTATTACTCCATATAACCCTCCCTATAACTCCTGCTATTACTCCATATAGCCCTCCCTATAACCCCTCCTATTACTCCACATAACCTTCCCTATAACTCCCGCTATTACTCCATATAACCCTCCCTATTATAACTCCTCCTATTACTCCATATAGCCCTCCCTATAACTCCTCCTATTACTCCATATAACCCTCCCTATAACCCCCCCTATTACTCCATATAACCCTCCCTATAACTCCTCCTATTACTCCATATAACCCTCCCTCCCTCCTATTACTCCATCCTTCCCTCCCTCCATAACTCCTCCTATTACTCCATATAGCCCTCCTACAAGCCCCCTATTCTCCCTATAACTCCTCCTCCTATTACTCCATATAACCCTCCCTATAACTCCTCCTATTACTCCATATAATAGCCCTCCCTATAACCCTCCATATAACCCTTACCTCCATATACCCACCCTCCTATAGCCCTCCCTATAACCCTCCTATAACCCTCCTATTACTCCATATAACCCTCCCTATAACCCTCCTATTACTCCATATAGCCCTCCCTATAACTCCTCCTATTACTCCATATAGCCCTCCCTATAACTCCTCCTATTACCCTATATAGCCCTCCCTATAACTCCTCCTATTACTCCATATAACCCTCCCTATAGCCCCTCCCTATAACTCCATATAACCCTCCCTATAACTCCTATTACTCCATATAACCTGTAGCGGAGAGCTGATTTCCCACAGCTTAACTCCACTGGTGCATTAGAATTATTCAGGAACAAGTAGTAAATCCAATAGGGTAACAAACACAATCAGCAATACAATCCAATAATATCCCATCACCTTTCCCAATAACTGGACGACACACAGTATCAGGAGTAGAACTGAGGTTTAATAACACAATCCCTGCTTTTATGTGTGTAGGCACCCACCATAATTATTATAGTAACTGTAACGGAGCTCCTTGTACTCCGACCGAGTACCCTCCGTTGACGGATGCTCCTAGCGCTTCCTGAGGACTCCAAGCGCTGCAGCAGACACCACAACCACCGCAGACTCCGCAACCGCCGTATCTGGACTGGAGTCTCGCCGTCTTCCTTCCACCCTGGATCAGCTTCTGTCCTCCAGGACTGTGTGGGAAGGAACTCTTCCTTCCACCCTGTATGAACCTCCAGCATCCAGTACTGTGTGGTGAAGACCCCTCCTCCAAGGAGAGCGTGTCAGGAACAAGCTCTTAAAAGAGCTAAGTGACTCAAGCTCAGGGGAGCATACAGAGCATAGCAATCCCCAGTGTGATTATAACAGCTCCCTCCAATAACGAGACAAGGCTACGTTTAGAAGGATCAAGAAGAACTGTCAAAACCTTTATTTCCCTTGGGACCAGCCAATAGGGTCACCACAATAACATTGTTGTGAAACCTCAATAAAATCACAAACAGTCAAACCATATCAAGCAACACACAGTGACTTATCACAACACAATGGTACATTTTTAAAGGGGTGTGGGGAGACAATATTTAACAGTAAATATCTCACCTGCCTGCAGAATTAGCAATATGCAAATCTACCCGAATATGCAAATGAACCAGTCTTGCAATTCAGGTAGTGCATATTGCTGTTGCTACCAACAGAGGGCACTAGACCAGCTCCATAGCCAAACCCACCTAGTTGGTAGCAAACCACAGCAATACAAGAAAGCAGGCAATACATTACACAGTACATACACACACACTGTAAACAATTACATTACACACACCCTGCACCTATAATGGGTGCAGGGTGACTAAAACATAAGAGAAATAAAGCAGCCTACATAAATAGTCTGTCTGAAGGTAGACTAGGGGCTTTAAAGCCAAATACATCAAAGAGTCATAGTCACAGGGGAGGAGGCTGGCAAGCAGGCCTCTCCAGTACCAAGTGGCGAAGGGCACTTCGTCACAGTAACCAATCACATAGACGTTACCTCCCACACATCTCCTCCCCTTAGCTTAACAGTTAACATAATTATAATATGCATACTTTTCCCCAATTCTTGGATGTACCCCAAATATGGTAGGTACACCTTTAAATGTTCTGGGTGAGAAACATATTCAAAAATCACCCAGATCGGACCAGGGGTTCGGGAGTTATGGGGAAGCAAAGATTTGACCGACCGCACAGGCAAAATAGCCGAAAATAGTTCCATGCGTTTTAGCCCTGCGGTCGGTCTCTGTTTGTGCATAAAAGTCCCGAAAGTATATGCCATCCAGGGTTGAGTCAGCATTCAGATGAATCCCCTGGTTCATGGGATTCATCCTACCGAACGACGGGCCGTTCGTGAGTTCCAGTCGGCACTTTCTGAAGCCCTGGAGAGGTGTTCGGTTAGTCGAGTGTCCGATTTGAGTTCCAGACACTCGACAACCAAACACTGCTGTTCGTGGGTTTAAGATGGCCGCCACCACGTGTTCGGCTGCCGAAATGGCGGCCACCCAGGGAATACAGCAGAGCGTTCGTGTGTTTTAACAAGGGTAATGGAACGAGCATACAGGGAGGTAAATTACAGCCTACATCAGGTTGGTCCGGTTGTTCGGTACTTTAGTTCGGATGGTGAATACAGCAGTTCACATGCAGACTTGTACAGCTTTTTACCGAACAACTTGATGAATCTTGGTATGGCCACATATAGTTAAATGAAATCTTTATAATACGTTCACAGGAAAACTTTTAGGTTTCAACAGTAACATTATGAAGGGAATGTATTGGACAGCCAAAGGGGTTCTGCTACATAACCCTCCCTATAACTCCTCCTATTACTCCATATAACCTTTCTATAACTCCTCCTATTACTCAATATAACCCTCCCTATAACCCCTCCTATTACTCCATATAACCCTCCCTATAACTCCTCCTATTACTCCATATAACCCTCCCTATAACCCCTCCTATTACTCCATATAACCCTCCCTATAACTCCTCCTATTACTCCATATAACCTCCCTATAACCCTCCTATTACTCCATATAACCCTCCCTATAACCCCTCCTATTACTCCATATAACCCTCCCTATAACCCCTCCTATTACTCCATATAACCCTCCCTATAACTCCTCCTGTTACTCCATATAACCCTCCCTATAGCTCCTCCTATTACTCCATATAACCCTCCCTATAACTCCTCCTATTACTCCATATAACCTTTCTATAACTCCTCCTATTACTCCATATAACCCTCCCTATAACCCCTCCTATTACTCCATATAACCCTCCCTATAAATCCTCCTATTACTCCATATAACCCTCCCTCCCTCCATATAACCCTCCCTATAACCCCTCCTATTACTCCATATAACCCTCCCTATAACCCCTCCTATTACTCCATATAACCTCCCTATAACTCCTCCTATTACTCCATATAACCTCCCTATAACCCCTCCTATTACTCCATATAACCTCCCTATAACTCCTCCTATTACTCCATATAACCTCCCTATAACTCCTCCTATTACTCCATATAACCTCTCCCTATAACTCCTCCTATTACTCCATATAACCCTCCCTATAACTCCTCCTATTACTCCATATAACTCTCCCTATAACCCCTCCTATTACTCCATATAACCTTCCCTATAACTCCTCCTATTACTCCATATAACCCCTCCTATTACTCCATATAACCTTTCTATAACTCCTCCTATTACTCTATATAACCTCTCCCTATAACACCTCCTATCACTCCCTATAACTCCTCCTATCTGATAATTTAATTTTTTTCCAGAAAGATTAAATCATTTGAAAAGTTTATCCAAAAATAATGAATGAAGTGCATTGTCTGATAAACCCACTTTACCCTGTATAAACATCTTCCGATAACTCTCCTAGAGGGAGGAAGAGAGACGGAAAGAGGAGGAACGAATCAGGCTCCTGGAAGCGAGGATTGCTTGGGAGAAGCAGCGAGTACAAAGAGAGAGAGACGAGGAAGAGGAGCGAGAGCGCAGGATTCGAGAAAAGGAGAGACTAGTGGAGGAACAGAGGTAATAGTTAACCCTTCGCATCCAGCAATCGTAAACTGACGTAATAAGTTAATCCCTCGTATCCTGCAAACGTAAACCAAGACAATAGTTAACCCCTCGCATCCTGCAACCGTAAACTAACGTAATAAGTTAACCCCTCGTATCCTGCAACCGTAAACTAAGGTACTAGTTAACCCCTCGTATCCTGCAACCGTAAACTAAGGTACTAGTTAACCCCTCGTATCCTGCAACCGTAAACTAAGGTAATAGTTAACCCCTCGCATCTTGCAACTGTAAATTAAGGTAATAGTTAACCCCTCGCATTCTGCAACCGTAAACTAAGGTAATAAATTAATCCCTCGCATCTCGCAACCGTAAACTAAGGTAATAGTTAAATTCTCGCATCCAGCAACCATAAACTAAGGTAATAAGTTAACCCCTCTTATTCTGCTATCCTAATCAGAGGTAATAACACTTAACCCCTTACACCCTGCAACCCTAATCAGAGGTAATAACTGTTAACCCCTCATACCCTGAAACCATAATTAAAGCTAATAACAATTAACCCTTCTCATCCTGCAATCCTAATCAAGGTAAAAACAGTTAACCCCTCTCACCTTGCAACCCTAATCAAGGTAATGCCAGTTAACCCCTCACATCCTGCCATCCTATTTATGGTAATAACAGTTAATCCTTTTTATCTTGCAATCCTAATCAGAGGTAAAAACAGTTATCCCTTCTCATCCTGCAACCCTAATCAAAGGAAATTTAAACAAGTTACTCCTCTCGCTGCAACTGTAATCAGAGGTAATAATAGTTAACCCCTCATTTATACACCGATAGTATCTGCCACTTTACTAATGTATTTTTTAGAGACCGACACCAAATATTTTAGTCAGTAATATTGATACAGCCTGACAATAAACTGCCACAGTTAGAACATATTACCATTAATGTGGTTTGCTATGTCTCTACACAGAAAAGAACAGGCACGATTAGAGGCTGAACATCGTAGGATAGAAAAGGCTCGATGGGTAAGTGAGACATTTGCTGGGAACATGAATCCTTTTGTGTGTGGTAAGCATTGTGAAGGAGGTAGTGTGTGAGAAGTAGCATGCAGAAAGCAGTGTATGGGAAGGGGTGCAGGATGCAGTTTGTGTGCTGTAGTGTGTAGCGGGATCTGGGGAACCTGGCTGGTTATCCCCTTTGGTAATGATAGATGAGACCCATTTCCCCAGTAACTGGATGGCACACAGTTCAGGGTACAATGTTTGACAACCTTTATTTGGGCACACAGCTTTTTATGCACAGACCCCTGCAGAGGGTCTCCATCCAACACAACACAATCTCATGCAGGAGGGGGCTGGGGAACAGATTACTATCTCCCGCTCTGGGAGATAACAACAGGACGTAGGGATACGCATGAGTACACATCACAAACAGGGAGGTGAACTTTTGGGCTCGGTGCACCGGGACAGGAAGAGGGTACAAGGTTACAGCGATATCAGCGGCGAAAGTCTGGGACTCGAGGCTCTGTACATCCCTGAAATTAGTTCCATGGTGTTGTTTGGTTTAGACCGGCGAATTCGCGCCTAAACCAAACAACAACCAATCAGCTGAAATGGCGCAATCCAAATCGCGCCAATCAGCGTTCAGGGGAGGAATGGAGTTTCGCCGGCCCAATCAGAAGAAAGGGTGCGAAACCCTGTTTGAACAATCGCTCCTTCTCGGATTGGTCGCCTGCTCCCTGCGGTGACCGATCAGCGCTTTACTCACACCGTCCAAACAGGAGAATGGTACAAACCCTGTTTGAATGGGCTCTCCTTCTCCCATTGGTCGGCACGGACTTCCCTGCTGGTGCACGTCCCTCTCTCCAGTGGATACCCACACTCAGGTATCTGCCGGAGAGTGCGTTCGCCTGGGTAGCCACGAGCCTTGCCTCGTAGCTCCCAGATTTGAGAGTGGCTAGTGATTATAGCTCTGTTAGGAGCAGGAAGGAGGATCCCTGACACAGGGATCAAAGAGAGTGCACGCAGGCCGGTTCGGGGCCGAATGCTCCTGTTGGTGGGCATTCGGTGATACGAAACGGCAGCCACCGAGGGGAAGCACGCGCCGCTCGTTCCCTTGCGGTATGCGGTTTTCACACCTCGTTAGCGAGGTGTGAACATTCTAACTAAACGTTCTAACTGGAGTATCGGGGTGGTCCAGCGCGGTTCAGGAGTTGAATGTTCCCCCTGGTAAGCGTTCGGTGATACGAACCAGTAGCCACCAAGGGGAATCACGTGCCGCTTGTTCTCTTGCGGTCTGTGGTTTTCACACCTCGCTAGTGAGGTGTGAACATTCTAAGTAAACGTTCTAAATGGAGTGCCGAGGTGGTCCGGAGCACGGGCCCCCCGGGTGGTCAAAAGGTATTTTGCAGGGTTTACGGTCAAAGTAACAGAAAGGGAAAGATTAAAAATGGGAAACACATGTGGCGAAAGTGACCTCGCCACTTGTTTTTGGAGGGGCCTGTTTGCCAGCCTCCTGCACTGTGACTATGGCCCTGGGATGTATTGCCCTTCTAGGAACTGATTTGGGCATATTGTAATTTATTATGCTGCTGGCCCCTTTAAGAACCATTTGGGGACATACTGTGGAGTTACTGGGTGGCCACCATTTCATGTATCAGAGGCACATGGTGAGAACAATGGATGAAGCACATGGTGAGAACAATGGATGGCGGCCATTTTAACTCACAGACACTGTTTGGACTTTTCTACACGGTGCCATCTCGCCGGTATTTGGTGCACATAGACATCGTGCAGTAGTTTTAAACTATACAACAGGGGACACATTATACAGTAATTTTTTTCATGTAGTCTGTATATGTTCTGCGGAATCTGCATTAAACTGTATCTTCCAAACTACTGAACGGGTCTGGGTGAATTTTGGATATGTGGTTCACCCAGATCCCCCGGTTCCAAGGATATACAGGGTTATTGCACGTTTTGGGGTCCCTGTGATATGTTTTATAATACTGTATTTCTCTGCCTGTGATAATTATATTAATCATTGTGTTCACTAATCATATCACAGGCAGAGGGGAGGATTTTGTGTGGGAGTGTTTGTGTGTATTGTACTGACTGGTTGTATTTCAAAACCCTGTGGGCAGTACTATGTTTGTGAATTGTGAATAAAATAGGCTGTATGTGCCAATACAGTCAGTTCTACTTCACCCTCAATCTAGAGTCATGTCTCTTATTGGGGGAATTGCTATATCACTACAAGGGCTTGCTATGCTCTGCATACTCCCTTAGCTAATCACTACTAAGCTCTTTTAAGAGCTTGTTCCTGCTTCACTCTCTTGGAGGAGAGGTTCACCCACTGGAACCTGGAGCCTTGTCGTAGGTCCAGGGTGGGTAGGAGACGGCGAGACCCTAACCAAGCTGCGGCGGTTAGTGGGGTCTGCGGTGGTAGTGGTGTCTGCGGAGCGCTTGGAGCCCTCTGTATGCGCTAGGAGCATCCTTCAACGGATGTACCCAGCCAGGTGATCCGTTACAACACACATTCTAGGAGGGCACATCCACACATATAAAACAAGGCAATTCACAGTTAGGCAGCAGTCCCGTCACATAGTGTGTGGTTGGTAGTGTGTAGGAAGCAGTGCGTGTGAGAGGGAGAGTGCAGGAAGCAGTGCTTGTGGGAGGCAGTGTGTGTGAGAGGGAGAGTGCAGGAAGCAGTGCTTGTGGGAGGCAGTGTGTGTGAGAGGGAGAATGCAGGAAGCAGTGCTTGTGGGAGGCAGTGTGTGAGAGAGGGAGAGTGCAGGAAGCAGTGCTTGTGGGAGATAGTGTGTGAGAGGGAGAGTGCAGGAAGCAGTGCTTGTGGGAGATAGTGTGTGAGAGGGAGTGTGCAGGAAGCAGTGCTTGTGGGAGATAGTGTGTGAGAGGGAGTGTGCAGGAAGCAGTGCTTGTGGGAGGCAGTGTGTGTGAGAGGGAGAGTGCAGGAAGCAGTGCTTGTGGGAGGCAGTGTGTGTGAGAGGGAGAGTGCAGGAAGCAGTGCTTGTGGGAGAGTGTGTGTGAGAGGGAGAGTGCAGGAAGCAGTGCTTGTGGGAGAGTAGTGTGTGAGAGGGAGTGTGCAGGAAGCAGTGCTTGTGGGGAGCAGTGTGTGTGAGAGGGAGAGTGCAGGAAGCAGTGCTTGTGGGAGGCAGTGTGTGTGAGAGGGAGAGTGCAGGAAGCAGTGCTTGTGGGAGGCAGTGTGTGTGAGAGGGAGAGTGCAGGAAGCAGTGCTTGTGGGAGGTAGTGTGTGAGAGGGAGAGTGCAGGAAGCAGTGCTTGTGGGAGGTAGTGTGTGAGAGGCAGAGTGCAGGAAGCAGTGCTTGTGGGAGGCAGTGTGTGAGAGGCAGAGTGCAGGAAGCAGTGCTTGTGGGAGGCAGTGTGTGTGAGAGGCAGAGTGCAGGAAGCAGTACTTGTGGGAGGCAGTGTGTGTGAGAGGCAGAGTGCAGGAAGCAGTGCTTGTGGGAGGCAGTGTGCAGGAAGCAGTGCTTGTGGGAGGTAGTGTGTGATAGTCAGAGTTCAGGAAACAGTTTGTGTGGGAGGTAGTGTGTGAGACCGTGTGTGTTAGGCAGAGTGCAGGAAGCAATTTGTGTGGGAGGTAGTGTGTGTGTGTTAGGCAGAGTGCAGGAAGCAATTTGTGTGGGAGGTAGTGTGTGTGTTGGTTAGGCAGAGTGCAGGAAACAGTTTGTGTGGGAGGCAGTGTGTGTGTGTGTGTGTGGGAGGCAGTGTGTGTGTGGGAGAGTGCAGGAAGCAGTTTGTGTGGGAGGTAGTGTGTGAGACCTGTAAGTTAGGCAGAGTGCAGGAAGCAATTTGTGTGGGAGGCAGTGTGTGAGACCGTGTGTGTTAGGCAGAGGCAGAAGCACCCCAGGGAGGTAGTGTGCTGGTTAGCAGAGTGCAGGAAACAGTTTGTGTGGGAGGCAGTGTGTGTGTGTGTGTGTGGGAGAGTGCAGGAAGCAGTTTGTGTAGGAGGCAGTGTGTGTGAGAGGCAGAGTGCCGGAAGCAGTTTGTGTGGGAGGCAGTGTGTGTGTGTGTTAGGCAGAGTGCAGGAAGCAGTTTGTGTGGGAGGCAGTGTGTGTGTGTGTTAGGCAGAGTGCAGGAAGCAGTTTGTGTGGGAGGCAGTGTGTGTGTGTGTTAGGCAGAGTGCAGGAAGCAGCGTATGGGAAGTTATGGAGAAAGTAATGCACTCTCTGTTGCTACTTTGAATATGTATGTCTTGCTGTAATTCAACAACTGTAACAGGTTCAACAGCAAAAAGAATATGAGGAGGAGATTAAAGGGAAATACCGTCGCAGTCAGTCCATTGAGATGGCAGCGGTGAGTAAGGCATTATAACACTATACACTCTCTATAACCAGACAGAATATCGACCTCTAACGCCCCCTAGTGGCTGCACTCTATAACCAGACAGAATATCGACCTCTAAACAGACAGAATAGCGACCTCTAATAACGCCCCTTAGTGGCTGCACTCAATAACCAGACAGAATATCGACCTCTAATAACGCACCCTAGTGGCTGCACTCTATAACCAGACAGAATATCGACCTCTAAACAGACAGAATAGCGACCTCTAATAACGCCCCTTAGTGGCTGCACTCTATAACCAGACAGAATATCGACCTCTAATAACGCACCCTAGTGGCCGCACTCTATAACCAGACAGTATATCGACCTCTAATAATGCCCCCTAGTGGCCGCACTCTATAACCAGACAGAATATCGACCTCTAATAACGCCCTCTAGTGGCCGCACTCTATAACCAGACAGAATATCGACCTCTAATAATGCCCCTTTAGTGGCCGCACTCTATAACCAGACAGAATATCGACCTCTAATAACGCCCCCTAGTGGCACTCCCGGACCTCTCTATAATCAGACAGAATATCGACCTCTAATAATGCCCCCTAGTGGCTGCACTCTATAACCAGACAGAATATCGACCTCTAATAACGCACCCTAGTGGCCGCACTCTATAACCAGACAGAATATCGACCTCTAATAATGCCCTCTAGTGGCCGCACTCTATAACCAGACAGAATAGCGACCTCTAAACAGACAGAATATCGACCTCTAATAATGCCCCTTTAGTGGCCGCACTCTATAACCAGACAGAATATCGACCTCTAATAACGCCCCATAGTGGCTGCAGTCACCACCCTATCTATAACCCCCCAGTGGCTGCAGTCACCGCCGCCCTCTATAACCAGACAGAATATCGACCTCTAATAACGCCCCCTAGTGGCCGCACTCTATAAACAGACAGAATATTGACCTCTAATAACGCCCCCTAGTGGCCGCACTCTATAACCAGACAGAATATCGACCTCTAATAACATCCCCTAGTGACCGAACTCTATAACCAGACAGAATATCGACCTCTAATAATGCCCCCTAGTGGCTGCACTCGCCGCCCTCTATAACCAGACAGAATATTGACCTCTGATAACGCCCCCTTGTGGCTGAACTCTATAACCAGACAGAATATCGACCTCTAATAACGCCCCCTAGTGGCCGCACTCTATAACCAGACAGAATATTGACCTCTAATAACGCCCCCCCAATGGCTGCACTCACCGCCCTCTCTATAACCAGACAGAATATCGACCTCTAATAAGGCCCCCTAGTGGCCGCACTCGCCGCCCTCTATAACCAGACAGAATAGCGACCTCTAATAACGCCCCCTAGTGGCCGCACTCTATAACCAGACAGAATATCGACCTCTAATAACACCCCCTAGTGGCTGCACTCTATAACCAGACAGGATATTGACCTCTAATAACGCCCCCTTGTGGCCCCACTCACCGAACTCTATAACCAGACAGAATATCGACATCTAATAATGCCCCTAGTGGCTGCACTCTATAACCAGACAGAATATCGACCTCTAATAACGCCCCCTAGTGGCTGCACTCTATAACCAGACAGAATATCGACATCTAATAATGCCCCTAGTGGCTGCACTCTATAACCAGACAGAATATCGACCTCTAATAACGCCCCCTATTGGCTGCACTCTATAACCAGACAGAATAGCGACCTCTAATAACATCCCCTAGTGGCCGCACTCTATAACCAGACAGAATATCGACCTCTAATAACGCCCTCTAGTGGCTGCACTCTATAACCAGACAGAATAGCGACCTCTAATAACATCCCCTAGTGGCCGCACTCTATAACCAGACAGAATATCGACCTCTAATAACGCCCTCTAGTGGCTGCACTCTATAACCAGACAGAATATCGACCTCTAATAACGCCCCCTAGTGACTGCACTCTATAACCAGACAGAATATCGACCTCTAATAACGCCCCCCCAATGGCTGCACTCACCGCCCTCTATAACCAGACAGAATATCGACCTCTAATAACGCCCCCTAGTGACTGCACTCTATAACCAGACAGAATATCGACCTCTAATAATGCCCCCTAGTGGCCGCACTCTATAACCAGACAGAATATCGACCTCTAATAACGCCCCCCCAATGGCTGCACTCACCGCCCTCTCTATAACCAGACAGAATAGCGACCTCTAATAACGCCCCCTTGTGGCCGCCCTCTATAACCAGACAGAATAGCGACCTCTAATAATGCCCCCTAGTGGCTGCACACTATAACCAGACAGAATAGCGACCTCTAATAACATCCCCTAGTGGCCGCACTCTATAACCAGACAGAATATCGACCTCTAATAATGCCCCCTAGTGGCTGCACTCTATAACCAGACAGAATATCGACCTCTAATAACGCCCCCTAGAGGCTGCACTGTGTAACCAGACAGAATATCGACCTCTAATGACCGAACTCTATAACCAGACAGAATATCGACCTCTAATAACGACCCCTAGTGGCCGCCCTCTATAACCAGACAGAATAGCGACCTCTAATAATGCCCCCTAGTGGCTGCACTCTATAACCAGACAGAATATCGACCTCTAATAACGCCCCCTAGAGGCTGCACTGTGTAACCAGACAGAATATCGACCTCTAATAACGACCCCTAGTGACCGAACTCTATAACCAGACAGAATATCGACCTCTAATAACGACCCCTAGTGGCCGCACTCACCGCCCTCTATAACCAGACAGAATATCGACCTCTAATAACGCCCCCTAGTGGCCGCACTCTATAACCAGACAGGATATTGACCTCTAAATACCTCTAGTATTTCACTATAACCAGACAGAATATCAATTCCCAATAACGCTTCCAATGGCTGCACTCCACCGCCTCTATAACTAGACAGAATATCACCTCTTAAATAAGGTCCCCTAGTGGCCGCACGCCTCTATAACCAGACAGAATAGGGACTCCTAATAACATCCTCCCCTAGTGGCTGCACTCTATAACCAGACAGGATATTGACTCCTCTAATAATTCCTAGTGGCCGTGACTCTATAACCAGACAGAATATCAATTCTCTAATAACTTCTAGTGGCTTTTCGCACTCTATAAATCAGACAGAATAGCGACCTCTAATAACATCCCCTAGTGGCCGCACTCTATAACCAGACAGAATATCGACCTCTAATAACGCCCCCTAGTGGCCGCACTCACCGAACTCTATAACCAGACAGAATATCGACCTCTAATAACGTCCCCTAGTGGCCGCACTCTATAACCAGCCAGAATATCGACCTTTAACAACGCCCCCTAGTGGCTGCACTCTATAACCAGACAGAATATAGACCTCTAATAATGCCCCCTAGTGGCTGCACTCGCCGCCCTCTATAAATCAGACAGAATATCGACCTCTAATAACGCCCCCTAGTGGCCGCACTCTATAACCAGCCAGAATATCGACCTCTAACAACGCCCCCTAGTGGCTGCACTCTATAACCAGACAGAATATAGACCTCTAATAATGCCCCCTAGTGGCTGCACTCGTCGCCCTCTATAAATCAGACAGAATATCGACCTCCAATAACGCCCCCTAGTGGCCGCACTCGCCGCCCTCTATAATCAGACAGAATAGCGACCTCTAATAACGCCCCCTAGTGGCTGCACTTTATAACCAGACAGATTATCGACCTCTAATAACGCCCCTTAGTGGCCGCACTCACCGCCCTCTCTATAACCAGACAGAATAGCGACCTCTAATAACGCCCCCTAGTGGCTGCACTCTATAACCAGACAGATTATCGACCTCTAATAATGCCCCCTAGTGGCTGCACTCTATAACCAGACAGAATATCGACCTCTAATAACGCCCCCTAGTGGCTGCACTCTATAACCAGACAGAATATCGACCTCTAATAACGCCCCTTAGTGGCTGCACTCTATAACCAGACAGAATATCGACCTCTAATAACGCCCCCTAGTGGCCGCACACTATAAACAGACAGAATATCGACCTCTAATAACGCCCCCTAGTGGCTGCACTCTATAACCAGACAGAATAGCTAAGTAATGATATGTTACAAAGTTTTGGAGTCCAGTAGCCAGATCAGCAATGTTTTCTGCCAGAGGTAGCCACTCGTTACCTAGGTGGTTGAGCCCCTGAGCCTTGAGTGGCCTTCTGGTCTTAAGCAGAGATGGGAGACTGGAACAGAAAGATGATAATCGTAGTGAGGCAAGCCGAGGTCAGTGGGAAGGAGAAGCAGCAAAGTCAAAACAGTCCAAATTCAGCAACAGGAAGGAGAAACAGGAACACGCCCCTAGTGGCCGCACTCTATAAACAGACACAATATCGACCTCTAATAACGCCCCCTAGTGGCTGCACTCACTGCTCTCTCTATAACCAGACAGAATAGCGACCACTAATAATGCCCCCTAGTGGCTGCAGTGGAAGAGGGCTCTGCTCCAGTCCTCCCGCCCCACCACGTGCTCCCTAGACGCATCTCATCTGTACTCTGTCTTTTTCTCTTTCTCTTCCTCTCACTAAAATTCTCAATCTCTCTACTCTGGCATATTTCCATCGCTCTTCAAACATGCAACTGTAACTCCAATTCTAAAGAAGCTTTACCTGGACCCTACCCCATGCAACTACCATCCTATCTCGCTACTGACTTTTGCAACCATTATCCTTGAAAGAGTTGTGTATGCGAGATTGACAGACTTCCTTGAGTCGAACTCTCTGCTACACCCACTTCAGTCTAGTTTCCGCGCTAAGCATGGAAACGGCACTGACCAAAGTATCCAATGATCTACTCGCTGCAAAATCTTGTGGTCACTACTGGTGATGGTAGTCACCATCACTGGGGATAGAAGACAGACACTATGGGTGGGCTCCCAAATTCCTTGTGTGTTTTGTCACATTGTGCCTATTATTTGTGCAGGGTATGTTGACTGTATTGCTGGTCTGTGCATCTCCCCGTCCCCCCTTTTTCCTGTCCTGTTGTTTCCCCAGCAGGGCATTGTCCCGGGGACACTGCCAGACCAGTTTCATCTAGCTGCTCTGTCCCTCCTCAATCTCCCATCAGCCCTTGCTATTGTCTGACACCACCCTTCCTTGTACTATAGTAATCTATGTAACCTATTGTATGTAAATGAGGCTGTTGGGGGCTTAAACTATGTGTGCTGTATTCATTAAAGAGTTGCTGTTTAACCTTCACCATGTGTCGTCTGGTGTTTGGTCCAGGGTGGAAAAGGCCCTAAGTGATCCCAGTCAAGTCTCGGCGTCTGGGTCTGAAGTGTTTCAGGGTCCCTGATAGCTACAAGGAAGCAGACTTGGCGGAGGTACTCGGTCGGAGTACTGGAGCTCTGTTACACTACTCTACCCTAATTCTCCTTGACCTTTCTGCGGCTTTTGACACTGTTGATAATCAACAGCTTCTTCTCATCCTCCGTAATATCGGTCTACAAAATATTGCTCTCTCCTGGTGCTCCTTCTACCTCTCCCAGCGCTCTTTCAGTGTTTCT
>OW240917.1:3980092-3997349 GCA_933207985.1 Pelobates cultripes
TTCTCTGGCTCTGCTTCTTCTCCCCAACTCCTCTCTGTTGGTGTCCCCCAAGGTTCAGTCCTTGGTTCCTGTGATGAAAGCCACTTCGCCACTGGGCTTTGGAGAGGACTACTTGCCAGCCTTTTGCCCTGTGACTATGGCCCCTTCAATTTGTTTTGGCTGAGAGACCCTATATTTACCCTATATATATATCAAATATTGTTGAATGGGTAATGCAGTGGCTGAGTGACAGGCAACAGAGGGTTGTAGTTAATGGAATATATTCGAAGCTTGGACTTGTCACCAGTGGGGTACCTCAGGGATCTATATATATAACAGGGTTGATGTTCCAGGAGGGATAAGCCAAATGACAAATGATTTAGGTAAACTAGAAAAATGGTCAGAATTGTGGCAACTGACATTTAATGTGGATAAGTGCAAGATAATGCATCTTGGACGTAAAAACCCAAGGGCAGAGTACAGATTATTTGATAGAGTCCTAACCTCAACATATGAGGAAAGGGATTTAGGAGTGATTATTTCTGATGACTTAAAGGTAGGCAGACAATGTAATAGAGCAGCAGGAAATGCTAGCAGAATGCTTGGTTGTATAGGGAGAGGTATTAGCAGTAGAAAGAGGGAAGTTCTCATGCCATTGTACAGAACACTGGTGAGACCTCACTTGGAGTATTGTACACAGTACTGGAGACCGTATCTTCAGAAGGATATTGATACCTTAGAGAGGGTTCAGAGAAGGGCTACTAAACTGGTTCATGGATTGCGGGATAAAACTTACCAGGAAAGGTTAAAGGATCTTAACATGTATAGCTTGGAGGAAAGACGAGACAGGGGGGATATGATAGAAACATTTAAATATATAAAGGAATCAACACAGTAAAGGAGGAGACTATATTTAAAAGAAGAAAAACTACCACAACAAGAGGACATAGTCTTAAATTAGAGGGGCAAAGGTTTAAAAAATAATATCAGGAAGTATTACTTTACTGAGAGGGTAGTGGATGCATGGAATAGCCTTCCAGCTGAAGTGGTAGAGTTTAATACAGTAAAGGAGTTTAAGCATGCGTAGGATAGGCATAAGGCTATCCTAACTATAAGATAAGGCCAGGGACTAATGAAAGTATTTAGAAAATTGGGCAGACTAGATGGGCCGAATGGTTCTTATCTGACGTCACATTCTATGTTTCTAAATGTGGCTATTGGAACTTTAAACAGTGGTTCTTTGACAATCGAACACGTGGTGGTGGCCATCTTGTTCGCATGGACCAAAACCACGAATAGACTTCAGGGATAAACTTAGCCGCGAATGCCCTGGAACTATTTTCGGCATGAAAACCTTGTGGTTCCCGGTTGGTCCTCCAACAGCACTTAGCCGCGAATCTATGGAACTGTTTTGGGCATGAAATTCTGCGTTCGCCTGGGCAAAAATATGAGTTCCATAAAATTTCTGAACCCCTGATCTGGGTGATTTTTGTATATGTTGTTCACCCAGATCAGAGCTATCTCTGATGTGTTTTGGGGTACTGTTTTTTCTGCCTGGAGATAATTAAGTTAAAGCATTATCTACCTTAATTGTATCACAGGCAGAGGGGAGGGATTGTGTGCTCTATGTGGGAGTGTCGTTCATTGTTACATTGTTTTTGTTGGTCTGTACATTTTGTAATCCGGTGCCCATCAGGTCCAGTGGATGTTCCTCTGGCCTGGGGATTTGTATATAATCCAACCTTTACCAATAAACCTTCAGACCTTCTTACCCTCAACTCACAGCCTCGTCTCATGTTGTAGGGAACAGCTATAATCACTACAGGGATTGTTATAATCATTGTTATGGTACACCCAAGAATATGAGGGGTTAATACCGCTGAGGACGTTCCCTTTCCGAATGGAGAAGCAGCTAACGAAAGCTCCCTTTTAGCTGAACAGGAACCATAAGAAATCCTTCACGAACTAAACAGCCAAACGAGCAAACCATACGAATCCAATACCCCCAAGTACGAGACCAAGCTCCGTATTGAGGGTTAAGCAGAGATCTGGTTTATTGAGGGCTACCTGCCCGGTATTTATGTAGGTCTTCCACCTGGTGGACACTCCCCTAGGAGACCAGATGCAAGACTGGGACAATATGAATACAGTGGCCAATCACAGTGGCACAAGCATAAACACTCCCCTTTAGCTGAGAAAGACCCTCCTCTATATCCTGGAGATAATTGGAGAGTAATCAAATTATCTCCACGGATAGAAGCTAAACTCCATTTTAGACATAGTAATAAAAATACATAAAAATCAATAACTTCAAATTACACGAATAGAATGACCACATTTAACGTATCCCCAGATAGCCTGGATCTGAGCACACATTATTACCGAATGGCACTCAGATCCTATACACACAGTCCAATCGCCATGGAGCCAAAGTCTTTCACATTGTCTTTCGGTATACGAATGGGCTTCATGGGATGGCTATCTGGGGTAAGTCTGTTCGTGCCAGAAAGTACTGAACGGACTGGCATACTTATGCTGGATGGCAGAGAATGGAGGTCAACGGCTTCAGCGGTGTTCGGGAGAAATAGAATCCATTTTCAGTTCCATGAAATTACTTCCATGCTGGGTGGCCGGACGTTCTGCAGTTTGTTCGGGAGTTTGGTAAATAAACCAACGGGGGTGGGGGGGGGGGTACGGACCAGCAATTAACCGAAAAACAGATGAAACCAAAGGGGTATAGGCATAGTTCCAAGACAGAGGGATCTGTTACAATCATTATACTCCCTTGGATTCTACTAGCTCTTGTACGAGCTCTACAGCTGATCGTGCTATACTCTTTTAGGTTACCAACTGTAACCTAAAGCCTTGTCGTAGGTCCAGGGTGGGCAGAGGCGGCAGGACCCCAAGTTGCGGCGGTTCGTGGGGACTGCATTGCTTGTGGTGTCTGGTGCGGTGCTGATGGTCCTTGGTGAGCACTGTTGGCGGAGGGTCCGTCACAGTTCCCTACTGTTCTCCATCTATACTGCCTCCCTTGGTAAACTCATTGCCTCCTTTGACTTCCAATATAATTTCTATGCGGATGACATGCAAATCTATCTGTCCTCTCCTGATCTCTCCCCGTCCCTCTTGACTAGTTTCTCTGCTTGCCTCTCTGCTATTTCTAACTGGATAGCTGCCCACTTCCTTAAACTCAACTTGACCAAAACTGAAATTCTGGTTGTAACAACAAGCCCAGTATGAATGCAAAAGACAAATGGATTATGCAGCTGTTCGGTATTTTTGTAAGCATTTACCATGCGAATGCTTACCTGCCTTAACAGGCCACCCTGACTGCTAATTATGGCCAATTTACCTCCCTGGTTGATGGGCACTTTATTCGAATCAACCGCACGAACGCTATGGGAACTGTAAGCTCAGCCGCCATTTCGGGACTTACACGTGTTCGCGGCCATTTTAACTCCCGAACAGCGGTGTTTGCCGATGAATGTCTGGAACTAAAATCGGACACTCAAACAGGCGAACACCGCTGAGACCTCCATACCTTCGGGAAAACATCACCAAACCTACCGAACGACCGGGCGTCCAGTAGAAAGAATTAACAGCAGATGGGGATTTCAGCGAACCCAGGATGGTATACGGATGGCCGGCCGTTCGGGTGTTTTTACCCACGTTCTTAGACCGACTGCAGGGCCAGCATTCATGGAACTGTTTTCGGCTACTGTGCCCGTGCGGTCGGTCAAAACATCTAAGTCCTATATCTCCCGAACGGCTGAACCGATTGAGCTGATTTTTTCATATGTTGGTACCTGAAATATAAGTATTTGGGGTACATCCAAACTTTAGGGAAAAACTGTTCTTTTTTAATTATGTTATGTAGTTATCTAAGGGGAGGGAATTTACCGAATGTATATTGTATGGATTGGTTGTACTGCTAATTATGTGGGTGTCTTCCTTGCATGGGCAGAATCCCATAAAAGCAGAGTGTGTGTCATTAAACCTCAGTTCTTCTTGACCCTTCAAAACGTAGCCTCGTCTCGTTCTTGAAAGGGGAATCTCTGCAGCTTAATCACTTAGCTCTTTTCAGAGCTGCACCTGGCTTCCACTCTTGATCCAGCAGAAGGGAATAGGCGACTCCATCACTACACAGCGACTGCCGGGAAGAAAAGGACGTCCCTAACGGCTGGTACCCTCTCTACACCAGGGTAGCCGTTACATTGGTCTTTCCTCCCTCAAGTGTAGCTACTCCTATGTCTCCCTCCCTCCAAGTCAACGGTGCTCGCTGCCTAGGTGTTCTCTTTGACTTTTACCTCTCCTTCAAGCCTCATGTTCAGTCTATCGCCAAATCCTGTCGTTTCCATCTCAAAAACATTGCGCGCATCCGACCCTACTTAAGGCCAGATGCGACTAAGGTGCTGGTCCATCTCCACTGTCCTTTCTCGCCTTGACTACTGTAATCCACTTCTCAGTGGTCTTACGTGCTCCCAACTTGCGCCATTACAGTCCATAATGAATGCGGGGGCGAGGCTCATCTTCCTGTCCGCCCGCACCTCCCAAGCCTCACCCTTCTGTCAGTCCCTACATTGGCTTCCTGTAAGATATAGGGCTCAATATAAAATTCTGGTTCTTGCTTTTTAAAATCTCTACATAATGCTACTCCCACCTATCTAACCTCCCTTATACACAAGTATGTCCCGTCTAGGCCCTTACGCTCTGCTGAAGACTTACGTCTATCTTCTGTCCGTACTCCGACCTCTGATGCTCGCCTTCAAGACTTCTCGAGGGCTGCACCGTTCCTGTGGAATTCACTTCCCTCCTCCGTTAGATGCTCACCCAGTCTCCACTCCTTCAAAAAAATCATTAAAAACCCACTTCTTCATAAAAGCGTATTAATTAAACTGCTAATAGCTCCCGACTGATTCCTCTCTTGCAACTGTCTTTAGTCTAATACTATCCTTACCTTTTGTGTCACTTTACCCCATTCCCTTTAGCATGTAAGCTCATTGAGAAGGCCCTCAATCCCTCTGTTAATGTGTCATTATACCCCACTCCTTCTAACATGTAAACTCACTGAGCAGGGCCTCAATACCTCTGTTACTGTGTCACTATACACCACTCCCTCTAGCATGTAATCTCACTGAGCAGAGCCCTCAATCCCTCTGTTACTGTGTCACTATACCCCACTCCCTCTAACATGTAAACTCACTGAGCAGGGCCCTCAATCCCTCTGTTACTGTGTCACTATACCCCACTCCCTCTAACATGTAAACTCACTGAGCAGGGCCCTCAATCCCTCTGTTACTGTCACTATACCCCACTCCCTTTAACATGTAAACTCACTGAGCAGGGCCTCAATCCCTCTGTTACTGTGTCACTATACCCCACTCCCTCTAACATGTAAGCTCACTGAGCAGGCCCTCAATCCCTCTGTTACTGTGTCACTATACCCCACTCCCTCTAACATGTAAGCTCACTGAGCAGGGCCTCAGTCCCTCTGTTACTGTCACAATACCCCACTCCCTCTAACATGTAAACTCACTGAGCAGGCCCTCAATCCCTCTGTTCCTGTGTGTCCAATTTGTCTGGTTACAACTTCATGTTTGTTCGTCCACCCAGAGCTGCAGAATTAGTTGGCAGTATATAAATAATAACATAATAATAATAATGTATGTGTGTATATATATATGTACTGGTGTATTTATTGGTGTGTATATATGCTCTGTTTATCTCCTAAAGGAGGCTGCTGCTCTCATATCTAGCCGGTCCATGCATCCCCGGGAATTCTTCCAACAGCAGGAGCGTTCTGTTTCGTACTCATTCTCACCTCCATCAACTCCAAACTCACCTTCCAGATCTACACCCAGTAAGTTCGGCCTGGCCATTACTTCCTCATAACTGCCATTAAATGAAAGATGGTCAGCATTAGTCAAAGCAATATGAAGATATATCTGTATATTCCAGTGCTGCTGGCAAATAACCGTATGAATTGTTTGTATGGTCAGGAACGGTTAATCTTTTGGTTTTGTGCTTAATTGCAATATAATTTGTACCATATGTGAAGCTAGAGGGAATCCCAAACCAAAGTAGAGTGAGGGATTCCAAACTGGAAAGGTAAATGGAAAAAATAAGAATAGTAAAAAAGCTAACTAATGTATATACAATAACTTGGTAAGATATACAACCAGGAACCTCCAGGGGGCTGGCTAAGAACAATGTATCAAAGTAAGGATAAACTTTATTGTAATCAGAAAAATAAAAAACATACAACTCTTCTGAAATTTCAAGCTGAGGAATGGTAGGCAATTACCTCTAAGTATGTGGGTAAACTACCCCTGGGTAATATCCTGGACTGTGCATGCCCTATAGCAGGCTTCCCCAAACTCCGGCCCTCCAGATGTTGCTGAACTACAACTCCCATGATTCTATGAATGAAATAGGCTGAGAATCATGGGAGTTGTAGTTCAGCAACATCTGGAGGGCCGGAGTTTGGGGAAGCCTGCTATAGGGCATGCACAGTCCAGGATATTACCCAGGATATTATCCTTGGTTTGTGATTCCTTCTTTCTACACATTTGATATTATTTGGAGGGTTCAAGCCCAGGATGGACCTGGTACCACCCAGACTGACCTCGTTGTTCTAAGTCCAAGTTTATCCTGGACTCAGTGACAGTTCTTTCCTACTTGAATAATTGGCACCATGTTTTATTTATTGTTAAGTGTATATATATTTGCATTTGTCAATCCAGCTATATACGAAACCAGTTTAGTCTGATCTGTCTCTTTGTAGAATAATATTCGTCTAGTATTGTATGTGTCTGTCCATTGATGACTATTATATGTAATTTTTCCATTTTGATGTAAGGTCTCTCTTTTACTCAGGTTTCCTTCACAGACCAGCGTTCCGATACCAGCGAAGTCTAACAGAGTCTGTTTTGTCCCATTCACCTCACAGTCCATCATACATTCCTAACTTTCAGAAAAGTGACTCTGAAAACTCTCCTTCCCCAACACCCAAGCCTTTATCACCTGCATTCATCTTCTCCAAGTCTGCTCTTCCAGTCACTTCTCCCAAGTTGGATTCCTTACCTTCTTTCATACCACCTCCAATGGTTCCCGCTCGAGGTGGAAGTTTGCAAAATAAATTTTTTTCCCCCTCTTATGCCACAAATATCACCTCATCTAGAGCTTTTCCTAAAGAAACAACACTTAAGACAGAACATGTATCTCTTGAAGGGTCTCAGCCCCTGAATACCCTTCGCAACGATGTACTGCCACAAGATGCACCTTCACACCAATTGCCCCCTCTTAAAACAGCAGAAGTCTCAGATGTAGATATTTTACTGTCAAGTGACACCTATAAAGCTGAGCTAGTACCTATCAATGCAGAAGCAAAACCTTTGCACACCCCAAAACCCCCAGTCTGGGCAGAAAGAGTTGATGTCATATGTCATGATATACTCCCCAAAAATATCCACAACGTAAGTCATATATCAGAGACCAGCAATTATACTACATCATCCACTAGAGAAAGTACACTTTATGCCACTTCTACCCCAACCAAAACAAAGTCTATACCAACTGAAGACTCACACATTGCGGAACTCACACATTCTGCTGATCTATCCACCACAAAGACTGTCCATCCTACTACAGACCCTGGAATCCATATTGCCCCTCACACTACAGAGGACCTCCTTGCCCCTCTTCCACCAGTGATTGAAGACACTTGTCCAATTGCTCAAGCTACCACACAAACTCCATTGCTTCCTATTTCACCCACTACCAACGCTAAATTAACTCCTATTCTTCAAATGTCTGAATCCACACTCCATCCTGTTCCACCTACTTCAAATACCACTCTCAACACTTCTCTCTCCATTAAAAAAGCTGCTATAATCACTTCTGCAAATATTACAGAGGCCATATTCTCTCCACTCAACACATCAGCCAAACTCTCTAGTGCTTCACCTATAAAAGAGGCCACACTGCCTGCTCCTCCACAGAAAACAGGGGCCACGCTCCCTGCTCCTCCACCCACAACAGAGCCCACGCTCCCTGATCCTTCGCCCACAACAGAGCCCACGCTCCCTGCTCCTCCACCCACAACAGAGGCCACACTGCCTGCTCCTCCACTCACAACAGAGGCCATACTCATTGCTCCTCCACTCACAACAGAGGCCACATTTATTGCTCCTCCATCAACAGAAGCCACACTCTCAGCTCTTCTACCCACAGCAGAGGCCACACTCCATGCTCTTCCACGCACAACAGAAGCCACACTCCCTGCTCCTCCACCCACAACAGAGGCTACACTTGCTGCTTCTCCACAGACAAAAGAGGCCACACTTGCTGCTTCTCCACAGACAAAAGAGTCTACACTCACTGCTCCTCCACCCACAGAGGTCACACTCACTGCTCCTCCACCCAAAGCACAGGCCGCACTCCCTGCTCCTTCACTGACATCAGAGACCACATTGCCTGCTCATCCACCCACAACAGAGGCCACATTCCCTGCTCCTTCACTGACAACAAAGGCCACACTGCCTGCTCCTCCACCCACATTTTCACCAGTTGCAGAGGCAAAACATGATTTAGTTTCACCTTCAACAACCTTGTCTTTACTCAACTTTGTGTCTCCTCTGCCATATACTCCATTCAGTTTAGAATCCAAACACCTTGTAAAATCTCCAGCTGTGCAGGAAAAAAAAGCTATTTCCTCATTATTAGATGAATCTCCCTCTGCACTTGTACATATCACCTCTACTGTTAGAACAATTACTTCTGTGACTGGTCCACTAGCTTCTCCCCCCATGGACACACCATCCACTCCCTTTAGTGACACTTTAACTATTCCCCCAACTGTCACATCAAGTGCTCCCACAACTTACACAACTCTACAACAACAGGATCAGCTGCCTGACACACCATATGAAACACAATGTTTGATCACTGATAATAGACTTGATGCTCCACCCACTGACAGCTTTCTTATATGTAAAGCTCCTCCCACTGGCAAAACTCCACCTACTGGTGAAATTGGAAACCTGCCTTCTGATAGCTCATTTACATATCAAGTCCCTCCTACTAGCAGTATACTTATAACTGGAACCCCCCCCACTGACCAAATCCCACCATTGGTGAGCTCTCCGATATGTGAAGCCCTCTCCACTGAAAATATACTGGTAACTGGAACACCACTCTTTCATACCTCCGCTACAAATGAGGCTCAGCCCACGGACAATATACTTCTCATTGAAACCTCACCCAGAGACATATCACTTCCTCCTGAGTCCTCTCCAATTGATGAAATAGTTCTAACTGAAACCCCTCTCATTGGTACATCATCTGCATATGAGGCTCCTCCCACTGACAATACAACTGTAACTGAAACCCTGCCCAATGATACATTATTTACATATGAGGCTCCTCCCACTGACAATACAACTGTAACTGAAACCCTGCCCAGTGACATATCATTTACATATGGAGCCCCTCCCACTGACCATACAACTGTAACTAAAACCCTGCCCACTGACGTATCATTTAAATATGGAGCCCCTCCCACTGACAATACAACTGTAACTGAAACCCTGCCCAGTGACATATCATTTACATATGGAACCCCTCCCACTGACAATACAACTGTAACTGAAACCCTGCCCAGTGGCATATCATTTACATATGAAGCCCCTCCCACTGACAATACAACTGTAACTAAAACCCTGCCCACTGACGTATCATTTACATATGGAGCCCCTCCCACTGACAATACAACTGTAACTGAAACCCTGCCCAGTGACATATCATTTACATATGGAGCCCCTCCCACTGACAATACAACTGTAACTGAAACCCTGCCCAGTGACATATCATTTACATATGGAGCCCCTCCCACTGACAATACAACTGTAACTGAAACCCTGCCCAGTGGCATATCATTTACATATGAAGCCCCTCCCACTGACCATACAACTGTAACTAAAACCCTGCCCACTGACGTATCATTTACATATGGAGCCCCTCCCACTGACAATACAACTGTAACTGAAACCCTGCCCAGTGACATATCATTTACATATGGAACCCCTCCCACTGACCATACAACTGTAACTGAAACCCTGCCCAGTGACATATCATTTACATATGAAGCCCCTCCCACTGACAATACAACTGTAACTGAAACCCTGCCCACTGGCCGTATCATTTACATATAGGCCCCTTTCCACTGACATTACAACTATGCTGAAGCCTGCCCAGTGGCATATCATTTTACATATAAGAGCCCCTCCCACTGACAATACAACTGTAACTGAAACCCTGCCCAGTGACATATCATTTACATATGGAGCCCCTCCCACTGACAATACAACTGTAACTGAAACCCTGCCTAGTGACATATTTACATATGGAGCCCCTCCCACTGACAATACAACTGTAACTGAAACCCTGCCCAGTGACATAGCATTTACATATGGAGCCCCTCCCACTGACAATACAACTGTAACTGAAACCCTGCCCAGTGACATAGCATTTACATATGGAGCCCCTCCCACTGACAATACAACTGTAACTGAAACCCTGCCCAGTGGCATATCATTTACATATGGAGCCCCTCCCACTGACAATACAACTGTAACTGAAACCCTGCCCAGTGACATAGCATTTACATATGGAGCCCCTCCCACTGACAATACAACTGTAACTGAAACCCTGCCCAGTGACATAGCATTTACATATGGAGCCCCTCCCACTGACAATACAACTGTAACTGAAACCCTGCCCAGTGGCATATCATTTACATATGAAGCCCCTCCCACTGACAATACAACTGTAACTGAAACCCTGCCCAGTGACATATCATTTACATATGGAGCCCCTCCCACTGACAATACAACTGTAACTGAAACCCTGCCCAGTGACATATCATTTACATGTGGAGCCCCTCCCATTGACAACATACTTCTAACTGAAACTCCACCCACATCTGAGGCCCATCCCACTGAAAATATACTACTAATTGAAGCCCTCACCAATGACGTATCCACTTCTGAGATTCCAACCACAAACAGTAGATGTCTTATTGAAAACATGCCCACTGATGTTTCATTTCCATCTGAGACTTTTCCCATTGGCAGCTCTTTTCTATTTCAAACCGCTCCTACTGGTAGCTCCTCAACACTTGAGACTTCTCCCACTGACAATATACTTCCATTTAACACTCCACTAACTGAAAGCCCATTTAAATCTGAGCATCCCCCAACATACTATAGTAATCTTTTAGAAAACCCACCTCTGTCTGAGATATCTTCCACTGGTAATGTTCTTCTACCTGATGTCCCATTCAACAATATTACTCTTTTATATGAGGCTGCTCCTACTGAGGACTTACTAAGATTTGAGGCCAAGCCCACTGCCAACTCATTTCAATTTGGGGTTGCTCAAACAGAAGTCCCTCTGTGGCCACTGGACCACAAACAGTCCAGGAATCTACAAACCCCTGACCCACGGCCTGAGAGGGAGATCATCAGTAAAACTAGTACCATAGAGTACCATAGGTCTACAATGACCTCAGGAATCATGGAGCATTCTGTAGGTAAGTAATTAGAAATTGATAAACGGGGAAAAACTAAGGGGTATAGGGTGAGAGGTCCTGTATTAGACCAGTGATAGGTACAGTTATAGGGTGAGGGGTCCTGTAATAGAGCAGTGATAGGTACAGTTATAGGGTGAGGGGTCCTGTATTAGACCAGTGATAGGTACAGTTATAGGGTGAGGGTCCAGTAATAGACCAGTGATAGGTACAGTTATAGGGTGAGGGTCCTGTAACAGACCAGTGATAGGTACAGTTATAGGGTGAGGGGCCCTGTATTAGACCAGTGATAGGTACAGTTATAGGGTGAGGAGTCCTGTAATAGACCAGTGATAGGTACAGTTATAGGGTGAGGGGTCCTGTAATAGACCAGCGATAGGTACAGTTATAGGATGAGGAGTCCTGTAATAGAGCAGTGATAGGTACAGTTATAGGGTGAGGGGTCCTGTAATAGAGCAGTGATAGGTACAGTTATAGGGTGAGGGGTCCTGTAATAGACCAGTGATAGGTTCAGTTATAGGGTGAGGGGTCCTGTAATAGAGCAGTGTTAGGTACAGGTATAGGGTGAGGGGTCCTGTAATAGACCAGTGATAGGTACAGTTATAGGGTGAGGGGTCCTGTAATAGACCAGTGATAGGTACAGTTATAGGGTGAGGGGTCCTGTAATAGACCAGCGATAGGTACAGTTATAGGGTGAGGGGTCCTGTAATAGACCAGTGATAGGTACAGTTATAGGGTGAGGGGTCCTGTAATAGAGCAGTGATAGGTACAGTTATAGGGTGAGGGGTCCTGTAATAGACCAGTGATAGCTACAGTTATAGGGTGAGGGATCCTGTAATATAGCAGTGTTAGGTACAGGTATAGGGTGAGGGGTCCTGTAATAGACCAGTGATAGGTACAGTTATAGGGTGAGGGATCCTGTAATATAGCAGTGTTAGGTACAGGTATAGGGTGAGGGGTCCTGTAATAGACCAGTGATAGGTACAGTTATAGGGTGAGGGATCCTGTAATATAGCAGTGTTAGGTACAGGTATAGGGTGAGGGTCTGTAATAGACCAGTGTGCTTCCCAGTTATAGGAGGATCCTGTAATATATAGCAGTGTTAGGTACAGGTATAGGGTGAGGGTCTATAGACCAGTGATAGGTACAGTTATAGGGTGAGGGATCCTGTAATGTGGAGTGATAGGTACAGTTATAGGGTGAGGGTCCTGTAATAGACCAGTGATAGGTACAGTTATAGGGTGAGGGTCCTGTAATAGACCAGTGATAGGTACAGTTATAGGGTGAGGGGTCCTGTAATAGACCAGTGATAGGTACAGTTATAGGGTGAGGGGTCCTGTAACAGAGCAGTGATAGGTACAGTTATAGGGTGAGGAGTCCTGTAATAGAGCAGTGATAGGTACAGTTATAGGGTGAGGGGTCCTGTAATAGAGCAGTGATAGGTACAGTTATAGGGTGAGGGTCCTGTAATAGACCAGTGATAGGTACAGTTATAGGGTGAGGGGTCCTGTAATAGAGCAGTGATAGGTACAGTTATAGGGTGAGGGTCCTGTAATAGAGCAGTGATAGGTACAGTTATAGGGTGAGGGGACCTGTAATAGAGCAGCGATAGGTACAGTTATAGGGTGAGGGGTCCTGTAATAGAGCAGTGATAGGTACAGTTATAGGGTGAGGGGTCCTGTAATAGAGCAGTGATAGGTTCAGTTATAGGATGAGGGGTCCTGTAATAGATCAGTGATAGGTACAGTTATAGGGTGAGAGGTCCTGTAATAGAGCAGTGATAGGTACAGTTATAGGGTGAGGGGTCCTGTAATAGAGCAGTGATAGGTACAGTTATAGGGTGAGGGGTCCTGTAATAGAGCAGCGATAGGTACAGTTATAGGGTGAGGGGTCCTGTAATAACGAGGTCCTATGTAGGTATAGTTAAAGCATATGCTGTTCATATATGTATATAAACACTATTTTTATTTTTGTATGTCACGTGTACATGATGTGTATACTCTTTTCGTTGCTTCTAGAATTGAAGGAACCCCTTCCCCTGTTGAAGTCTTTTCATCTGAACAGTAACGAGGTGGTAGATTCCAGTTTGCCGGTAGGTAGTTGCTCATTTTGCTGATTGAGGATATAAGGACAACAGAGAGGAGAATGTTCTGAATATTCCTTAGTGTGGAGTGGTTACATTTAACTCACTGCAAAGGCATTGTAACCTCTAGTAAATATGGATAATCTCACTATTAAACATGGATTATCTCACTAATAAACATGGATTATCTCACTAATAAACATGGGTTATATCACTAGTAAACATGGGTTATCTCACTTGTAAGCATGGGTTATCTCACTAGTAAGCATGGGTTATCTCATTATTAAACATGGGTTATCTCACTAGTAAACATGGGTTATCTCACTAATAAACATGGGTTATCTCACTAGTAAACATGGGTTATATCACTAGTAAACATGGGTTATCTCACTAGTAAACATGGGTTATCTCACTAGTAAACATGGGTTATCTCACTAATAAACATGGGTTATCTCACTAATAAACATGGGTTATCTCACTAGTAAACATGGGTTATCTCACTAATAAACATTGGTTATCTCACTAATAAACATTGGTTATCTCACTAATAAACATGGGTTATCTCACTAGTAAACATGGGTTATCTCACTAGTAAACATGGATTATCTCACTAATAAACATGGATTATCTCACTAATAAACATGGGTTATCTCACTAGTAAACATGGGTTATCTCACTAGTAAACATGGGTTATCTCACTAATAAACATGGGTTATCTCACTAATAAACATGGGTTATCTCACTAGTAAACATGGGTTATCTCACTAGTAAACATGGGTTATCTCACTAATAAACATGGGTTATCTCACTAGTAAACATGGGTTATCTCACTAGTAAACATGGGTTATCTCACTAATAAACATGGGTTATCTCACTAATAAACATGGGTTATCTCACTAATAAACATGGGTTATCTCACTAGTAAACATGGGTTATCTCACTAATAAACGTGGGTTATCTCACTAATAAACGTGGGTTATCTCACTAATAAACGTGGGTTATCTCACTAATAAACGTGGGTTATGGGTTATCTCACTAATAAACATGGGTTATCTCACTAATAAACATGGGTTATCTCACTAATAAACGTGGGTTATCTCACTAATAAACATGGGTTATCTCACTAATAAACATGGGTTATCTCACTAATAAACATGGGTTATCTCACTAATAAACATGGGTTATCTCACTAATAAACATGGGTTATCTCACTAATAAACATGGATTATCTCACTAATAAACATGGATTATCTCACTAATAAACATGGGTTATCTCACTAATAAACATGGATTATCTCACTAATAAACATGGATTATCTCACTAATAAACATGGGTTATCTCACTAATAAACATGGGTTATCTCACTAATAAACATGGGTTATCTCACTAATAAACATTGGTTATCTCACTAATAAACATGGGTTATCTCACTAATAAACATTGGTTATCTCACTAATAAACATGGATTATCTCACTAATAAACATGGATTATCTCACTAATAAACATGGGTTATCTCACTAATAAACATGGGTTATCTCACTAATAAACATGGATTATCTCACTAATAAACATGGGTTATCTCACTAATAAACATGGGTTATCTCACTAATAAACATGGGTTATCTCACTAGTAAACGTGGGTTATCTCACTAATAAACATGGATTATCTCACTAATAAACATGGATTATCTCACTAATAAACATGGGTTATCTCACTAGTAAACGTGGGTTATCTCACTAATAAACGTGGATTATCTCACTAGTAAACGTGGGTTATCTCACTAGTAAACGTGGGTTATCTCACTAATAAACATGGGTTATCTCACTAATAAACATGGGTTATCTCACTAATAAACATGGATTATCTCACTAATAAACATGGGTTATCTCACTAATAAACATGGATTATCTCACTAATAAACATGGGTTATCTCACTAATAAACATGGATTATCTCACTAATAAACATGGGTTATCTCACTAATAAACATGGGTTATCTCACTAATAAACATGGGTTATCTCACTAGTAAACATGGGTTATCTCACTAATAAACGTGGGTTATCTCACTAATAAACGTGGGTTATCTCACTAATAAACGTGGGTTATCTCACTAATAAACATGGGTTATCTCACTAATAAACATGGGTTATCTCACTAATAAACATGGGTTATCTCACTAATAAACATGGATTATCTCACTAATAAACATGGGTTATCTCACTAATAAACATGGATTATCTCACTAATAAACATGGGTTATCTCACTAATAAACATGGGTTATCTCACTAATAAACATGGGTTATCTCACTAATAAACATGGATTATCTCACTAATAAACATGGATTATCTCACTAATAAACATGGATTATCTCACTAATAAACATGGGTTATCTCACTAATAAACATGGGTTATCTCACTAATAAACATGGGTTATCTCACTAATAAACATGGATTATCTCACTAATAAACATGGATTATCTCACTTGTAAACATGGATTATCTCACTAATAAACATGGGTTATCTCACTAATAAACATGGATTATCTCACTAATAAACATGGGTTATCTCACTAATAAACATGGGTTATCTCACTAATAAACATGGATTATCTCACTAATAAACATGGGTTATCTCACTAATAAACATGGATTATCTCACTAATAAACATGGGTTATCTCACTAATAAACGTGGATTATCTCACTAATAAACGTGGGTTATCTCACTAATAAACGTGGGTTATCTCACTAATAAACGTGGGTTATCTCACTAGACAGTGTTTATGCCAATATTAAACAGGTGATATTTCACAAGTAGACAGAGATTATCTCATTATTAAACATGGATTGTCTTTAGTATATAAAAATGTATATTCAGGCTCTTTCTCACTTTCTTCATCCAGGTGGAAAATCCGTGTGCTAGTTCGGTTCTGGACTGCTGATCTGGTGAGTATGAATAATTATCATCCATTCTTCAATTATCAGCCATTAGCATCTGCTTCCCGCTCTGTGTGCTGCCATCACTCCCTCCGCTGTTACACACCCTCCTCCGTCACACATTCCGCCCTCACACCCCCTCTCCCCCGCCGTCACTCCCTCCGCCATCACTCCCTTTGACGTCAAACCCGATATCACTCACTCCAACGTCACACATTCCGCCGTCACACCTCAGCTGTCATTCCCCCCACCGTCACACATTCTGTTGTCACTCCCTCTGCCGGCACACCCTCCGCCGTCACACCCTGCGCTGTCACCTCCCCGGTGTGACTCCCTCTGCTGTCACACCCTCCGCCATCACTCCCTTTGCCATCAAACCCGCTATTACTCGCTCCAACGTCACACATTCCGCCTTCACACCTAGGCTGTCACTCCCTCCACACCCATCACCGTCACTGCCTCCGCCATCACACCAGTGAGTCCATGTCCATATCGAGCATTTATGTCCCACGGTCAGATATACTGATACAGATTCATATAACCGATCACATATAAACTGAAAGCTATCCTTCATCAGATACATATCTGCAACAAGACCTTTACTCTATCAGATATACATCAAGACACGTTCACAATCTGATGTACACCAAGACATGTCTTCAATCTGA
>OW240917.1:3997449-4023078 GCA_933207985.1 Pelobates cultripes
CTAGCGTTACAGTACCCCCCCTCGAGAACCGCCCCTACGGCGGGGAGGACTCAGCTTGCGAGTACGACGCCTAGTAAAGGAACGAACCAGGCGAGGGGCGTGTACATCTGAGGCATCCACCCACGAGCGTTCCTCAGGGCCGTATCCTTTCCAATCCAATAGATACTGGAGACGACCCTCAGAAATACGAGAGTCCAAAATAGATTTCACTTCGTAGTCAGTCTGACTTTCTACGAGTGAGGAAGGAGGCCTAGAGGACCTCCGAGTATAACGGTTACAAACCAAAGGTTTAAGGAGAGAAACATGAAATTAATTGGGTATCTTCATAGTAACTGGCAAATCCAGGCAGCACCAGACTGAATTAACGCGCTTGAGGATTTTAAAAGGACCAATAAAATATGGAGCGAATTTCATAGAGGGGACTTTTAATCTAATATTGCGCGTACTTAACCACACTCTATCCCCTACCATAAAATTCGGAGCGGTCTTTCGCCGAATGTCCGCTTTACATTTCTGAGTTACAGCCTTTTGAGCCAAGATACGTTTGACCCCTATCCAAGTTTCTTTCATATTCTCAATAGTGCAGTCAACGCTTGGCACTGCAGTGGATGAAAAGGAACTCGGAAGAGTAATAGGATCAAAGCCATAATTTATATAAAAGGGACTATGCTGCGTAGAATCATGAACCCAGTTATTGTGGGCAAACTCAGCCCACGGAAGTAGTTCTACCCAATCATCTTGGTGATCGGAGGTGAATGTACTGTTCGAGTGACTGATTCATCCTTTCTGTAATCCCATTCGATTGGGGATGATATGAAGAGGTGAGATTAAGCCTGATACCCAAATGATTACAGAATGCTCTCCAAAACCTGGAAATAAACTGGGGACCTCTTTCTGAAACTATATCCACGGGTATACCGTGTAACCGAACTACCTCTCTTATGAACACCGTGGCCAGTTCGGAGGATGAAGGCAATTTAATTAAAGCGATAAGATGGGTCATTTTGGAGAATCTGTCTATCATAGTAAGAATTACCCGATGGTTTTTTGATGGAGGTAGGTCCACTATGAAATCCATGGCTATGCTAGACCAGGGTTTATCGGGAATGGGTAAAGGCATAAGGAGACCTAAAGGGCGACTCTTAGGAGACTTATTAGAGGAACAGATGTTACAGGCTAAGACAAATTCTCGGACATCTTTTTTGTAAGAGGGCCACCAAAATTGTTTTTCAAGTAACGATACTGTTTTATGGATACCGGGATGACCTGCAATCTTAGAGTCGTGTACTAAGGATAGAATTCGTCTTCTGTAGTTTAAAGGTACGTATAATTTTCCCTGAGGAATAGTGAGGGAGTTGTGATCTTGGTATTTGGATAGGGTTTCAATTATTTCAGAAGAGACTTTAGCATGAACAGTAGCTACTATGCGTTGTTGTATAATCCTTCTCTCACCACCAATACTTCCAATTGGTATCCTTTTGAGAGAAGTGCGTTGTGTATTAATAGTGAATGTAATATCCCTGTGTCACCTCTTCCAAGAACTAACATATATCTTTATCCCCTTGTCCAGATAAATATATGACTAGCACTACTAAGGTATTCTACCCGATATTACAAATAAACAGCCAACACCACAGTTCTTACCAGAGAGAAATCTTTACTTAGAATCTGCCCAGTTAAATATTACAGAAGAAGAATGTTACAGAGTTACAGTATTACAGAGTTACAATACATTCATAACACTCATACATTCCATCTATCTAATACTATCTGCTACATTGTGTATAATAATATCTGCTACATTGTGTATAATAATATTGGCTACATTGTGTATAATACTATCTGCTACATTGTGTATAATACTATCTGCTACATTGTGTATAATAATATTGCTACATTGTGTATAATAATATCTGCTACATTGTGTATAATAATATTGGCTACATTGTGTATAATAATATTGGCTACATTGTGTATAATAATATTGGCTACATTGTGTATAATACTATCTGCTACATTGTGTATAATAATATCTGCTACATTGTGTATAATAATATCTGCTACATTGTGTATAATAATATTGGCTACATTGTGTATAATAATATCTGCTACATTGTGTATGTGCTGTGAGATGTTATGTGCAGCATGTCTTACCAAACCCTAATCTAATGTGATGTCAGTATCTTCTATTTTTAAAGGAATTGGTTCAGCTCAATTGATATGTAAATGTGATTTACTTTCCCAAGGCCCAAAGTGTTGTCTATCCTGTTATTTTATTTAAGTGTTAACTCTCCCAGCCATCCCTTTGCCTCTAACCCAAGGTGTGTTTTCCTAGATAGGGACTCCTTTGAAGACCAGTTGATATGTAAATGTGATGGGTGCCTTTCAGGTGCTGTATCTTTCCAGCTATCTAAACAGAAACTCCCTTTGAAGATAATTCCTGACCTCCCATACACACAGACTAAATCAAGCACATATTAAACAGATATATACATAATATTTTCCCCAACATGCGTGAGGCAGGAATTATCGAGGATAATTGAGTTACGGGAGGTGAAAGGTGTTCGTGTTGTCGGCATAGGGCATCCGCTTTGGTATTCTTAGATCCGGGTCTATATGTCACAATGTAGTTAAAACGTGTTAAAAACAAAGACCAACGAATCTGCCTGTTAGACATTCTTTTCGCATCTCCAAAATATGAAAGATTTTTGTGATCTGTAAGAATTGTGATAGGTTCCGGTGACCCCTCTAATAGGTGACGCCATTCCTTGAGTGCGGAAATAATAGCCAACAGTTCTCTGTCTCCTATGTCATATCTTCGTTCTGTTTCAGTCAATTTTTTAGAGAAATAACCACAGGGATGTAGGGGTTGATCATTCGAAGATCTCTGAGATAATACAGCCCCTACCCCTGTTTCTGAAGCATCTACCTCCAATATAAAGGGACGCGAAGGATTTGGATGACTTAATACCAGGGCTGAAGAAAAGGCTAACTTAAGTTTCTCAAAGGCTGCTTTAGCTTCGGGACTCCATACCGTATGATTCCTATTCTTTTTTGTCATGGCGGTGATAGGAGCGGTAATAGAGGAAAACCCTTTAATAAACTTTCTATAATAATTGGCAAACCCTAGGAAACGTTGGATGGCTTTTAGTCCAACGGGTAGGGGCCAGTTTAAGATTGCTTCTAGTTTTTTAGGTTCCATTTGAAAACCTGTACCTGAAATTATATACCCGAGGAAGTTAACCCTTTCTACATCGAACAAACATTTTTCTAGTTTGCAATAAAGTCAGTTTTTCAATAATCTAGGTAAGACCGATCTAACGTGTTTGTGATGTTCAGTGAAACTCTTAGAGTAGACAACAAACATTTGCAAATAATCCCTTAATACATTGTTTATAAAATCTTGAAAGGCTGCAGGGGCGTTGCATAAGCCGAATGGCATAACCCTATATTGATAATGGCCATAGCGAGTATTGAAAGCAGTCTTCCACTCATGTCCTTTTTTAATTCTAACCAAATTATATGCTCCCCGTAAATCTAGCTTGGTGAATATGGTTGCTCCCTTCAACCTGTCGAAAAGTCCAGTTATAAGCGGGATAGGATAAGCGTTTCGTATGGTTATTTTGTTCAATCCCCGATAGTCGATACAAGGTCTCAAATCACCCTCTTTTTTAGAAACAAAGAAAAAACCGTCTCCAGCCGCGGAAGAAGATTTGGTGATAAAACCCTTTTTCAGATTCTCTGTAATGTACTCCTCAAACACCTTATTTTCAGTCACAGAGAGGGGATACACGGTACCCCTAGGGGGCATGGTGCCAGGTAATAAGTCAATTGCGCAGTCGTATGAACGGTGAGGAGGTAATTTTTCCGCTTCCTTAGGTTTAAAGACCGCTTTGAGATCCCAATATTGCTTGGGTATCTGGGTAGTTAAAGGCTTAAGTAGACCGATGGGTTTAACTTGAATAATACACTCTTTAAAACAAAAGTCACCCCATTTTATTATCTCCTTTCTTTCCCAGTCTATTAAAGGATTATGCCTGGTAAACCAAGGGAACCGAAGTATCACGGGAAAGGTGGGGGAAGTTATTTGTTGTACAGTTATGGTTTCTCTATGTAATGTGCCTACAGTCAGCACCAGGGGAATCGTCTATTGAGTAATAAGAGGGACTGATCAGGGTCTACCATCTATGGCCTCAACGGCCAAGGGTGTTGGTCTTTTCTTGAATGGGAGATTGTGATACTGACCGAATGTTATATCAACAAAATTCTCAGCTGCCCCTGAATCTATTAACGCAGTGGTGGTAACCACCTTTCCTTCCCATTCTAAGGTTATGGGTAGAAGAAGCCTTAATTCTTTCTTATCATTAAAGGAGGACATACACATTACACCCAAGGCCTGTCCTCCGTGAGGGCTTAGGTGCTGGAGTTTTCCGGCCTGCTTCGACAATGTAAGCGAGAATGCCCTCTTTTCCCACAATACATACAAAGTCCCTCCCTTTGTCTGGTTCGGATAACCGCGTGGATCCTAATTTCATGGGTTCTACGGCGAGTGACAGCGGTTGGTCGGACGGAGGGAATGTCATAGCCAGACGTTCCGGTAAACGTCTAGGTCTATCCCTGGTATTTTGTCTATGTCGGAAGTGTTCGTCTATATGTGCTAAATAGGTGATTAAATCCTCCAACACATTAGGTAAGTCCCTTGTAGCTACCTCGTCTAAAAGTTTATCAGAAAGCCCATTCATAAACACATCCACAAAAGCCTGCTCATTCCATCTACCCTCAGCAGCCAGAGTGCGGAATTCTAAGGCATAGTCAACCAATGAACGAGACCCCTGTCTCATACGTAATAGGGTTTTTGCGGCGTTGGTTCGTCTTCCAGTGGGATCGAATGTCCTCCTAAAAGCAGCGACAAAGTCTGCATAATTATAGACCAAGGGATTGTCATTTTCCCACAAAGGGTTGGCCCAAGCTAGTGCTTTGTCTACTAACAGGGTTATAATGTCACCAATTTTTGATCTATCTGTGGGATAAGCTCTAGGATGCAGTTCAAGGTTTATGCTGACTTGGTTCAGAAAGCCACGACATCCCTTAGGGTCTCCCCCATAACGAAGAGGAGATGTAGCGTGGGAAGAAGCCCCCCCAGCAACCATTTCCATAGGAGATTCTTGGGGTCTATGACCAGGGATACGTTCCTCCTGCTGGAGATGGGCCGTACGGGCTAACAAGGTCTGAACCGCTACAGCGAACTGGTCCATACGATGGTCCAGCTCCTCAAATCTGTTGTCAGGAACTGGGCCATGAGGGTTAACACCTGCAGGGTCAATGGCCCTAGTGTAATGTCACGATAGTGACCCCTTCACGCAGAGCGTAACCTAAAAGGAGACGTATACCGGTCCTTAGAGTGGCCGGGCTTAACTTCTGAGAATAGTTAAAAGGATAGCCAAAGGTCAATGGAGCACAGAAGATGGAATACACGAGAATACCAAGCCAAAATTTGGGAAACCAGAGAGGAGAATAGTCAGAGAGGAAGCCAAGGGTCAAAATTACCAGGAATACCAACAAGAGTAAGAATAGCACTAGAGGAACAAATAATAGAACCACACTAGGGCGCTGGGGAAAGGACAGGGACGCCTTTATATAATGTGTGGTATTCAGCTTTAAGACCACGCCCCCAAAAAGTCCGGGAGCGTGGTCGCGTTTGAATTTTCGCGGTAAAACCCCGATGACGTCGGCGCGCATGCGCCGGGTCATAAAAGGGGCTTTGCCGCGAGCGGCCAGCGTCAGACCGGCTGCTCCGCCTCCCGGAAGCAGCCGGGGAGATCGCCGCGCGGCGCGGGTCCGGAGGAGAGGTAAGCTATTGTTACAATAATTAATTACATATGTTACCAAAAATTACACCCACTTCCTTATATGGTCCGGACCGGATGTGTATTGCCACCTCCAATATGGCTACACATCCGGTGCGGATGTATCCTGGGTGTCATCTTGGTATATCCGTTCAAATGTGTATTTAAGGCATAAAAAGCTCTGACAAATAAACATTTCCCATAAAATAGTACTTATCCCTTCTTAGCAGAGACAGCAGCAACGAGATGAATAGCCCGTTGGTGTCTCTGCTTTTTGGGGGATGCTGAAATTCTATCCGTCGATCCGTCACGTCACTTCGTGTCACGTGTGTATCCATTGAATCAGTCCGTCGTGTCACTTCCGGTTTGGCTGGATTTCTTTGAGCTGTCCCTTTTCTTTTTCCGTAGCTTATCACACATTCTCAGATAGCGTGGTATAATAGGTGGAGTCACCAAATGAGTCCGTAAAGGCCATTTCCGAAGTGAGTAAAAGAGTCACGCTTTTACCTTATATTTTTACATTGTATCTCTGTTTTAAGTATATGTGGTGACAATATACTTGGGTAATTCAGCAGCACCTTATTTTCCAAACATTCTTAAGCGCCACCTAAATATTTTTCGAATACCATTTGTCCTGGGGTATCTACCTGGTGAGTGGTAGCCGGGCTCCTGTGAGAACTTGAACCTCTTTTCCTGTAACTGTAGCGTTACTTACCTTAACCGGGGGCCGGTCGCGGTCCTCTCTTCAAGCCGTGCGCGGTCCTGCGGCTGCACGAGCCGCGCGCGGCTCATCTAACTACTTCGGATGGAGGGCGGGCAGTGACCGCGTGAGGCGGTCACGTGTCCCGCCTGAAACTAAGAGCGCGCCGCGAGTCTCGGGCGCGCTCTTAAAGGGACAGTGGGTGCCTAAATTGGAAAAGGCATCCCATTGGTCCCTGTCATGCCACACTCCCCATACACTTACCTTTTGGGGGCGTGGATGTGACAGGGACCAATCAAATTAGATGTTTAGGTATTTATACTCACCTTCTTCCCTTTGTTCCTTGCCCTATCGTGGTTTCTGTTTCAGTTCCCTTTAGCGCTTGTGGTGTTCAGTTGTGTTTTCTCGTATTGACTTTGGCTTCGTATTCTGACTTCGTTTTCGCTTTATCCTTATCTGTACTGTTTGCCGGCTTGCTGTTTTCCGTGTACCAGACCCCGGCTTGTCCTAGTTTACGCTGTCTCTCTGTGCCCTTGACCTCGGTTTGTTCCTGGCTCTGTCTCCTCTCATATACGTCGAGTCCGGCCATTCTAAGGTCCGGTAGACGTATCTCTCCTCTGTATTTGCCTCTGTTTAGCTGGATCCTGCGTGTAGGGGTATATTCTCGTTACATTACGATAGGGCCATGGACCCCGCAGATTTAGCTCAACAGATGGCGTCCCATGAGGCAAGATTTGTAGAGCAGGATCACCGTATGGATCAAATAGCTCAGGCTCTCCAGACGCTCCTAGCTAGAACCGTTCCAGCAACTACACCTAACCCTCCTACGCCCCTTCTCCCTGAAGTATCTACTTTGCCTAATACTTCGGCCCATTTAACACCTCCTCCTAGGTATGGAGGGGACTCTAAGACTTGCAGAGGGTTTATTAATCAGATTGAATTTCACTTTGAAATGTATCCACGTTCATTTCCCACAGAGAGGTCTAAGGTTGGGTTCTTTATGCACCAACTTACCGATAAGGCACTTGAGTGGGCAAATCCTATTTGGGAAGCTAATGGGCCTATGGTACATGATTTCAACAGTTTTCTTACGGCTTTTCGTAGAACTTTTGACACAATGAAAAGGTCAAAGAATGCCGCAAGAGCTTTAATGAGAATTAAACAGGGTTCTAGGTCTGTGGCTGATTATGCTATTCAGTTTCGCACTCTTGCTTCGCAGGTAGATTGGACCAACAATGGGTTAACTACTGCCTTTATGGAAGGTTTGTCAGATACGATATTGGATGAGGTAGCAGCTAAGGAGCTTCCTATTGCCTTAGAGGACCTTATCGATTACCTCATTGATATTGATAATAGAATTCGTGACAGGCTCTATACCAAGAACAGGAATAGACGTTTTGTTACACCCATTAACCCCAGAGTTAATATACCAGAGAGTGTTAAAGTGTCTGAGGAGGAACCTATGCAATTAGGGGTTGCCAAACTCTCTGATACTGAGAAATTACATAGGAGAAGGGAGGGACTCTGCCTATACTGTGGTAGGAGAGACCATATGGTAAAGGAATGTCCTTTACTCCCGGAAAACTCTCGCACCTAAGACCTTATAGGGGACTGGCCTTGGGTGTGATATCTAAGTCTCCTAAATTGCCTCCTAACCGCTTGCTTCTCCCGGTTTCTTTATATATGGGAGAGATTTGTATAGTTGACAACATATATGCTCTGGTTGACTCTGGGGCAGCTGAAAATTTTATAGACTCTGGCTTTATAAAGAGAAACAACATTCCCATCAGAGAGAAGGAGATACCCTTGGCCGTTGAGGCCATAGATGGTAGACCATTAAGTTCTCCAGTTGTTACTCATGAGACTGAACCATTACACATGTACACAGGGGTTTTACACTACGAAACCATTCGATTCCAGGTTATCACCTCTCCCTCTTCACAGTTAGTATTAGGGTATCCATGGTTACGTGCTCACAATCCCATTTTTGACTGGGAGACAGGGCAAATAAAATCATGGAGTAAGGCCTGCCACGAGTCTTGTACGTTGGAAGTCACACCTTTGAATTCTATTGAGGTACCTACCAGTCCTCCTTTGTCTATGGTTATACCCCCTCAGTATTTATCTCTAAAGACTGTTTTCGATAAAAGGGAGGCTGAGAAATTACCGCCTCACAGACCCTATGATTGCGCTATTGACTTGTTGCCTGGCACTATACCTCCAAAGGGCAGGGTGTACCCCTTATCGGTTCAAGAAAACCGTGTCATGGAGGAGTACATCAAGGAATCATTAGAAAAAGGGTTTATTAGGAGATCCTCTTCTCCAGCTGGAGCAGGGTTCTTCTTTGTATCGAAGAAAGAAGGTGATTTAAGACCGTGTATAGATTATAGAGGTCTAAACAAAATCACTATCAAAAATGCATACCCTATACCTTTGATTACAGAATTATTTGACAGGCTGAAACATGCCACTGTGTTCACTAAATTAGACCTTAGGAATGCATACAATTTGATACGTATAAAGGAAAATCACGAATGGAAGACTGCTTTCAACACTAGATCCGGTCATTACGAATACACTGTTATGCCATTTGGGCTTTGCAATGCCCCAGCAGTATTCCAAGAATTTATTAATGATGTATTGAGAGATTTTATTCACACATTTGTTATCGTATACTTGGACGACATTTTAATATATTCTGCAGATATACACACTCATCACAGACATGTTACGACAGTTTTGAAGACCCTTCTTGCTAATGGTCTTTATTGCAAGCTAGAAAAATGTCTGTTTGACCAAACCGAAGTCCAGTTCTTGGGGTATTTGATTTCCGCTAAAGGTTTTCGTATGGATCCCCAGAAGCTAGCTGCTGTAATAGAATGGCCTCTACCGCAAGGTCTGAAAGCTATTCAGCGTTTTCTTGGGTTCTCCAATTATTATAGACGTTTTATCAAAGGTTTCTCGTCCATTGTAGCACCTATCACTATGACTAAAAAGGATGGCAATACTCGTGTTTGGTCTACCGAGGCACTTCAGGCTTTTGAATTTCTTAAAACTACGTTCGCCTCTGCACCTATTTTACAGCATCCTGTCCCCTCACTGCCCTATATTCTTGAAGTTGATGCTTCGGATATTGGGGTAGGTGCTGTCTTGTCCCAAAGAGAGTCGCCTGAGAAGCCATTGCATCCATGCGGCTTCTTTTCTAAACAGATGTCCAAAGCAGAGAAAAATTATGATGTGGGTAATCGTGAACTCCTTGCTATTATTTTAGCACTTAAAGAGTGGAGACATTTGTTAGAGGGAACTAAGGATCCTATCCTCATTTTTACGGATCACAAGAACCTATCCTACCTTAGCGAAGCCAAAAGATTGTCTTCCAGGCAGGCTAGGTGGTCACTATTTTTGTCCCGTTTCAATTTTATTATCACCTATAGGCCAGGTGATCGCAACACTAAAGCAGACGCTCTGTCCAGACAGTTCGAAACTACTGACAAACAGGAGATTGATGTTACTCCTGTCATTCCCCCAGACAGGATAATAGCTACTACTATTTTGTCTATTTCCTCGTCCCTCTTGCAGACCATACAAGCTAAACAAAGCATGGCACCTAGCGAGAGGCCTAATGATAAACTGTTCGTTGATGTTCCTGAGAGACGGGATATTTTGTCATTATATCATGATACTAAGACCGCTGGACATCCTGGTATTTCCAAAACGGTGTCAGCTGTTTCTCGGTACTTTTGGTGGGATTCCTTACGAAAGGATGTCACTGACTATATAAGTGCTTGTACTACTTGTGCCTGTATGAAATCCTCCCGTAGAGTTCCTTGTGGGCTGTTGCATCCGTTACCCGTTCCCGAGAGACCTTGGTCTAACCTGTCCATGGATTTTATTGTTGAATTACCCCCTTCAAATGGTAACACAGTAATCCTGATGATAGTGGATCGGTTCTCCAAAATGGCTCACTTCGTGTCTCTTCGCAAGTTGCCCACATCTAAGGAACTGGCTCATATCTTCGCTAGAGAAGTATTTCGATTACATGGTGTGACGAAACCAATCTCGCCACATTGCATTGGAGGAGCCTGGTTGCCCGCCTGCTGCCTTTGGATTATGGACCGGCAGCTAAAGGGTTAATTTTACTGTGCAGAAGGATTTATTTCTCCCTTTCTGCACAGCCGTTCGGTAGATTCCATCTACCAAACAAACAGTCTCTTTTCAGCCTCCCCAGAGCCGTGGGAAGCCGGCCGGCGACCTTAATTGGCCACCCAGAAGCTGGAGTGCGCCCTCCATTTACCTCCCTGAAGCCGCGGTTAACCGCGGCTTAACGAGCGTGTGCCGGCAATTGACCACCCAGTAGCTGCGGTTAACCGCAGCTTAATTGATTGTTACTGGGTGGTCGCGGTTACACTTAGCCGCCACACGATGGCGGTGTTCTGGAGCTCCCCGGGCAGCCAGCGCTTGTCTGCCCGGCTTTCATGCACCAAACCCGGACACTTTTACGTGCAGGCACCGCTGAACCTCCAACCCCTGGTTCTAATTCGCACGGATTGAACGAATGCCTGTAAATTCGGTATTTTATGTTGGAGGAATGTTTCAACCCAGATAGCTATGCCATGGAGCCTATTCGTGGAATTAAAGACTTTGGCTCCATGGCAATTAAAACTGTATTCGTGTGGTCTGAGTGCCATTCACCTAATAATGTGCACTCAGACCTGAGCTATCTGGGGATGTGTTACATGCCTGTGTTTAATGTAGTACATGTTACTTTGTGCATTTTAAAGTATAATGCTGTTTTGTGTTCCCACGTGTGTAATGGAGTTTTGCCTTTGTCTTGGGAGATAATTGAGTTACTTCCCAATTATCTCCCAGGGCAGAGGGGAGGAAGCCAGGATGCATTGTGGGAATATACTGTGACTGTGTGTCCTTTTTGTATACTTGTCTGTCCCTTGTCACAGTCTCCCATTTGGTCCCCTAGGGGAGTGTCCACCAGGTGGGAGACCTGCATAAAAGCTGGGCAGGTAGCCCTCATTAAACAGACCACTGCTTGACCCTCAACACGGAGCCTTGTCTCGTCTTTGGGGGGATTTACTGTATGCTGCTAAGGACTGATTGCCAGGAGTGTAAGCCGCTTGGGAGCTTTTCCTGTTCGTCTGGTAGCAGCTATTCGTATGGTTCCTGTTCGTTTATTTGAAGTGCTACCTTATTCCCTTGTATGCCGTTCGGGAGTTTGGAGCATTCACTTATTGGCGGTTCGTGAGTTTTGGTGATTCTACAGTAGCTGTGCCTGTCTCTGAAAGGGGGATTATCGTCTAAGCGGTTTTTTACCCCTTGTGTAGAAAACGGTCCGTTACACATGGGATTCCCGTATCTATTGTATCCGATAGGGGTAGCCAATTTATTTCCAGGTTCTGGAGGGCCTTTTGTTCAGAAATGGGTATTTCTCTCTCATTTTCTTCCTCTTATCATCCCCAGTCTAATGGGGCTGCTGAACGTGCCAACCAGTCTCTGGAGCAATACCTCCGTTGTTTTGTGTCTCACCATCAGGACAATTGGTCTGACCTGCTTCCTTGGGCTGAATTTGCTCGGAATAACGCCACTCATGATTCTTCCGGCAAGAGCCCTTTTTACGTTGTCTATGGCCAGCATCCCGTTGTTCTTCCGGCTGCATTCTCCTCACAGGGCATGCCAGTTCTGGATGAGCATTTGGCTGGTTTGCGTAATACTTGGGAGCAGGTTCAGCGTTCTTTGGTGGACTCTGCTACTCGCCAGAAGGCTCAGGCTGACAAGCATCGCAGAGCAGCTCCGTCCTATGTTGTGGGGGACAGGGTTTTGCTTTCCACGCGGAATATTCGTCTCCGGGTGCCTTCTATGAAATTGGCTCCCCGCTTCATTGGACCTTATCGTATTATACATAAGGTTAATCCTGTTTCTTATGCCTTAGGCCTGCCTAAGAATCTACGTATTCCTAATGTTTTTCACACCTCATTGTTGAAACCTTTCGTACGCAACCGCTATACCCGGCATACTCCTCCTCCCCCTCCTATCTCGGTGGAGGGTCATGAGGAGTTTGAAGTGTCTGCTGTTCTTGACTCTCGTTTCCTTAGGGGTCGACTTCAATACTTGGTGCATTGGAAGGGTTATGGGCCTGAGGAGCACAGTTGGATTTCGGCCGATGCTGTCCATGCTCCCCGTCTTGTGCGCTCTTTCCATTCACGTTTTCCTGCCAGGCCTGGTCCTACCCGCCCGGGGGGCGTGTCCTCAGGGGGGGGTACTGTAGCGTTACTTACCTTAACCGGGGGCCGGTCGCGGTCCTCTCTTCAAGCCGCGCGCGGTCCTGCGGCTGCACGAGCCGCGCGCGGCTCATCCAACTACTTCGGATGGAGGGCGGGCAGTGACCGCGTGAGGCGGTCACGTGTCCCGCCTGAAACTAAGAGCGCGCCGCGAGTCTCGGGCGCGCTCTTAAAGGGACAGTGGGTGCCTAAATTGGAAAAGGCATCCCATTGGTCCCTGTCATGCCACACTCCCCATACACTTACCTTTTGGGGGCGTGGATGTGACAGGGACCAATCAAATTAGATGTTTAGGTATTTATACTCACCTTCTTCCCTTTGTTCCTTGCCCTATCGTGGTTTCTGTTTCAGTTCCCTTTAGCGCTTGTGGTGTTCAGTTGTGTTTTCTCGTATTGACTTTGGCTTCGTATTCTGACTTCGTTTTCGCTTTATCCTTATCTGTACTGTTTGCCGGCTTGCTGTTTTCCGTGTACCAGACCCCGGCTTGTCCTTGTTTACGCTGTCTCTCTGTGCCCTTGACCTCGGTTTGTTCCTGGCTCTGTCTTCTCTCATATACGTTAAGTCCGGCCATTCTAAGGTCCGGTAGACGTATCTCTCCTCTGTATTTGCCTCTGGATCCTGCGTGTAGGGGTATATTCTCGTTACAGTAACAGGGTGTGCGTGGAACTCTGTGAAGGCCCTGGGGAGATAGCGCAGCTAAGCGGACAAGGGCACATGTAGGAGTGTGGGGATAGATGCATGGGATTGGTTGGGAAAGAGTGTGTGGGTAGGATTATGTTCTGTGTAAGTTAGTGTGGGGGAGGTCTTACCTCAGTGCCACTTGGGATTCGGGCCAGCAAACAGCTTCCCTCCCGCCCGCCCTATTGGTATATTTCGTCATAGCTAGCCGGGGTATGTCCTTGCCAATTGAGTTTTAGTGGTTACGTTTAAGTATATGGAATGAGATGAACAAGTTTTTTTAGGTCTCAACCTCCCCTGCTTAAAAGGTTAAACATTAGGTTGCCTGAGGTGTCGTGCCCATCAAGCGTGGATAAGGTCGGCCAGTGGCGTAGCGTGGGTTGTCAGCACCCGGGGCAAGGCAAGTAATTTGCGCCCCCTAACCCGTGGATTTTAGCACTCGAGTCTCTTCCACTAGATTAGTTAAAGAAACCCTTAACCCCCAAGCACATCTAAATACAAGTTTATTTTCCAACACTTTATTGAGTGCGAACATGCATTACACACATTCTCCACATTTTCAGCAGGTCTATGAATACAAATATACAAATGTAGTAACCTAGCATGGGCCATGCTATTATATGTCGTCTCACAACCATCGTAAACGACAAAAAATATCAAGAACAAAAACTAAACATCAAAATGGAACTATACCCTGGAGATGATCCAAGACTGGGCTAGATGGAGCCAACTTCCTCAATCCTGTACCTCTAATTGTAATTCTTTAATAGAAGTGCAAGATATCAATCTGTATATAATATACAGATTAATTTAAATTCGCCTGCTTTTAATTAGCGCAAATTTTTCAACAACGGAATAGTGTTTCTTTAATGTGAGGTAAATTAGAGATTAGTGCCACAAATAATATACTAGATTGCCTACTTACAACGAGATGAGGATGATGATGGGCTCTAGCTGCAGTCTGGCTCCACTGGTCTGGTGTAGAACAGGCTCTCTGGAGGCTGTTTGTAACTGTGGTCACAAAAATCAATATACTAGGAGAACGGGAAGCAGCTCCATTTTTGGGGGGCCCTTTACACAGCTCAAGGTCTGGGTCCCAGGGTCCACCTTCATGTTCCACCAATGAGTTTGTTCACAGGGGGTGGAGTGTGTAGGGGATGTCCTGATATGTGTGTAAGGAATGCATTGTGTGAATCTGTGTTTGTATGTGTAAGGGCTGCAAGGTGTGTTTCTGTGTATGTACAGGATGCAGTGTGTGCGTGTGTAAGGGGTGCATTGAGTGTGTGTAAGGGGTGCATTGAGTGTGTGTAAGGAATGCATTGTGTGTTTCTGTGTGTGTAAGGGATGCATTGTGTGTAAGGGTTACATTGTTTGTGTGTGTGTGTGTGTGTGTGTGTGTGTCTGTGAGTGTAATGCATTGTGTGTTTTTCTGTGTGCAAGGGGTGCATTGCATGTGTGTGTGATGGATGTCAATCTCTTCCCCCTCCCTTGTTACTCTCTTCTCCCCCCTCTCCCTCCCTTGTCACTCTCTTCTCCCCTCCCCCTTCCCACTCTCATTGCCCCTTCCTCCCCTGTAACTCTCACCCCCGTCAATTTCTTCTCCCCCCCACCAATTTCTTCTTCTCCCCCCTCCCCTACCAATTTCTTCTTCTCCCCCTCCCCTACCAATTTCTTCTTCTCCCCCCCTCCCCTCCCCATTTCTTCTTCTCCCCCCTCCCCTACCAATTTCTTCTTCTCCCCCCTCCCCTGCCAATTTCTTCTTCTCCCACCCTCCCCATTTCTTCTCCCCCCTCCCCTACCAATTTCTTTTTATCCCACCCTCCCCATTTCTTCTCCCCCCCCTCCCTCCCCAATTTCTTCTCCTCCTCCCCTGCCAATTTCTTCTTCTCCTGCCAATTTCTTCTCCCCTGCACAATTTCTTCTTACCTCCCCTCCCAATTTCTTTTCCCCCCTCCCCTCACAATTTTGTTTCTCACCCCCTCCTGTGTTCTTTCTCCCCCCCTCCCATCCCAATTTCTTCTTACCCCACCTCCCTGACTTGAGATTTCTTCCTCCCCATCCCAATTTTTCAGCTTCTCACACCGTCCCCTGAAAATTTCTTCTTACCCCTCCACTTTGACAATTTCTTCACTACTCCCCTCCCCATTTCTTCTCTCCCCTTCCCTCCCAATTTCTTTTCACCCTCCACACGCTTTGGCCTTTGTGGCCCAGGCCTGCAGCATGATGAGGTCAGCATGGGGTGCAGGGACTGCTTTGTTTCCTGTACCGGCGGACTAACTGGGAGTGCACACACTGGTGGCCACTTCACGCAGTAGTCGACTTGAAGACAACTGCCCCTGTACCCGTCGGACCATCATGCTGCAGGGCTCGGCCACGCTACTACAGAGGGAGTGACAGGAGGGAGCGCTGAGCGTTTCCCTCCTGTCAGCCCCTCTACTCAGGTTGCGCCCGGGCAGTGCGGTCCGCCCTCATGGACGCACCGCCTGGGCAAAGCTGCAGCCGCCTGAGGCTCTCTACAGAGCGCTCGGGCGGTTGCAGCATGGGGGGGCCGGCCCTGAGCGCGCCCCCCCAGATGTTGCGCCCGGTGCGGCCGGCCCCCCCTGCACCCCCCATGCTATGCCTCTGGTGTCCAGTACTGGGCAGGATCCTCATGTTATCCAATAGCTGCCAAGCACACCTGGAAGGACAATCTTTCAACCTTGGTCCCTTCCACACAAAGGAACACAGAAAAAATGGAGGGAAAATGTGTGCCAGCCTTGTGTATGTGAGGCGTGCATATGCCCCAATCTCAATATACCAGATGGGGAGACACAAACCCGGAAGCAGTGGGGTAGTATCTGAAGGTGTTAAATCCAGAACTTCAAGGGAGGAGATCATATGCCTGTCTGTAAGGTATGGGAGAGCAAGAGCCACACTCTCAATGTGAATATTATTTGAGTGCAGCAACATAAACCATAGAGCAATATAATACTGTATTTTATTTTGCAAGATGCAAATATTTGCCCATGCAATGATTGTTCGTCACACGTAGAAAGGTAACTTTACTCTGGGACAAATAACAATTATTTATTTTCTGTCATAAGGAAGGTTGTTCGCTTTACCTAGTGTTCTCAGCTGGTTTGATTTGGTATACAGGTGGTCCTCACTTTACGACCTACTTTTACGACAGCTCGCACTTACGACCAGTTCTCTAGCATGGGGATTCAAGGGATTCCCCACGTTAGAGAGCTGGTCTATGTATGGGGATTTTTCCCTGAACACAGATTAGAGGAATTCCCTGCTCTGGTGCATATGTCTACGTTCGGATAAATTTCCCCGAACATAGACAAGCGCACCAGAGCAGGGAATCCCTCTAATCTATGTTCGGCGAAATTTCCCCCAATATCGAAAAACGCACCAGAGCAGGGAATCCATTTAATCTATGTTTAGGGAACGTTCCCTGGTGCACTGGTGCACATGTTCTGTAGTGCATCCTCATTTACCAACCAATTAGTTTTACAACCGAGTCCTAAGAACGGAACCCAGTCGGTAAGTGAGGAGTGTCTGTATATGTTAACATGTTAATATTTTACTAAAGGTGGCACTGTCACATGTAATCTTTCCATAAATCAGTGTAAAAGAGTAATACAAATAAATTAGTAACATTTTAATCTAAATAAGGTGTAACGGAACCGCTGGCACCCTGACCGTGCTGACGGATGGTCCTAGTGCTTTCTGAGGACTCCAAGCACTTTGCCCAACACCATAACCACTGCAGACCCCACGAACCGCCGCAGCTTGGTTCGGGTCTTGCCGTCTCCACCCACTCTGGACCCAAGAACAGGGTCCAGCTTCCAGTAGGTCAACCTCTCCGAATTCCAGAGAGCAGGAACAGGACCAAGCTCTTAGCAGAGCTTAGTGATCATACCCTGGGGAGTATAGTGATTATAGCAATCCCCAGAGTGTAGTTCTCCAATCCCCCAAACATGAGCTGAAACTTCATGAAGGTACAAGATGATCTGACTCCAATGAGCATTTATTACTCCTTATATACAAGTTTTCAGGCCAGAGGCACACCCCCTGGACCTGGTGGTAAACTGTGACAAAAGGGACACAAACCAATGGGAACACTAATTAACATAATAACACTCCCACATACACAATGAAATCCCTCCTCTCCATCCTGGAGATAATTGGCTTAAAGCACTGCAGTAAACTCAATTATCTCCAGGTACAGAAAATATCTACATTTTACACTAACAACAAAAATATATAAAAGTACATAAAAATACAAAATTCGGGGGCGTGGCCTGACCACCGAGAGTAATGGCTGCTTAAGCTCAGAGCTCTGCGCCCTGCACGACCCAAAACGCCACGCAAGAAGCACTTACATCCCTGCCGACGTTCCCAAACTCCTCACACCACAAGAGGGACATACCGGGAGATGGCGACGCACAAAAAAAGCGGCAAAAAACCGAAGGAAGGTACCCTGTCAGTGGCCGACCTCCTCGCAACGCCTAGACCGCATGTAAGCAAAGATGGCGGCGGCCAGATAAGCGCGGGCTCCCCAGACTCCCCGAGCACCGGAGAGCACAGGCACCAACCCCCACAGACGTCCAACGCAGAGATTCTTCAATCCCTGGCAGAGGTAAGACACTACCTGGCAGGGGAAATAGAGAGATCTGCAAGGGAGGTCAAGGAGGAGATTCAGTCAGTGGGGCAACGCACAGAGGCCTTAGAATGGAGGATGGACCATGTGGTAGCGGCACACAATGAAGCAGCCTCCACCACTAACCACCTCATCACAAGGGTGGCTGAACTAGAAGCAGAAATTGAGGATGCCTCAAATAGGTCCCGCAGAAATAACTTAAGGGTTAAAGGCCTACCGGAAAGAATAAAAGATGCTGACATACAGAAGGTGCTCCTGGGGCTATTTAAAGAGCAACTACCAACCATACCAGAACACCTGTGGACCATAGACAGGGCACACAGGGCACTAAGAGCAAGAGGCCCTCCTGACAGCCCCCCCAGAGATGTAATAATGCGGTGGCATTTCTTCTCTACCAAGGAAGCCATTATAAAAAGCGCCCGCCGCCACACTTACTCACTGGATGGCTCCACAATACACCTATACCAGGATATAGCACCCGCCACACTAGCCAGGAGAAGGGAATGGAAACCCATAGCCGACCTAGTCAGGGCCAAAGGCCTCAACTTCGCATGGGGCCACCCCTTCAAAATGCTAGTATTCAACGGACCGAGACCGGACGTACTTCTACCCTCAGCGGACCCTAAAGCCTTCCTCCGCAATTTGGGAATAGAAATCCCAGAGGATTTCCGACTCCCCCACAGAGGTACACAAGCATTGGGACAACTACCCAGAGAAGAAGCGGCACAGGACGGCGGTGTAAATTGAGGGGCCCTCAGAGGCCTCCTCCCCAAAAGGCATTCCTAAACACAGACCTAGACAGACCTAGACCGCCCTAATCCTTTCCCCAAACTGCCCCTAAAACTAAGACATAAACCCAAGTCACGGACGATAATACAACAAAACACAACGACATAGAACAACGCTGATACAGAGAATACACCTCAAATGGAAAACGACAATCAACAAAAAGAATGAACGAAGGAAAAGAATTAACATAGATGCCAACTGGGAACTTGAACAGTCGCAGAGCCCTGGACTGAGAGGAGCTGTAGGGGCGTGAGGGGGATGGGGGGGCGAGAAGAGGTGGGAAGGGGAGGGGAAAAAAAAAAATATATAAAAAAGAAAAAATAATAAAAAAAGAAAAAATAATAAAAAATCAGTAATTATAAAAATATACAAGGAAAAAAAATATATATATATAAACGCACACCTATAATTACGAGGGTGGGAGGGATGGAGGGGGGAGAAAATGGGAACACAACAATACAAAAATAAATAAATAAATAAATTTAAAAAAAAACCTTAACACGCACACTTCGATCGGAATACTGAACCGGAGACGACGGACCAAGTAGTAAGAGGACTTAACACACCGGGATGCGGTGTAATACTGGACTAAAGAGTACTCAACGCAGCATTACGGACTCTAACCTTACCAAGGCACGTCTATAACCAGGACAGCACCGGTGTCAACCAGGGAAAGGGACTTGGAACCACAGTGTTGCCCCAACCCAATAGGCAACGAACCGGATGATCGGGAACATCACTGACACCACCTGCCACGCAAGTGTACATCCCTTCTCCTCCCCCCCCCTTTTTCTTTTTTCTCTTTCCCTCTCTATTTCTTTGGCACTATGCTTCCCCCCTGCTCTTCTCTCTTGCTCGTGTCCTAATCTCCAACATAACTAGAAAATGATAATGGACGGGAGGGAGAGATACAACCTCTATGTTCTATCTCTTTAATGTTGCACATCTGCGATTGTTCAAAGTAATGTAATGATTGAACGTATAATATAATGCTGTTATCTCTGTACACACGTGACTTGACATGAGAGGACACACAGACCCCACAACCTAATAGGGAACTGACGTATATGTACATGGAAACTCTCACTTGGGTCGGCGACAGGGTGCTCAACGGCTGATTGTCCCCTCCGTGCTACACAAAGTACCCGCGGGGCGGATAGCCACCCCCCGATACACCCGGCGCGACTAAGACCGGGGATAACCCCCACCACACCCTGCACCCCCCCCCCCACTACACGGGCCTCCCAGAACCCACGGATCCTTGAGGGAACCGAGAGCTCGCGTTCCCCCGGGGATAGTCACAACCCCCTCCCCTTCTTCCTTAACCCTCAAAACCTCCCCGGGGAGGATCCCCTCCCCTACCCTCCCCCATCCTCTTAGAGACTAGGAGAGATAACTCTCCCTCGCTTGCTGACCCTCACGCATCGCTCCTCGCGGGGGCGTGCGGCGGATAAACCTGACCCCACCAACCGCACTTCGGGCGGGACCTGGGCAGACTATGGCCACGCTTAAACTAACCTCCCTAAACGTTAACGGCCTTAACACACCGACTAAACGGCGTCTATTAATGAGAGAACTAAAGCGGCAAAAAACAGACATAGCCTTCATACAAGAATCACATATACTGCGCTCAGCCGGGATTCAGCTAACTGACCACCTCTACACCAGGGCATACTCCTCCAGAGCACTGGTGAAGAAAAACGGAGTAGAAATACTCCTGCACAAAAAATGCCCCTTTGTCACTCAAACGACACAAGTTGACACGATGGGTCGGTACATCATCCTCACCGGGACGGTATACACCACCACATACCATCTGATTAACATCTACGCACCCAACCACCCGGACCCAGACTTCTGGGACAACCTACACAACCGGATACACGCGCTGCCATACGGAATAATAGTGCTGGGGGGCGACATGAACGCAACTTCCAGCCCACCAGTCGACCGTAGCTCACCGACAGGGGGCCAGAGAACACCTAGGGCCAGGGGACAAGACAAACTACTATCCCAGTTCATACACAAAACGAAATTGCTCGACCCCTGGAGGTTGCGGCACCCGGGACAGAGAGACTATACATTCTTCTCAGCGGCACATTCCACATACTCCCGTATAGACATATTCCTGGTCAACCAGAGAGGGATCCCATGGATCCAATCTGCACGAATTAACCTCATCACGTGGTCGGACATTGAGCTTATTTTATGACTCCCGGGGCCCAGGCCCCCGTGGAAATGGAGATTGAACAGCACACTTTTCAAAGACCCTGAGGTGACAAAGCTCATCCAGGACGAACTAACAACCTACTTTAATGAGAACGACAGGCCGGAGGTGACCCATTTGGGCCGCCCACAAGGCGGTCATCCGAGGCACCCTCATCAAACTAGCGACTCGACGGAAAAAACTGAAGGCGGAAACCCTCTTCGAGCTCCAAAAGGCGCTACGGAGGGCAGAAGCCAAGCACAAACAAACTCCCTCGACACAGGGTCTGCAAGACCTTCGGGCACTTCGACATACGATCCGAACCTTGGCGATCGAAGACCTGGGGAAGGATCTAGTCCGTAAAAAAACGCCTTTTTTACGAACGCTCTAATAAGATGGACACCCTCTTAGCCAGGGCCCTAAACCCCAAACAACAATTCAAGGCCATAACGGCGATTAGGGACAAATCGGGACAGATGACACATAACCCCAAGGAAATTAATCAAATATTCTCGGAGCTCCTAGCAAACATCTATAACCACTCCCCAGAACTAAATAGCAACAATGAGACATACAAACGAACGGTCGCAGACTATGTATCCAATACCCATATGAAGAGTTTGACGCCAGAAGCCATACTGACTCTGGGAGCTCAGATAGAGGGGGACGAGGTAGATAGGGCAATCACAGCACTCAAAGGGAACAAGGCACCGGGCCCAGACAGCTACGATGGCTCCTACTATAAACTCCTTAGAGACACGTTGACCCCAAGGTTGGTGAAGGTATACATGGAATGGATGGACGGGGGACACCCTAATCCAGAAACACTTACGGTAGATATCACCCTCATCCCCAAAACCAGGTAAAGATCCTACGGAGGCCGGGAACTACAGGCCTATCTCATTGATTAATTTTGATGTTAAGGTGTTTGCAAAAATCCAATCCCCTCCTGGGTACACTGGTCCACCCAGACCAAGTCGGCTTCGTACCATCTCGACAACTATACGAAAACACCAGGAGGGGGGCGGATGTCATATGGTAGGCGGTGAGGACTCGGACGCCTTCTCTGATCCTATCCTTGGATGCGGAGAAGGCATTCGACAGGGTCCAGTGGCACTACCTCTTCTCACTGTTGGGGCACCTGCGTATGCCAGAAACATTCATAAAGGGAATAAAAGCCCTGTACACAGAACCACAAGCCCAAACGGCGGTGCTGGGGACAGCTCCGACCCCGTTCAAGACTGCCAACGGCACCAGACAGGGCTGCCCCCTTTCCCCCCAGTTGTTTGTCCTAGCACTGGAGCCTCTTCTACTGAGGATAAGGGAGGATAGGAACATAACGGGCATTAGGGCAGGAGGGGAGGAATACAAAGTCTCTGCATATGCAGATGACATCATGGTCACACTTGCCAACCCTCGGGGTTCCCTGTCCATGCCTCCTCGACCTCCTCGAGGACTACGGACGGGTATCGGGCTATAAAATTAATTTAGATAAATCAATGGCCATGCCACTAGAAATGGAGACGGCAGAGATCAATGCCATAAAAGCTAACCACTCCCTCAACTTTACAAGAACTGACATCAAATATTTAGGGATTAAACTAACGGCAGACCCGGAGAGACTGTATGAAGCGAATTACACACCCACATTACAAACACTATGCCAGGACTTAGAAAAATGGCAAGACAAGCCAATCTCATGGATAGCGAGATTACACGCGATAAAAATGACACTGCTACCTCGCTTGCTGTTCCTATTCCAAGCCCTGCCGATCAAAGTCACTAAACAGGACCTAACGACGCTGCAAAGACGCATAGATAACTTTATATGGGCACAGAAACGACACAAAGTAGCTAGGCAAGTGTTATACCGACCGAAATCAAAGGGAGGATTAGGACTCCCAAACCTGTATCAATACTACTTAGCGGCTCAATTAGCCCAAATAGTGGCTTGGCACGCACCAGAAGGCTCACATCGATGGGTCGATCTGGAAACGAAATTAATGAGCACCGATCTCCCACAATTCTGGATATGGGTACCCAGACAAGACAGACCTGCCCTACGGACCACCTGCCCAGCAATCCTAAATTCCATACGAATTTGGGACAACACAGCCACCAAATACGCACTTAAACACACACCTTCACCACTCACCCCGTATCTGAGGAATAAAGCGTTTGAACCCAGGCTGAGCGCACGAGACTTTAGGGGCATAGAGAGTACGGGGATGCAGAGATATGGCCATATGTATGAGGGGGACTCCTTCAGAACGTTCGATAGCCTGAAAACCTTAGCGCCCCTGACCACAAAAGATGTATTTCGCCATATCCAACTACGAGACTTCGCCAAAACCCCGGAAGTCAGAAAAGCTGCCCACACCCCTATGACGTTCTATGAACAACTATGTAATGCCGAAACCGTACAAAACGGCTTAATAACTACTATATACGCACAACTCAGCGCCCCAAGTAAAGACGCTAAAGACCCACGTTACATTGGCCAATGGGAGGCGGACCTGGGGGTGACACTGGAAGGAGAGGACTGGGTGGACATTTGGGAGGCGACAGCTAAAACCTCAATCTGTGTACTGCACCAAGAACAGTCATATAAAATGCTCATGAGATGGTACACCACACCTGTGCAGCTACACAGAATGGGGAAAACCACGACAGACACATGTTGGAAGGGCTGCGGTGGTAAAGGCACCTTTGTGCACATGTGGTGGGAATGCCCAGAACTAAACAAATACTGGAAGCGCATACAGACACTACTAACTGACGTGCTAAAGAACAGTATAGATCTAGACCCATGGACGGTTCTTCTGTCCAAACCCATAGACGGCCTCCCTAGAAAAGAACAACAGCTCTATAATAAAATCACTCTAGCGGCCAGAAGGGCTCTAGCCCAGGCGTGGCTTAAGCCCACATTACCCACAGACGAAGACGTGATAGCTAAAGTTAAAGACACACACTTGATGGACAAACTCACAGCCCAAATTAGGAACACGGAGAAAACATTCCATAAAATATGGCAACCTTGGGAAGACTATCTCGACGACTAAACCTACATAAGCAGGATAAGGACAGAGGCCTCGGAAGGGCCTGGATCTGCCGCACGCCCCAGCGAACAGCGCTCCCCTTCCCTCCCCCCCCCTCCACCTTTAGACAGGGAGATCGGGGGATGACAGTAAAAGCCGCATACAAGGCCCCAAAACACTACCAGTCAGACACCAGGAAGAACCCACACAAATACCAAACCAACCAGTTATACTACAGCTACAAACTACTATTACGGCTACAAAGCACAGCACAGTGACCACTGACAACGCTCGACCCGTCACTAGGGCCTCTCCACGAAACCACCCACGGCCACAAGAAACGACGACAGGGCACCTTTATCCGCGTCCAAATTAGACCCCGACTTGGGATGGCTCACGGGACGGGCCAACATTGAATGTAGCCGATGGACGCAACTCCAAACCGATAGCAAACCCACCATGACACGACGCTGACGGTCTCACGACATTGTCCAGAGCACATAACCGACACCACATAAATCAGTACTGCCACACGCAGAACAGCGAAAATAGACTCAATGTACCCAATGTGAGTCAGTTTAAAAGCGCTGTGGAACCTGTATTAAACACTTAGAGATTATTGTATTCAACTTATTGTGTTGCACTGTTGTGCTCCTCGTTTTTTGTTTTTTGTGTTTTTTGTACTTTTTGTATTTTTTGTATTTTTTGTATTTTCTATACGGGCAAAAACTGCCCCCCAATATAAAAACCAACACAGAGCGGCAAAAACCAATATCTCCTAACCTATTAAACACTTAACCACTGTTGAAAGATAAGTAACACTGTCTTGTAATCGGCCCCTGCGTGAGCCGCTGTATTTTGCTATGCCGCATTCTGTGTCGAATCAAAAATAAAGAATTTAAAAAAAAAAAAATGTGATTAGATGTGCTAAACTAGAAAAGTTCTAAAAAAAATTAAAGTGTGGATACAATGAACACAGATATGGATATGTTAGTTAATGAAGACCATCAAAAGGCAGAAATGTTAAATAAGTATTTTTCCTCAGAATATATTAAGGATATACCTATGGCAAGAGATATGCAATGGATTGCGGAAAAAAACATGCAGAAAATAATTGGATGACTCAAGACAAGGTACTGCAGCAACTAAAGAAAGTTAATGTAAACAAAGCTCTGGGGCTAAGTGTGGAAAAAAGTGAACCTCTGTTTTTAATCTTTCAGGGTTATTTTCTTTTGGGAATTGTTCAGGGTTGGAGGAAGGCTGATGTTCCTATATTCAAAAAGAGTTCAAACACTTTTACTGGAAATTATAGACCCGTGAGCTTAACTTTTGTGACTGGGAAAGTACAGTATCTTTCCCACAAAAGTGAAGAAACACCTCACATTTTTGTAAATATTTTATTATATCTTTTCATGTGACAACACTGAAGAAATT
>OW240917.1:4059776-4076732 GCA_933207985.1 Pelobates cultripes
CCCTTTGATTGGATCTTTAATATACTATCACGGTTCTGGTATTTAGCACATAATAATTTGAATTGTTTGACTTCAGGTCCAAAAAGCTAATTTCTGCTTTGCAACCTACCTTCCAAACACCATGTCTTAATGTCTGGCAAGTCATAGGCAATTTATAACATAATAATCTCACTTCTTCTTGGCACAGATTTCTACACGTGTGACTTCTTTTGGATCTGAAAACCAAGTGTGACACATTCTAAAATAAATGCACTGGTGAGGAAAAATAAGAGGATTTAGTTGACCAACAGCACTTCTTTCAGAGATTAACCATGCTCTTGTGTCTTCACTGCTGTTGGAAGGAAATTCATGAATACCACAACCACTCAAATAACATTATGGGGCCTACTTAAGAGATGACCCACCACTAATAAGAGTATTATAGATATGGCCCTGCAACTTACAAAATGGAGTAAAGACAGTATATGCATAGACCATGAATTACTGGAAAAAATGTAACTGATTGTAAAAGGAATGTAATGCCACACCGAACAGATAACCCTCACCACAAGGAAATCTACAAGACACATAAATGGGGGGCAGCAAATGAGCCATGGACACCTCCAGCAGAATGTTCTCTGCTGAAATCTGCCAAAGCTTGCTTGTAGTAAATTAATGCATTGTGTAAGACTTGGACATCAACACTTGAGGGTGAACTAGGAATACCAAAACTACACGGTATGGGTGACTAATGATGCCCTATCTACACATGGTGGGTAATGACAAACACGACATCTACATTGGATGGCTAACGAAAAATATGACACCTACATAGGGTGGATAACAAAGAATACAACATCAATGTGGAATGGTTACTAAGAATACCCAATAAACATGGCATAGGTGATTAAGGATACCCCATATACACAGGGTGGATAACGAAGAATACAACAACTACGTGGGATGGTAACTAAGAATACCCAATAAACATGGCATGGGTGACTAAGGATACCCCATATACACAGGGTGGATAACGAAGAATAAAACAACTACATGCGATGGTTACTAAGAATACCCAATCAACATGGCATGGGTGATTAAGTATACCCCATATACACAGGGTGGATAACGAAGAATAAAACAACTACATGCGATGGTTACTAAGAATACCCAATAAACATGGCATGGGTGATTAAGTATACCCCATATACACAGGTTGGATAACGAAGAATACAACAACTACATGGGATGGGTAACTAAGAATTCTTAGGATAAGTAGCCAAGAATCAAGAAGGTTGAGTCACAATATTGGGCAGGAGGATTTGGACCCAGTAGAGGTTGGCCCATACATAATATTGTGTTCCAGGGACTGGAAATGCCAGGTGCTTTGTCTTGTGGAAATAAATTAGGTTCATGTCAAACAAAAACCAAGTCTAAAGAGAGAAGAAACACCTCTTGTGGGATGTGATATTTAAGCACAGAATCTAATGACACTAATATATAACCAATCACTGTATAGTATATAATAGAGAATTAAATCACATTGTGTATCCTGAGCCTCAGCAGTGTGTGTTTATACAGTATGTAGAATGTTGGCTAGTTTCATTCTAAGTTCCATGGGTTTCGATGCTGTCTCAATTGGCTTCATGTGGCCAATGTACTGCATTGATACAACGGGGATGGTAACACCCTGCCGAATTCTGAAAATGCATCCTGCTTTATATGTGTATATTTCTCCTGATGATGTATGTGTCCCATGGTAAACACAGTGTTGCAGAGCAACATGAAAATGAATCAGTGGGCACCAACAAGCTGGGCTATAAGCAACCAAACTTGTTACAAATATTCTTATTAAATAAAATACATATTCAGAGGATTCACATGCAAGCATAACATTACTTTAAGCAATATGTTAACTAGAAGGGCTAAGGTTGGGTCCAGCTAGCTTCTTCCCTAGAGATCGAATGAGATCTAATACAAATATTGGTGGCTTTAGATACTTCCAGGGGAAGGTTGGGTGGGAATATAACCTACTCCATGATGTATAATGGTCATGCTTCACGCACAGTAAGTACATTGAGTGCATGGTTAGTCGGCATCAAGACAGGAACGCCGACTCCTGCCACCTGGTAAGAAGATGGCTATAGAAACTTTGAGATGAATAATTACAGGGTTAACTGATCATGTGTAGCCAGCATTTTATTATGTCAAACGTTTATCCAACAATATTAAATCAAGGTCTTATGTCTATCTAACTCCACATCACAAATAAGGGGCACATTGAAAATAAATAAAAAGTGTAATGTGTTTTTATGAGGCGGTTCCACCAAGGTTACTACTCACTAATAGTGATGTCGCAAACGGTTCGCCGCGGACTCATCATTGAGTAAACTTTGACCCTGTAGCTCACAGTCAGCAGACACATTCCAGCCAATCAGCAGCAGACCCTCCCACCTCCTGGACAGCTCACTAAGAATGCAGCTTCACAATTGATGCTGTCCAGGAGGTGGGATGGTCTGGGAGGGAGGGTCTGCTGCTGATTGGCTGGAATGTGTCTGCTGACTGTGAGCTACAGGGTCAAAGTTTACTCGATGATGAGTCCGCGGCGAACCGTTCTGGACATCACTAATGAGCAATAACCAGCAATTCACCCGTTGAGTACCGAGGTGGAACAAAAAGAGAAAATATTTTATGCCAACATCAAAAGTTGAACTCTGGCTGTCGGAATGAAAAGGATGAGGCTATCAGAAAACATGGCATGACTTGATTCAATTATGTTAGAAAAATGTGCCTGATTATTTATCTACAGAAGTGCAGTTTAAAGGTTATTCTCATTTTCTAACAGTATGTAATAATTTGGAAAGTTTATTATATTGAAGAATATAGTCATTGAAAAGCATACTGACCTATGTTTTAAATGGACAAAGAGAGTGTGAATGTAAAGCTAGGGCTGACTTGTTGGTAGAAATTTTAACTTAAACAACTATTTGTGCAACAAAAATGTAATTTTGAACGTGTATTTTATGTACACAGACTGATTTATAGCTACATTTATTTAAAGACGTATTACTGGGAGTATTACTGCTATAGAGCTCTGTTATACACTCAGACACACCAACAATATGGAGCTCCTAGAAAAAAAGGAATATTAGCAAAGAAAGAAGTGGGGCAGAAACGTGTGTGCCTTCTGGAAATGTTCCCCCCAGTCCCAGCACTGTGTGCGCCTTCTGGAAATGTTTCCCCCAGTCCCGGCACCGTGTGTGCCTTCTGGAAATGTTTCCCCCAGTCCCGGCACTGTGTGTGCCTTCTGGAAATGTTTCCCCCCAGTCCCGCACTGTGTGTGCCTTCTGGAAATGTTCCCCCCAGTCCCAGCATTGTGTGTGCCTTCTGGAAATGTTTCCCCCAGTCCCGGCACTGTGTGCGCCTTCTGGAAATGTTTCCCCCAGTCCCAGCATTGTGTGTGTGCCTTCTGGAAATGTTTCCCCAGTCCCAGAACTGTGTGTCCCTTCTGGAAATGTTTCCCCCAGTCCCGGCACTGTGTGTGCCTTCTGGAAATGTTTCCCCCAGTCCCGGCACTGTGTGTGCCTTCTGGAAATGTTTCCCCCAGTCCCGGCACTGTGTGTGCCTTCTGGAAATGTTTCCCCCAGTCCCGGCACTGTGTGTGCCTTCTGGAAATGTTTCCCTCAGTCCCGGCACTGTGTACCGTCTGGAAATATTTCCCCCAGTCCCAGCACTGTGTGTGCCTTCTGGAAATGTTTCCCCCAGTCCCGGCACTGTGTGTGCCTTCTGGAAATGTTTCCCCCCAGTCCCAGCACTGTGTGCTTTCTGGAAATGTTTCCCCCCAGTCCCAGCACTGTGTGTGCCTTATGGAAATGTTTCCCCCAGTCCCAGCACTGGGTGTGCCTTCTGGAAATGTTTCCCCCAGTCCCGGCACTGTGTGTGCCTTCTGGAAATGTTTCCCCAGTCCCAACATTGTGTGTGCCTTCTGTAAATGTTTCCCCCAGTCCCAACACTGTGTGTGCCTTCTGGAAATGTTTCCTCCAGTCCCGGCACTGTGTGTGCCTTCTGGAAATGTTTTCCCCATTCCCGGCACTGTGTGTGCCTTCTGTAAATGTTCCCCCCAGTCTCAGCACTGTGTGTGCCTTCTGGAAATGTCCCCCCCCAGTCCCAGCACTGTTTGTGCCTTCTGTAAATGTTTCCCCCAGTCCCAACACTGTGTGTGCCTTCCGGAAATGTTTCCTCCAGTCCCGGCACTGTGTGTGCCTTCTGGAAATGTTTTCCCCATTCCCGGCACTGTGTGTGCCTTCTGTAAATGTTCCCCCCAGTCCCAGCACTGTGTGTGCCTTCTGGAAATGTCCCCCCCCAGTCCCAGCACTGTTTGTGCCTTCTGTAAATGTTTCCCCCAGTCCCAACACTGTGTGTGCCTTGTGTAAATGTTCCCCCCAGTCCCAGCACTGTGTGTGCCTTCTGGAAATGTTTCCTCCAGTCCCAGAACTGTGTGTCCCTTCTGGAAATGTTTCCCCCCAGTCCCGGCACTGTGTGTGCCTTCTGGAAATGTTTCCCCCAGTCCCAGCACTGTGTGTGCCTTCTGGAAATGTTTCCCCCAGTCCCGGCCCCAGCACTGTGTGTGCCTTCTGGAAATGTTTCCCCCAGTCCCGGCACTGTGTGTACCTTCTGGAAATGATTCCCCCAGTCCCAGCACTGTGTGTGCCATCAGGAAATGTTTCCTCCAGTCCCAGAACTGTGTGCCTTCTGTAAATCTTCCCCCAGTCCCAGCACTGTGTGTGCCTTCTGGAAATGTTTCCCCCAGTCCCGGCCCCAGCACTGTGTGTGCCTTCTGGAAATGTTTCCCCCAGTCCCGGCACTGTGTGTGCCTTCTGGAAATGTTTCCCCCAGTCCCGGCACTGTGTGTGCCTTCTGGTAATGTTTCCCCCAGTCCCGGCACTGTGTGTGCCTTCTGGAAATGTTTCCCTCAGTCCCGGCACTGTGTGTGCCATCAGGAAATGTTTCCTCCAGTCCCAGAACTGTGTGCCTTCTGTAAATCTTCCCCCAGTCCCAGCACTGTGTGTGCCTTCTGGAAATGTTTCCCCCAGTCCCGGCCCCAGCACTGTGTGTGCCTTCTGGAAATGTTTCCCCCAGTCCCGGCACTGTGTGTGCCTTCTGGAAATGTTTCCCCCAGTCCCGGCACTGTGTGTGTCATTCTGCCAGACTACACAGAGTATCCAGCTCCATTAATGTCCTGTATCCTTGTGTTTTCTATTATAATTTCATATTTTATTTTTTTCAAATAATTTTTATTAAAGTTTTTTTTTTTTTTTTAACAAATGATAATAATACAAACATTGTATTAGGGATAGGAAAGGAGGGGTAACATGGAAATGGGAAGGGGTATCCATCCATCAATAAAATAAACATATTAAAGTATACGGCAAAAAGAAAAATGTTTTACAACAATGCACTTTAACGCCAAGGACCGGGGCCGGTTCAGGACGTCATCGGCATTTTTACTTGCCGACCGTGGCGGTCCTGAACCCGTCAAGCGGTCTGGGGTACTTACACCTGATGCGCCGTCGTTCCCCGGCGGCGTCGAAGTCATTCGATTTGTGGGGAAACTGCCTGCAGCCCAGACAGTCTCCCCGCGGCAGAACCAGGACCCCTGTGGCCGTAGCGTGCAACACAGCGATCACATGGTCTAATAGGTATCCCATGAGTGCTGCCTGCAGGGGGACTGTCTGTGCTGACAGGCAGTCTCCCTGCTAGTGTAAAATCATAAAATAAATTAAAGTTAGTGTTAATAAAAATAAAAATAATTATATATGTATAAATATGATATATAGACATATATTATATCTGTATAATATATGTCTATATATCATATAACATAATGTCATACTAAGTGTATTTTTATATTAATATGTACTTATATTAATATAAAAATACACTTATAATTAAATTACACGTATATATATATATAATATATATAATAACTATATATATTGTATATATATTATAAAATATAAATCATAAGTAATTTAAATTAAATAAAAAAAAATTTAAATAAAAAAAAATGTAAAAAAATTATATAGCTATATGAAATTTTTATTCTAACTGTATTTTAAAATATACATATATATTTATATCAAAATATACTTAGAATGAATTTGTATATATATATATATATCTATGTATATAAAAATAAATAAAAATAAGAAATATACATACGTCCATATACAAAATTACATAAATTATATAAATATACACGTAGACTTCAAATATATAAATATGCATATATATTTAAATTCTACGTGCGTATTTATGTAATATTTTTACATAATTCAGTAATTTTATTGATTGCAATTTGAGGGACCTGCCTGCCAACCCAGGCCGAAATTCCAGAGAATTTAATTTGCTAGCACTGTATTTTACCCTGTAGCGTTCTACGACACCCTAAAACCTGTACATGGGGGGTACTGTTTTACTCGGGAGACTTCGCTGAACACAAATATTAGTGATTCACAACAGCAAAACATATCACAGCGATGATATTGTCAGTGAAAGTTACTTTTTTTGCATTTTTCACACACAAACAGCACTTTTACTGATGATATAATTGTTGTGATACGTTTCAGTTTTAAACACTAATATTTGTGTTCCTTCAAGTAAGCTGAAACTACCCCCATCTTCAGGGCCTATATTTGACCACAGAAAGTTACAAGGTCAAATATATGGGTCAAATATTTTACACATTGAAAATGGCCAGGTTGGTTACGTTGCCTTTAAGAGCGTATGGTAGCCAGGAATGAGAATTACCCCCATGATGGCATACCATTTGCAAAATAAGACAACCCAAGGTATTGCAAATGGGGTATGTCCAGTCTTTTTTAGTAACCACTTGGTCACAAACACTGGCCAAAATTAGCGTTCAATTTAGTTTTTTTACTTTTTTCACACACAAGCAAATATGAATGCTTACTTTGGCCAGTGTTTTCGACTAAGTGGCTACTAAAAAAGACTGGACATACCCCATATTGAATACCCTGGGTTGTCTACTTTAAAAAAAATATGTACATGTCGGGTGTTATTCAGAGATTTGACAGATAATAGTGTTACAATGTCACTATTGATAAATTTAAAAAAATTTATGTTTTGAAACCGCAATATTCTACTTGTACCTATAGCCCTATAACATGCAAAAAAAAGCAAAAAAGCATGTAAACACGGGGTATTTTTAAACTCAGGACAAAATTTTGAATCTATTTAGCAGTTTTTTTAATTCGCTTTTGTAGATGGTAAAGATTTTTTCAAGTAAAGTCAAAAACATGTATTTTTTCAATTTTTCATCAGATTTTTGTATTTTTTTTAAATTAAAATACATGAGATTATATAAATAATGGTATGTAAAGAAGCCCATTTGTCCTGAAAAAAAGCAATATATAATTTGTATGTGGAACATTTGATAAATGAGAAAGCGAGGAAAATTACAGCCAAACACAAACACCACAAAGTGTAAAAATATTCTAATTACTTAAATGTACAACATGCATAAAAACAGTCAGTCCTTAAAAGAAATTTAACAATAAATATATCAAAGACCATAAATTGTTTTGATTTTTTCTTCCCATTTATCCCAGTTGTATTTTAGTATTGGGAAACCATGCATATTGGCTCTGTGTGATAATTCATGTACCTTATTCTCTAAAATCAAATTAAAAACTTCTCTGAGAGATGGCACATTTTGAGACTTCCAATGTCTAGGTAAACAGGATGTAGCAGCGATCAGAATGTGGCCTATGATTATTTTATCTGATCTATTAATGGACTCCGGGAGTTTTTAAATAAGGCTAGTTCCGAGGTTAAGATACTAATGGTTCCGTTCACTTTAATAATCAGATCGTGGATCATTTTCCAATAATTAATTAACTTGGGGCAGAACCACCAGATATGGGCCATATTGCCCAATCCCCCACAGTCTCTCCAACACCGGTCCGAATACATATTGTTCATGTTATGTAATCTAGACGGGGCCAGGTACCAGCGATATAAGATTTTATAATGATTTTCAAAATGGTCGGTGCAATATGAAATACCTTTTAAACCTGTAAAGAAACCGAACCATTCTTCTAAATCGTACTGGGCACCCAACTCCGTCTCCCATGACAGCATATGTTTTAATTTAATTAAGGGCTTGGCATTATGAGATAAGTAACATAAGGATATCATACCTTTACTAGCGGGGCTGTATAAAATAACTTTCTCTAAAGGAGATATCTCAAGTGATTTATAATTTTTATCTGTTTCAGGTACCTGGTATAGTTCTTTCAATTTATCAATGATTATCATACATTCCAGTTCACATGCATTCGACAATCCATACTTAAGCTTCAATTTTTCCAAAGAAAGAATAGCATTGCCATAAAAAAAATTGTCCAGATTAGTTATAGAGCAATCCTTCAATAATTCTATTTTTAAAGATGGTATATGATCTTTCAATAATTCAATAGGCATTGCTCTATATAAACTGGGAGACTAGTCATTTTTAAAAACAATGTCCCAGGCCTTAAGCGTAGTCCTGGTGGATAAAAATAATTTTGTAATTCCAGGTCTTTTCTTAGGATTTAACCAAGGTAGTTCTAATAGTCTAACCGGTGAAATTTTTGATTCCTCTATCTCCATCCATCTGGGTTTATCATCCTGGTTGTTAAAGCTCACAACCACTGCAGCGTTAGTGGCGAAATAATATTTGCGGATATCGGGGACACCAATACCACCGTTCGATTTATGGTGCTGCAGGGAAGTGAGCCTCACTCGGGCAGGCTTGTTCCCCGATATAAATTTCAACATTGAATGGACAGAGGAATGGTCCTAAAAAAATATAAAATTTTGGGGAGTATCGTCATTTTAATAGATGTGACCCTCCCCAGCCATGAGAGCTCCATCCCACCCCACCTCTCCATCTCTTTTTGTAGGTCTGACCATGCTTTCCTCAGGTTGTGATTGTGCATATTGACCAAATTTTTGCATAAATTAATGCCAAGATATTCCATATATTCAGTTCTCCAATCAAATAAATATGATTTCTTAAGGGCAATGGTTTCCAAATTGTTTAAATGAAACGGGAGGGCTTGAGTTATGGACTCATTTAATTTGTAATACGATATCTCACCAAATTGAGTTAAGATATCCTTGAGGTGTCTCAAAGATTCTTTTGGGTTTTTGATAGCTAGGATTATATCATCTGCAAACAAACCAATTTTGTGAACGGATTCTTTAACAGCAATTCCTACAATTTGTGGGGTTGTCCTAATCAGTTCTGCCAGGGGTTCTATCGCTAAAACAAACAAAATTGGAGATAAAGGGCACCCCTGTCTCGTCCCGTTGGTTAGAGAAAAAGTTTTGGATGTGAAGCCAGAAGCTGAGACATGGGCGGAGGGTGCGCAATATAACGCCTTAATTGCTGTGATAAATGATGATGATATGTTGAACCTATCTAATGTTCTCCATAAATATCCCCAATGTATCCTGTCAAACGCTTTTTCTGCGTCTAGAGATAGAAGCAAAGAAGGCGTTTTGGTCATATTGATGTGCTGAATCAAGTTTATGAATCTTCTAGTTCCGTCTGGCGCCTGTCTATTCTGCACAAAACCTACTTGATCTTTATTAATTAACAATGGGATTAGTTTGGTTAATCTATTAGCAAGAACTTTAGAATAAATCTTTGAATCATTATTAATCAGAGAAATGGGCCTAAAGTTAGGGCATCTATCGGGAGTTTTCCCCGGCTTTGGCAAAGTGACTATTCGTGCGCACAAGGACTCCTCTGGCATCTTTCCCTCGGACTTATAGGAATTGAACAATTTAGTCATATGGGGAATTAAAATTTCTGGAAAAGTTTTATAATATAAAATAGTTAATCTGTCGGGACCAGGGGCTTTTCCAGATGGCATAAGTTTAATTGCCTCAGCTATCTCTGCTGCTGATATTTCGCATTCTAAGCTTTCTAAATGTACTGGAGACAGCCGAGGCAATGACACTCTGTCTAAGAATTTATCAATTATTGTTGTAGAAGGCTGGGGGAGGTCCAAATTACATTCTAAATTATAAAGTTTACTATAATACTCTGCGAACATATTACTAATTTTAGTTGGATGAAACACTTTTTGCCCCTGATCATCAAGTAAATATGCTATTTTTGATTGGGCATTCACATGCCGGAGTTTGGATGCCAAAAGAGTTGAGGCCCTGTTACCTTTTAAGTAAAATGTTTTCCTGAGACGTCTCACCACGAGAGATGTACGATCTAAATTAATTTTGTTGATTTTAGCCTTAATTTCTCCTATCATTGCTGATAGGGAGGACGATGGACCAAATTTATTAGCTTGGTTCAAATTATACAGTTCTTTTTCCAATGTTCTTAAATTATTGCTATTAATTCTCTTCAGGTAAGACGCTCTAGAAATAAAATGACCTTTTAACACAGCCTTATGCGCATTCCAAGTCACCTCGCCAGGAACCTCGGACGAGGCATTCTCCGAAAAATAATCACACAAAGCTTTCTCCGTCAGTGACTTGTTCACAACATCGTTTAACAAATAATCACCTAGTTTCCAAGTTCTGTTAAGGGCTGATGAAACAATTTCGTCAATATGCATTATGATTGGAGCATGGTCGGACCAGTTGATGTTTAAGATATCAGATTTCAAGATGTGCGGAATTAAAGCGCCCTGGACCATAAACCGGTCCAGCCTGGAATACATATTTTTAGAGACAGAATAATACGTAAAATCTCTTTCATTCTCATGCAACAGTCTCCAAGGGTCGTATAAGCCACATTCAATCATATATCTGGAGCATTTATACGCTAATCTGTCACTGTCCCCTCTAAGCTGTCAATCACGTTCTTCCCTAGCGTTATCCAACTCTCCATCCATCACAAAATTCGTGTCACCACACATTACCAAGCTGCCTCTCACATTCTCATTCACTAAGTCCATCAATTTCCTAAAAAACTGTAACTGACCGGTGTTTGGAAAATACATGTTCACAATAGTATATTCAATAGTATTGAGTGATCCTATCCATATTAAATACCTCTCGTCATCATCCGTTATAACTTTGTTTGTCAAACATGCTACATTCCTGTGAAAGAAAATCGATGTACCTCTAGACTTGGATTTATAAGTGCAATGGTATTAAACTGGGAAAAGCTTTGACATGATTTTATGGTCTTTATCATCTTTAAAATGTGTTTCCTGTACACAAAGCACGTCTGATTCGTTGGATTTTGCTTCTTTGAATAATAATCGTCTCTTGTGGGCGGTGTTCAGGCCTCTCACATTAAATGACATATATTTTAAGACCATGGTTTATAGAACAGTAATACCTGATAAAGGGTAAAGGAACATTCAACCTTGTGAGAGTCCCAGCCACCACCCTCCAAGAGAGAAACATGCAAGTCCAACAAAGCTATTAAAGCAAACTCAAGCTGTGTACTTGTGTGTACAGGAATAATGAGTAAACAGATTTTTGCAAGTTGCTGATGCCACGTATTATGCATTTTTGTATGAAGCATTGCAGTGTTTCGTGGTCTAAAAACATTTCTACTGAACTTTAAATGATGAATGGACAAAAAATATAAAAGAATAAAAAAGGGGAACAAAAAACTTGGATATATACCCCTATCAGGGGTAAAACAAAAACAGTGAAAGAGGGCCATGAGGGAGAACAAAAAAAGTTTCTCCATCTCAGGGTGTTAGGCCCGGGTTGGGGGGAGAGAAGGCTACTGGGTGCAGGGGGAGCTAATATAGGTAGTAAAAAACAAAAAGCAACTTTTTAAGTATGACAATTGAAAGGGTAGAAAGCACAGAACAATAAAAAAATAAAAAAATAAAAAATAATAAAATTAAATAAATATGAAATTATATATAAAAAAAATAAAAAAAATTATAAAATTAAATAAATATGAAATTATATAAAAAAATAAAATAAAAAATATTTTGATTGTATAAGTTTAGAAAGTTTTAAATAGAAGGATCGGTTTCTAATATAAACCAAAAAGGCACAGGACAAATAACCGTTAGTGGAAGAACTCAGAAGTCTGTCATAAAAAGGAGAAACAGATCAAAATTCAAAGTAATCCCGATAAATCGCCGGACTGGAGCAGGACTCGATGATGACCATAGAAAAGGAAGACTATGTCTCTTTGAACTAGGATCTCAGGAAGTGTCCGATTTGCTTCTCTTGCTGGCCTGCACAGGAGTAGATGGCAAGAATCTATGAGGCGAAACCTGACGTCTATTCATAGTATTGATGAGTTCCATTCCTTCTTCAGGCAACGTGACTATAAAATTCCGACCATCCATACCGAAGAGGACTTTAACGGGAATCCCCATCTATATCTTATCCCTCTTCGTCTTAGCTCCGCAGTGAAAAGTTGAAATTCCCTGCGTCGCTTCATTGTTTGAGCAGAAAAGTCTTGAAAGACCTTCATGCTGCTGTAATCTCCTGTGAGACCTGACGTGCGTACTGCACCTAGAAATTCTTCTTTAATGTGATAGTAGTGGAATCTCACTATCACGTCTTTGGGTGCAGTTTGAGGTGCATTGCCGGGTTTGGGCAATCTATGGATGCGATCCAGTAATAAATCCGCATTTTTTACGTTTGGTAGAGCTGACTTCACCATTGTCTGGAAATAGCTTTGTAATTCCTGAGAATCGATATTATCTGGGATCCCCCTGATCCTTAGGTTATTACGCCTACTTCTATCCTCAGCGTCGGCAAGCTTTTCTGCTTGTTGGTGCACTTGCTTTTGGAGCTCTTTTACGGTTTCAACCAGATCCAGATGAGATTGCTCTTGAGAGTGCAATTTATTCTCTATTATTTTTGTACGCTGATTAATGCCCTCCATGGCTCCATATAATGTGTCAAAGTCATTTTTAAAGTCATTTTTCAAATCAACTCTCAAATCTTTAATAAGTTGAATTATCATGCCAGCTGACGGTGGCAGGTCTGCTGCCAATTCAGGTGGCATATTAGGATTATAGGTCGCAGCTTTAAATGTGGTAGTAGCCATAATGGAGGTGGCAGCGGCCATCTTGGAAGTGGAAAATACAGTATCTGGACTGTCAGCCATCTTTGTTGTGGCAACATAACGTGTTCTCTGTGGTAGTGCAGAGAAGGCACTTTTTTGGAGCACTTCAGCCCCTATTTCCATAGGATTTTCATCTGGGCTTATTGTAGCCCTTGCTGCCCCTTTAAATACTTTGGGTCGGACAGCAGAGGCCCCCCCCTCCGGGACCGACAGCCTGGAGGCTGAGGATCCCGACGGGGAGCGTGACCTCGCACTGCCCTCCCCTTTACTTGCAACCCGGTCGCTTTTGTAAGTGAGCGACCGGGCTGCTCTGGAGTGAGACCGCGAGCGGCTTGCAGGGAGGTCCTTGCCACTCGCGGGAGACACAGCACTGTGCTCCGAGCATGCCGAGTGCTCGGAGCACTCTGAGCCGCACACAGGAGTGCCGGCTAGTGCGGTCGCGGTCCCGCCGCCCTCAGGAAGCTGCGGACGGGTCGCGGCCGCACAGGCATAAGTTTTGGGGAGGGAGACCGGGCGGGAGACCGGGAGGGAGGTAGGGAGGGATTTCCCCGACGCCACCAACGAAAGTTTAAGCGGCGAAACAAGCCGCGAGGCGGGTTTGGAAGCAGGGGAGCGAGCCTGGGAACCCTTACTCACCCCAGCCGCTCCTGCTTCCATTTTCTTCGTCCCAGGAACGGATTTTTCATTTTTCTTCTGCCTCTGCATGTTCAGTGCTGAATTTACTGTTAGTATTTTCAATCAAAATCGGTCCATTCAAATTAAAATTGTCGCTTTAGGAACAAAATTGTCCCCCTTGTCCAGGAGCCTCTCTATAACGTGGCCATCTAAGATGGTGGCCAAGACACGCCCCCATAATTTCATATTTTAGTGGTGTTATTGTATCATAGGAATAATTGAGTAAGTCATTAGGCTGAGCAGCGTCCTGCATATCGAGTAATGCATAATTCTGTTTCTAACTCTTTCAGTGCCAGATGTGAGCCACTCATATTGCTTTACTTTTGTTAACCATTGAAGTAACTAGGGTCAGGAACACAAACTGGTATTTGTGACTCTATAGTGTTAAAATCACCATTTAGGTGACTTGGTTGCTTCATCTAAGTGCTGCTTCTGAGTGTGTAGCTGGAGATATTCTGGAGAGTTTTACAGAAGCTTCAACTGTCTAAGAGTTGTAGTTGGAGATATTCTGGAGAGTGTTGCTTCTAAGTGTGTGGTTGGAGATATTCTGGAGAGTGTTGCTTCTAAGTGTGCAGTTGGAGATAAACTGGAGGTAATCTGAAGTATTCAGGAGGATAAATAAAAAGTTAAGATTCGTTTGATCTAAATTATTTTCCTCATTGGAATGGCAGACTTAGTTCAGTGTAATAGTTGCTATGCATTTGTTTCACATTCCACTTTTTGGAGGTTTGGTTGTTGTCTAATCTGTAGACAGTTCTCTATCTTGTGGCAGGAGATTGTATTTTTGAAGTCTGAGATTTGTAAATTATCTGGTGAACAAAGTCAGACTGGAACTGCTGAAAAGCCACTGCCGCAGAGACATACTAGGAATGGCAGATGGATTACGGTAGGATCTGGTAGACTTAGAGTTGTGGATAAAAGACATATGGCACAGTCTGCTCTACATAATTCATTTTCTGCACTTTCAGAGTGTAATGGTGTTGTGGAGAGAGGCACTGAGGCTAGTGGTGTTGTGGAAAGAGGCACTGAGGCTAGTGGTGTTGTGGAGACCGGCTTGGAGACTATGGTGAGGCCTAATAGAAAGCAGTTGTTGTTGGGGGATTCCATCATAAGAGATGTGGAGATGGACAATGGTGGTCTTGTGAGGTGTCTTCCCGGAGCTACTGCTCACAGAGACAGGAGACATATATGTAATATTGTTAAGCAAGCAAAGCAGGAAGGGGAATTGGATGTACTTGTCCATCTAGGGACAAATGACTTGGCTTGCAATGAGGCTTCAGAGGTTAAGGAAGTTTTTAGTGTTTTTGCCAATGATATACGGCAGGTTGCTTCCACAATGTCATTCTCTGAAGTTCCGCCTGTGCATAACACTCAGAACGACAGGCAGATGCGTATTAGGGACTTTAATTTGTTCTCAGTGAGCAGTTCAGAGGTTTTGCTAGGATGTATTTAAACTAGGAGGGGGGGGCAAAAGGGTGATAAAACATCAATCCAATTGTCCCCCAAAACAAGGACAGAAGGTGCCTGTAGCAAGTGTGTTAAAAAATGATAAGCTTAGAGTCATGTCTACAAATGCTCGTAGTTTAGGGAATAAGATCCATGAACTTGTGGCAATAATGGCAACTGATAGTGTAGATTTAGTCGCTGTTACTGAGACATGGTATAATGAGAAAAATGACTGGGACATAGCAATACCAGGGTACTCTTTATATAGAAAAGATAGGGAAGGCAAGAAAGGGATAGCATAAAATCTAGCCTAATAAAAGTTAGTGAGGCAAACACAGAGTCCGTTTGGGTTACGTTAGAATTTGGTAATCACACAGTAACTCATGTAGGTGTGATTTATAGGCCCCCAGGACAAATTGAAGAGTTAGATAATCTACTAGTTGAGGAAATAGCTAAAATGACAATGAAGGGGGAAGTTATCATCATGGGTGACTTTAATCTTCCTGATGTAAATTGGGAAACAAAATTAGCTACTTGTGCCAGGAGCACACATATTCTAAACTTCCTACTGGGATTGTCTCTAAAACAAGTAGTTGAGGAGCCAACTCGTAAAGAGGCCATACTAGATTTAGTGTTAACAAATGGAGATTTGGTATCAGATATTACTGTAGGTGAAAGTTTAGGATCCAGTGATCATCAGTCAGTGTGGTTTAATATAAGAACAGTGACTGAGTCACACCACACAAAAAACAAAAGTTTTAGACTTTAGAAAAACAGACTTTTCTAAAATTAGAATATGGGTAGAGGAGTCATTATCAGACTGGAGCAATTTAAATGGAGTCCAAGAGAAATGGGATTATTTAAAAGTTGCACTATTGAAGGCAACAGAAAATTGCATTAGGTGTGTCAGTAAAAGCAAAAAATTCAAGAAACCACAGTGGTACTCCGCAGATGTGGCCAAAATAGTTAAAAACAAAAAGTTAGCATTTAGTAATTATAAAAAAAAACCAGAGTGAGGAAGACTTTTTTTAGATACATAAATGAGAAAAGAAAAGTAAAACAAGGATGAGTTAGATTAATAACAAAACAAGGAAGGTATGTAGAAGAGGATAAAGGTCTAGTTGACTGCCTCAATTAATATTTTTGTTTGGTATTTGCAGATGAAAATGAAGGAAAGGGACCTCAGTTAAGAAAAAGGATAAATGGGTCATTTATTACACGTGAGTTTACAGAGGAAGAGGTTCTATTTCAACTGTCAAAAGTAAAGACAAATAAGTCAATGGGACCTGATGGAATACACCCAAAGCTATTAAAAGAGCTTAGTGGTGTACTAGCAAAACCATTAATAGATTTATTTAACCAATCATTGTTAACAGGAGTAGTCCCAGAAGATTGGAAGTTAGCGAATGTTGTGCCCATTCACAAGAAAGGTAATAGGGAGGAGTCGGCAACTATAGGCCAGTAAGCCTTACTTCAGTAGTGGGGAAAGTGATGGAAACCATGTTAAAGGATAGAATTGTTGAACATCTAAAAACACATGGATTTCAAGATCAGAGACAACATGGGTTTACTTCAGGGAGATCATGCCAAACCAATCTTATTGATTTTTTTGATTGGGTAACTAAAATAATAGATCAGGGTGGTGCAGTAGACATTGCTTACCTAGATTTCAGTAAGGCTTTTGACACTGTTGCACATAGAAGGCTTATCAATAAACTGCAATCTTTAAGTTTGGATTCAATATTGTTGAATGGGTAAGGCAGTGGCTG
>OW240917.1:4076832-4110135 GCA_933207985.1 Pelobates cultripes
TGTGTACGATCTTTGCCAATTATAAATTTCATGAATATTATGGGGACAGCTTTGCTCATTTCTGCAAGTTTGGTCTTGTACGGTTCTCTTCATTGAGATGGAGACTTTTCTTTTTCTCCTGGACAGGCCTTTCATTTTTTCTTCCATTAGAAAGAAGTCCACAGTAGACTTAAAGAAATCCAAAAGAGCACTATGACTCCACATGGTGTTGGACATGTCTTCTTTAATAAAACCACAGTGGCCACCATGGTGGGTGAGCAACAAAAAGAAATGGGGGTTCGTCTCAAATAGCTCAAATGGTAAAGTATTATTGGGGTCTCCACGTATAGGGTCATCTTTGCTACAAATACAAAGGACGGGTATGGCGACTTCATCAACGTCTCTGAGGGGATCGTTCCTCTCCCAATAAGCTTCCCACGTCAAGTTACTGGAGATCTCGTTCTGGCAAAATATGATTTCTTCTAGACCCTTTAAAGTCCTGCTTCCCCAAAATTTTTCAATATTTATGATTTGTCCCAAAGCCGTTGCATATCTATTTAATAAAAAAAAATAAAAAATAAAAAAAAAATAAAAAAATAATAATATATATTAACACAATGTCAATACAGATTTATTTTAAAAAGAATTGAAAAACACCAGAACAGATTTCAAATGTAATTACAATGTGAAATTGGGTTGTCAAACTCTGTAACAATAACTGTATTAAAATATTCCAGATAAAAAAAAAAAAAAATGTAGTTTTACAGTATTAAAAAATAAATACATTTATTTTCCTTCTGTAAATAGCAATGTGAACACTCTCAGTTTTTGTTAGCGTGAAACATATTGAGAGAAATATAGATGTGATAATGTGTAAACTCTATGACTAAGCTGGGCACACAGCTGGGCACACAGCTGGGCGATGGCCTACAGTGAAACTGTATATGGGAGAAATAAAAATAAGAGTGAAGAATGGAGAGGAAATAATGTCGTCTAAAAGAAAACGGTGGGTGGGAGTGAAGAAAAAGCAAACCAAAACAACAGAACATGAACCTTGATTGACTGCTAACAACTAGAAATCTAGCCGCAGGTCTGGGCTATGACAAAATAAGACATGACAGTTTTTACTTGTAAGCAAACAAAATAAAAAATACTGAGAAAACCAAAGTTGTCATCTGCCAAAAATGAATAAATAAAATAAACTGCATCACTAATCTTTAACCCCTTAAAGACAGAGGCAATTGTCTAACTTTGGAACCAAAATAAAACCTACAATTTGAGCAAAGTGTTTGATGCACTGTAATTTAAGGGTTTCTCTTTAAGTGCCCCCATACATATTATATATTGTTTTTTTTTTTTTAAATGACAAATGGTTTTCTTTTAGAATTATATATAACACACTTAAGTGTGAATAAAATGTTAAAAATATAAACAAAAAAAAAGACCAAAAATAATTCATAGAAATAATAATTTTTGCTTATAATAAACGTTTATACATCAAAAAAAATAAGTAAAAGATTTACTTATTGGTCTTGATTGCCAAATGCCTATAAATATTTATTTCTGTAGTTAACGTTAACCCGATACCATACCTCTTCAGACCTATGATTATATTTACTCTGACCATATACCTAAACTTACCCCTTAGCCATACATTATACCTAACCCTAAAACAGCATTAACCCAACGCTGTCCCCTACACTAACCTGGACAATATCTCAAAAGGATTCCCTCTGCCAATACTACTGATGTCAGAAGAGGGATTTTCTAGACAAAACAAAAGAGCATGGTCTTGTGGCTGTTTTTTTAGTATTATAGGGAGATTTAAAGGATCACTATAGTGTCAGGAAAAGAAACCCGTTTTCCTGACACTATGTCATCCTTGGGGGACCCTAACCCTCAGGGTCCCCTTCCCGTGGCGCTGAAGGGGTTAAAACCCCTTCAGCAGCTTACCTTAATCCAGCGCTGGGCTCCCTCGGTGCTGGTGACCTCTCCTCCCCCACCGACGTCAGCTCCCGAGTGGAGCGGAATGCGCATGCGCGGCAAGAGCCATGCGCACATTCAAATAGTGCATAGGAAAGCATTTCTCAATGCTTTCTGATGGACGTACCGCACGCTTGATGTGAAATTCGCAGAAGTGCCTCTAGCGGCTGTCAGGAAGACAGCCACTAGAGGTTGGATTAACCCTGCTATGTAAACATAGCAGTTTCTCTGAAACTGCTCTGTTTACATGTGAAGGGTTAAAACCTGAGGGACCTGGCACGCAGACCACTTCATTGAGCTGAAGTGGTCTGGGTGACTATAGTGTCCCTTTAAGGGGTTTAAATAGATTTATAGGACTGCATACAGCTCATCTGTCAGTCTGGGGCCACTAAATATGGCCCCAACTGTTAAAGGTGGCCCAAGGTATCAAGTGATACCTGAATTTCCCTAGTTTGAGCAAGGATTTAACCCCAGTCACAAAAGAATGTTAGGAAGTGCCAATATGTTAAAGAATCAGTCTAAGACCCAAAACCACTTCACCTTCGTGAATCGCTTTGGTGAACAGATTGCGGCCCTGCAGTCTCACTGCTCAATTCTCTGCTTTTAGGAGTTAAACTACTGCAGTCTCAGTGACACATCCCCTGACTGATAAAAACCATACACCCTGACTATATATTCTGTAAACAGATATATTAATTTCATCCCTAGAGTGGTGAGAATGCTGATGTAGAATATCTACTTTACAACCGGTTACCTCCTTGCTCAGAGTTACGAAGCATTCATAGCTCTGTTAATTGACAGCTAATGCTAGCATTCAGCATTGCCCCCTGTCAGTAGCCTCCTGTATCCAATAAGATAAGGATTTCACAAGAAGTAGGAAGTATTTATCAAAGCCAGCAACCACTGAAGAAAGAAGAATCCATAGTCTGCAATTTTCCTCAGGATAATATCGGAAAAACACATTTTATCCTTTACACCCCAAATTATTGTATTTTATTTTTCATACTAATATAAAGTTATAGATAGATATAGATATTGTTTTATTGCTTGCAAATGTGTTTCATGAATAGCCACTAAACTTTTATTTGAATAAGGATTTATAATACAGTTATCCTATGCTCCCTATGTCCATGATGCTTCTTTATCAGAGGTATTTGATCGGTCACTGCTCAGAACAAGTTCATGCTGGGCAAAAAGGGGGTAGAGCAGCTTTGCAACAGAAAGCAAATTCCGCAGCAAAAAAAGTAAAATTAAAAAAAAAATTAGGATTTTAGCAGTAAGGAACGAAATTTTGCAACTGATAAGTGCATCTCACATTTCCCTCTAAAGTGAACCTGTAATGCAAATCTTAATTTAAGCAATCCTGTCTAGCTCCCTTCATAGTGTACGAATAAAATGTTTCTATTTGTTTTTCTCACTTTGCATCTTGTTTGTCTTTTTGCTATACTCACCTCTTCCTCAACAGCTCCAGCGTGGCCATCAGCCCGCTTTCATTGGTGGCAACCTCCTCTCTGGTATTGCCCCTCTTTGGGAAGCACAGTAACACTTCCCAGGGCCTGGTTCAGCCTGGCTGATTGCAAGAGAATACTCCTCCAGCTTGGCTTCAGACAGACATCGACATAAAGTCATGCCAATAGTCTATCTGACCGGGGCGAGAGGGGTTTAAAAATTCAACAGCATACTTTAGCAAAAACTTTTAGTGATTTCCCTTGCACAATGTATAGACAGATTAAAGGGACACTATAGTCACCTGAACAACTTTAGCTTAATGAAGCAGTTTTGGTGTATAGAACATGCCCCTGCAGCCTCACTGCTCAATCCTCTGCCATTTAGGAGTTAAATCCCTTTGTTTATGAACCCTAGTCACACCCCCCTGCATGTGACTTGCACAGCCTTCCATAAACACTTCCTGTAAAGAGAGCCCTATTTAGGCTTTCTTTATTGCAAGTTCTGTTTAATTAAGATTTTCTTATCCCCTGCTATGTTAATAGCTTGCTAGACCCTGCAAGAGCCTCCTGTATGTGATTAAAGTTCAATTTAGAGATTTAGATACAATTATTTAAGGTAAATTTCATCTGTGTGAAAGTGAAACCAGTTTTTTTTTTCCATGCAGGCTCTGTCAATCATAGCCAGGGGAGGTGTGGCTAGGGCTGCATAAACAGAAACAAAGTGATTTAACTCCTAAATGACAGTGAATTAAGCAGTGAAATTGCAGGGGAATGATCTACACACTAAAACTGCTTTATTTAGCTAAAGTAATTTAGGTGACTATAGTGTTCCTTTAAGGAGAATATTTCATTTCTGCAGAGCACAAAAGTGGCATGACAGGCAAGGCCACCATCAGGGGGTGAACAGCATGAGGGTTTTCGGGGGCACAGTGGCTCCGGCCCCATGTGTAGCAGCGGAACTTCCGCCGATGCAGCTGCACCAGGGCCCACACGCTGATAGTGCCCATTGGGTTGCCCAAGCATTTAGGGCCACCCGAAGGGCCCTATATCTTCAAAGGCCTGGTCAGTGCGGCAGCCGTGTAATAGCGTGACTGGGCCCCTTTATAAAAACAAAACAAAAAAAACTGATGGGAAAAAGGGATGGCCGGTCACTTCCTCCCAGCTCACTCCGCGAGGGAGTTAGGAGAGACAGCGTGGAGACCGCAAGGAAGGAGAGCCAGCCAACTCCCATTAGCCTCAGCCACCCTCCTGCAATGAACAGGTAAGGAACAGGAGGGTGGCTGAAAAAGTCTGTATGTATGTCAGTATGTATGTGTGTGTGTCTGTATGTCCTTATGCATATGTGTGTGTCTGTATGTATGTTAGTACATGTCGACGTGTCACTATGTATGTCTGTGTGTATCTTTGTGTATGTGTGTGTATGTGTCCTTTTGTATCAGTGCGTGTGTTTGTGTCTATGTGTGTATTCCTGTGGGTGGGCTTTGGAGGCAGGCCCTGGGGGCAGGCCCCTGAGGGCCCAGACCTTGAGCTCTGTTAGGGGCCCCAAAATTTCTGATGGCGGCCCTGCTGACAGGTTCTCTTTAAAAAGATGCTCAGGCATTGTAACTGCTTCACCTCATGGAAGAGGTTATAGTGCTTGGCACCACCTGATGCTGTCCTTCTATTCAAAGGTAAACTGTTGTTAATGGTAAAATAATAAAATATGAGTACCTAGCAGCATGTTCCCTCTGTGCTGCTTGGGTTAATATGGGAGCATTAGCCTGAGTAGCAAAGGGTGGCAGTGATTGGCTGAGAATGTCAGCTGACTGCTTTCAGCCTATCACATTGCCCATTGCAGGAATGAATCTGTATGGCTACGAGGAAGTGTGCAATCTCTGCCCTAACCACACCTCTAGTGGGGGCGGGGCTGTAAAAGGCCATGGATCCTCATTCTGTGTTAAAATGCACAAAAACGGTTTAAACCAGGGCTGTCCAACCTGCGGCCCCCAGATGTTACTGAACTACAACGCCCATGATTTCCTGGCGATCGGTTTCTTTGAAAGAATCATGGGAGTTGTAGTTCGGCAACATCTGGGGGGCCGCAGGTTGGACATGCCTGGTTTAAACTGTAGTCACTATAAACATTCGTTTCATTGAATTGGTTATAGTGTCTGGTGTCCTCTGGCACTGTCCCCCCATTTAGTGTCCCTTTAAGTACCAGAAAGAAATGAAACATACTAATATACATTTGTGAGTACAGTGTCTAATTGTCGTTTTGTTCGACCAGCTGAATCACTATATAAATAATAAAATAATAATCACTAGAAGTACATACAAATGAAGAGAAAAGCTCGTCTGCTCTCCGTATTAGTACTTTCTAAATTTTGGTACATTTTTATTCCCCCCTCTCCCCCCAATACTGGATGTTTCAATTATAGCACAACCACAACCATGTTTTAATTGCACAACCACTGATAATATTGTATTATGACTCAATTTCCAACAAACTTGTAGAAATATTCCAGAATTTTGCAGTGATTAAAATTACTGCCTCTACTTTAACGATTTAGAGTTTTTACGCAGAGAAAACCAGACTTTAAGAAATAATAAAAACATTGAAATATAGCCACAATCAACTAGGGAAGAATTCAGTGGATGTAATAAGATGAATTCAGTTTCACCTTTAGCACACAGTTTAGGTTTGGGCCCCAGTTAATAGGAAAAAACATTATGTCATTGCAAAAGATTCTGAGAAGGACAAACAAAATATGGACTGTAACTAGATATCAGTGATAAAATTACATTGCTTGCCTTCCATATTTCATTTTTAAACTCTCCAAAAGGGAGACACACCTATGTCCTACTTAAAAAAATAAAAATAAAATATGATTTAATAGTTTCATATTTGACATATATACATATGAGCAAAATTGAAACAAAAACAGAACTAATCCGGTCAAAAATATAACTCAGGAAATGCCCCAAGAGAATACTGAGCATATGCATTAGTTTAATATATCGACAAAATTACCATTTATTGTTATGTGATCTTGCAGGATCACCGTTCTTTATTACATTAACGGTGCCTTCTGTTCATAGGAACATACTAGATGTAAACACAAGCACTACATTCCTCTTCTGAATATGCATATACAGGGTGGGTCGAATTCAAAGTAGGGTTTGAGGAGTCAATAACTTTTTTTTTTTTAAAGGTACACTCCACTGCCCAAAAAAAAAATGAATAAATTCAATGTTTAGTAAATATACCCCAAATAAAAACTTGCATGCATTTAGCATGCATTTTTTCCCCTATGGAGTTATACCTAAAAACACACAGCTTGCAAAAACTGCAGATCTAAGTTTGCTGCCTTTACAAGCCCTCTTCTTCTAACGCACCCAGACTCTCTCCAATCACAGACTTCCCAATGCAGCTCAATGAGAAGTCTTTGCAAGGCAGGTGCTCTGAGCAATTGCTGCCCTTTCGAGTTCAGTGCAAATAAGCTAACCAAACCAGGAAGTAACATGACCGGTTGTCTCTTTGAAAAGCCAGGGGGTGTAACCAGTATAAGTTATAAAAGTGTAAATTTCTATTAAAATCGAAACTTTTCCCGAATTAAAAAAAATAGGGGACACTCTTCAAACAAAGCTTTTCAGCAATCTAACATTGTTTAAGGGTCTGCAATGCCCCTTTAATGAACCAGTTTCAATGATATTACATACAATAAATGCTTACCATATGGAGAATTGTTTGATTAGGCACGGAATATGACAGGCAGCAAATAGAGCTCATTTAAGAGTTCACAAAGTTGGGCTCTTTCAAATGCATTGTTCATAACAGTAGTTAATGTGTGAGGCTCTAGCGCTCGAATTTCTGTTTATTCACATACACCTTCTCCTTCAGATATCCCCACAGTAAGTAATTAGGATGTAAAAAATTCGGGCAAACGTGACGGCTTATATTCAAGTGGCAGCAATAAGCTATTTGCATTAAAATAATGGACCTGCCATTTTTGAAAATTAAATTCCACTATTTTTACTCGTTGTTCCTTCATGAAGTTACCCATGATGAATCTCCCAAGACTCACTTACAATACCAGCAGCAACAACAAAAAATTGAACTACTAACAAATAAGTTATTTACTTGTCAAACTGTACTGTGTGTTTTGGCCCACCCTGTATTTAAAATGAACAATACAGAAGTATTCTTTATAGTTAGACTAATGAACAATTAATGTGTACCATTGGAAGGGGCTGGGAGGAGAGAAAGGGAAAAATAATATCAGAGGGGGAGGGCAGCTCTCTAAGTGAAAGTTTAACTGTAAGTGTGTTAAAGGTATTCTCTAAACACTATAACTACTACAGTACACTACAGGAGTACTCAGGTACTATCCCACAGAAAGGGAATGCACCAAAGCATTGGGGACCTACTGGCATGTGCAGCATTTGCATACTTATAGAGAAACAGTGAATCCAATGCTTCTCTAAAAGAAGCATAACATGAAGACTTGCAATTATTGAATGTTTTTATGAGCAAGTGCCTCTAGTTGCTGTCTGTTTAACAGCCACTAGACGGATCCTGAACAACAATTGTAAACATTTTATTGGTTTATATTTGTATTTTTATGTTAATACTATTTAAGATATATGTATTTACTTGCATCATATTACAAGCATTTGCCTGATGTAGCCTCTAAATAAGTTACATTATATATTTGTTATATTGCTGTGACAGTGTACGTATGTATTAAACACACAGCTATTTATAGATACATTTATACGTTTCCTGTTTTTCTGTACATTGATTTTCCCCAACATTATTTTAAAATATATTTCTTGTTATTTGTTTGAGAGGCACTGCGGCATGAGCGTTTTTAAAAGCTCATTATGTGCATTCAATGAAAAGCAAAATAAAAGAATTCATAGAAAACCAAAACACAAAAGAATGCACAAATGATGGGGTCTCTTGAACAGATAAATTGTTTTTTAAATGGTTTAGATTCTCAGTTCTTAGGAAGCCTACAATTCCAAAATTCAATAGCTGAGCATATTAAAGCATTGTAATGCTGTTTGATGAAAAAAAAAAGCAGGCCAGGCGTGCCAATGTCTCCTCTGACTGTATTTATATCAGAAGTGACAAGTAGTTACACATACTCTTAGATATAGGGGAGCACTATCTAAGCAACATAACCATTGCAGCTCTGTGTAGTGGATATGGTGCCAAGAGTCCACAGGCACTGTGCCTGTTTTGGGAGGAGTTTAACAAAAGCCACACTCTTCCTGGTACTTTGCCCACTCTCCAGCTGACTAATGCAGAATCTACACCTATGCATAATCATTGCCAATTTTGCCAACCTGGACAGTAGTGGAAAGCTGAAAGCATTGGGCTAAAGGGTTACTCCAACCACCATGACCATGGTGGCAAGAGTCAGGAAGTGCAGTGTTTCAAGCAGATATATTTAATTGTGTGCTGGTGCTAGTTGCATCCCAGCATGCGACACTGGTAGCCCAGAACTCTGTTCCATCCTACCCAATGTCAATTCTAAGCATATTTAATGTTTCCCTCCCTGAAGTGCTCGCATGAAGCCTGTGACTGGAACGAGTGCCCCCATTGACGTCAGGAAGGGCTGGGGAAGTCAGCGCTGGAGGCTTTGCCCGGTCCTGGATTCCAAGAGAGTAAAAACCTTTTTTTTTTAACCCAGATTTTAGAGCAATTAGAGCGGGACACCTTCTCCATAGTTTATCAAGGCAACCCAGGTCAGACGAAACATATTAAAGGGACACTATAGTCACCAAAACAACTTAAGCTTAATGTAGCAGTTATAGTGTATAGATCATGCCTAATTGCTCAATACTCTGCCATTTAGGAGTTAAATCACTTTTGTTTCTGTTTATGCAGCCATAGCCAGACCTTCCCTGGCTGCGACTCACACAGCCAGCATGAACAAAATTGGCTTCACTTTCAAGCAGATGTAAAAGTTTTTATCTCCTGCTCTGTAAACTGAACTCTAGCTACATACAGGAGGCTCCTACAAGGCTCCTACAAGGTCTAGCAAGCTATTAAAAGAGCAGGAGATAAGAAATTCTAAATTAAATATAATTTGCAATAAAGGAAGTGTAAACATTAGATGATTCTTTACAGGAAGTGTTTTGGAAGTCTGTGTAAGTTACTTGCAGGGAGGTGTGACTAGGGCTAAATAAACAAAGTTATTTAACTCCTAAATGGCCGAGAATTGAGCAGTGATACTAAAGGGGCATGATCTATACACCAAAAATGCTTCATTAAGCTAAAGTTGTTTTGGTGACAATAGTGTCCCTTTAATAAATGTAGAAGTGTAAATTTAACATTGTAAGAGTCAACTCGAGGGAAACCCAGTCCTTGGTTGGTGGGAAGAACCCCAGCTTTTAAGACTGCTTTCAAAAAGATAAAACATAAAAATTGAGGGACAATTCCCATGTACGCATTGCAGCACAACCATTACACTCAATTGTAGGCGTAATGCTGCTTAGAGTGTCCCTTTAAGTCTAAAATGAAATGAAAACTTCCCATTGCAAAGCTGGAAGGGGACACTAAGCAGAAATGCCAGCTTCAGATCTGTTTAGTGATTGTTTTCCCATGGCAGTCCTCTGCAATGGGAGATGGGGTAAATATACCACTGTGGGGAGGCCAGTTCTTCCTAAGAAGGTGGATTATCCCAGTAATAGGACAATGAAGTGTGCTTAAACCCAAATCATGTATGATGTAAACTGTAGGTGTGTGCTTTTTGTTCCCTTGTGGAAATAATGCAATGTTTGCATCACTTTATTTTTTTAACGTTTGTACAAAAAATAAGATTTAAATAATATAAAGTGGTGAGTACTCTATTCTTTGTAGATGTTTTGTTTGTCACATAATGTATCAATCTAAATAACCAAATCTATATATGGTTATGGTGCTTTTACTAGCATTTAGTTAGTTCTTGTAAAACATTTTTTTATTTATTTATTTTTTAAACACAGAGATTTACAATTAAAGAAAAAACTATAGACTGACCATTGTATATGTTGTGGTTCAAGGGAGACCTTTGTCCCCTTGCAAATACTGTCAGTTGGCACATATCAATATAGGCATAAGCCCATCCTCTCACACAAATCTGACAAAATGGGATGCAATGGTTCCCCATGTTCATACAAGTATTAAACTATGCTAAAAGGTTGCATAATAGGTTTTAAAGGAATTTGCAATTCAACGGTCAGCTTTCTACAGATAAAAGCTAACAAATGAAGGAAACAATTAAGAGTCAGCGCTAATAAATCCAAATAAAATAAGAATAAAGAAATAACTCCTCACAAGCCATACTGTCAGAGGCGTAACTAGAAACCACAGGGTCCCAGTGCAAAAATTCCCACTCTGACTCCCTCCTCTTTTCCTTACTCGCGACTCCCGGTGGTTGCTGGGAGGAAGTGACCGGGGCAGTCACTTTCTCCCAGCGCAGTCTAACATCATCACAGGGGGCCCTAACAGCATGTGCCACCCGATGGGCCCCTGAACACGTGGCCCCGGCAGTTCTACCGTGCAGCCGGGGCCACAACACATGGCGGCGGGCACCCGGTCGCCGGGGTCCATAGGGCGGCCGGGCCCCTGGAGTGGCGGGCCCAGTCACCGCTGCAACCCCTGCGGCCGCAGTAGTTCCGCCATTACCTACTGCGCCCTTACAACACAGCTGTGTAGGGAATTGTGGAACAATCCAGCAACTCTGTGGAAAGTTCCAGAAACAGATTCATTATTAAGATTCAATGAACACATTTTAAATGGCATGAAATAATCTAATTTTAAACTAGTCACTACCTTCTGTCTTAGTGCAACTTTTACAACAAATTTATCGTGTCAGGTAGAAAGTATGAATCTGTACACAAACATGGAGAACTAACAAGAACACAGCAAGTCATCCAGAAAATGATCTAAAAGTAGTGGGCTGTAGTACTAAGCACTGGGGCCCATAATGATTATTTAGGTGGATTACATCCTCTTTACAGCTTGTGCTATACCTTTTGTCATTCATGGTACATATACAGATTGTAATAAAACACCATAGAGTTTTGTCCAGTGATCTACCATCACTTCATATGATTATTTTATACATCTTTAAATAAAGTCAAAAGAGAATTCTGACAGCATTAAAGGACCACTATAGGCACCTAGACCACTTAGGCTCAATGAAGTGGTCTGGGTGCCAGGTCCCTCTAGTTTTAACCCTGCAGCTGAAAACATAGCAGTTTCAAGGTTTGATTTCCTGTTGGTAATTTGGCAAGGCATTTGATTTGATTAAGCTAGTTACTTGCTATTGATTGCTAGTTAATTAGCTATTGTTTGCAAATAAGCAGAGGCCTACCCAGGTGTTAAACATTCCTAGTAGGTGGTGATTTTAGGAGTTATATAAGGGCTGTTGTCATTAGCTTGGCTAATATAGCTTGGTTGCTTCATCTAAGTGCTGCTTCTAAGTGTGTGGTTGGATATATTCTGGAGAGTGCTGCTTCTAAGTGTGTGGTTGGACATATTCTGGAGAGTGCTGCTTCTAAGTGTGTGGTTGGAGATATTCTGGAGAGTGCTGCTTCTAAGTGTGTGGTTGGAGATATTCTGGAGAGTGTTGCTTCTAAGTGTGTGGTTGGAGATATTCTGGAGAGTGCTGCTTCTAAGTGTGTGGTTGGAGATATTCTGGAGAGTGCTGCTTCTAAGTGTGTGGTTGGAGATATTCTGGAGAGTGTTGCTTCTAAGTGTGTGGTTGGAGATATTCTGGAGAGTGTTGCTTCTAAGTGTGTAGTTGGAGATATTCTGGAGAGTGTTGCTTCTAAGTGTGTGGTTGGAGATATTCTGGAGAGTGTTGCTTCTAAGTGTGCAGTTGGAGATAAACTGGAGGTAATCTGAAGTATTCAGGAGGATAAATAAAAAGTTAAGATTCGTTTGATTTAAATTATTCTCCTCATTGGAATGGCAGACTTAGTTCAGTGTAATAGTTGCTATGCATTTGTTTCACGTTCCACTTTTTGGAGGTTTGGTTGTTGTCTAATCTGTAGACAGTTCTCTATCTTGCGGCAGGAGATTGTATTTTTGAAGTCTGAGATTTGTAAATTATCTGGTAAACAAACTCAGACTGGAACTGCTGCAAAGCCACTGCCGCAGAGACATACTAGAAATGGCAGATGGATTACTGTAGGATCTGGTAGACTTAGAGTTGTGGATAAAAGGCATATTGCACAGTCTGTTGCTCTACATAATTCATTTTCTGCACTTTCAGAGTGTAATGGTGTTAGGGAGACAGGCACTGAGGCGAGTGGTGTTGTGGAGACAGGCTCAGGCACTGAGGCTAGTGGTGTTGTGGAGACAGGCTCAGGCACTGAGGCTAGCGGTGTTGTGGAGACAGGCTCAGGCACTGAGGCTAGCGGTGTTGTGGAGACAGGCTCAGGCACTGAGGCTAGCGGTGTTGTGGAGACAGGCTCAGGCACTGAGGCTAGCGGTGTTGTGGAGACAGGCTCAGGCACTGAGGCTAGCGGTGTTGTGGAGACAGGCTCAGGCACTGAGGCTAGCGGTGTTGTGGAGACAGGCTCAGGCACTGAGGCTTGTGGTGTTGTGGAGACAGGCTCAGGCACTGAGGCTAGTGGTGTTGTGGAGACAGGCTCAGGCACTGAGGCTAGTGGTGTTGTGGAGACAGGCTTGGAGACTATGGAGAGGCTTAATAGAAAGCAGTTGTTGTTGGGGGATTCCATCATAAGAGATGTGGAGATGGACAATGGTGGTCTTGTGAGGTGTCTTCCCGGAGCTACCGCTCACAGAGACAGGAGACGTATCTGTAATATTGTTAACCGAGCAAAGCAGGAAGGGGAATTGAATGTACTTGTCCATCTAGGGACAAATGACTTGGCTTGCAATGAGGTTTCAGAGGTTAAGGAAGTTTTTAGTGTTTTTGCCAATGATATACGGCAGGTTGCTTCCACACTGTCATTCTCTGAAATTCTGCCTGTGCATAACACTCAGAATGACAGGCGGATGCGTATTAGGGACTTTAACTTGTGGCTTGGTGAATGGTGTCGGGAGCAAGGATTTGGCTTTATTTCTCATGGTAGCTCTGTTTGGAATGGAAATAAACTGTACAAAAAAGATGGTTTGCATCTTTCTCAAAATGGAACAAATGTTCTCAGTGATCAGTTCAGAGGTTTTGCTAGGATGTATTTAAACTAGGGGGGGGGGGGGCAGAAGGGTGATAAAACATCAATCCAATTGTCCCCCAAAACAAGGACAGAAGGTGCCTGTAGCAAGTGTGTTAAAAAATGATAAGCTTTGAGTCATGTCTACAAATGCTTGCAGTTTAGGGAATAAGATCCATGAACTTGTGGCAATAATGGCAACTGATAGTGTAGATTTACCGGTAGTCGCTGTTACGGAGACATGGTATAATGAGAAAAATGACTGGGACATAGCAATACCAGGGTACTCTTTATATAGAAAAGACAGGGAATGCAAGAAAGGGGGAGGGGTGGCCCTGTATGTGAAGGATAGCATAAAATCTAGCCTAATAAAAGTTAGTGAGGTTTGTGTTACGTTAGAATTTGGTAATCACACAGTAACTCGTGTAGGTGTGATTTATAGGCCCCCAGGACAAATTGAAGAGTTAGATAATCTACTAGTTGAGGAAATAGCTAAAATGACAATGAAGGGGGAAGTTATCATCATGGGTGACTTTAATCTTCATGATGTGAATTGGAAAACAAAAATAGCTGCTTGTGCCAGGAGCACACATATTCTAAACTCCCTACTGGGATTGTCTCTAAAACAAGTCGTTGAGGAGCCAACTCGTAAAGAGGCCATACTAGATTACGTGTTAACAAATGGAGATTTGGTATCAGATATTACTGTAGGTGAAAGTTTAACATTCAGTGATCATCAGTCAGTGTGGTTTAATATAAGAACAGTGACTGAATCACACCACACAAAAACAAACGTTTTAGACTTTAGAAAAACAGACTTTTCTAAAATTAGAATATGTGTAAAGGAGTCATTATCAGACTGGAGCAATTTAAATGGAGTCCAAGAGAAATGGGATTATTTAAAAGTTGCACTACTGAAGGCAACAGAAAATTGCATTAGGCTTGTCAGTAAAAGCAAAAAAGTCAAGAAACCACTGTGGTACTCCGCAGATGTTGCCAAAATAGTTAAAAACAGCATTTAGTAATTATAAAAAAAAAACAGAGTGAGGAAGACAGAATGATCTATAAGATTAGGCAGAAAGAGGCTAAGCAAGTTATAAGAGCTTCCAAATCACACACAGAAGAGAAAATAGCACAGTCAGTAAAAAAGTAGGACAAAAAACTTTTTTTAGATACATAAATGAGAAAAGAAAAGTAAAACAAAGATTAGTTAGATTAAATATACAAAAGAAGGAAGGTATGTAGAAGAGGATAAAGGTCTAGCTGACTGCCTCAATTAATATTTTTGTTCGGTATTTACAGATGAAAATGAAGGAAGGGGGCCTCAATTAAGAAAAGGGATAAATGAGTCATTTATTACATGTGAGTTTACAGAGGAAGAGGTTCTATTTCAACTGTCAAAAGTAAAGACAAACAAGTCAATGGGACCTGATGGAATACACCCAAAGCTATTAAAATAGCTTAGTGGTGTACTAGCAAAGCCATTAACAGATTTATTTAACCAATCATTGTTAACAGGAGTAGTCCCAGAAGGTTGGAAGTTAGCGAATGTTGTGCCCATTCACAAGAAAGGTAATAGGGAGGAGTCAGGCAACTATAGGCCAGTAAGCCTTATTTCAGTAGTGGGGAAAGTGATGGAAACCATGTTAAAGGATAGGATTGATGAACATCTAAAAACACATGGATTTCAAGATCAGAGACAACATGGGTTTACTTCAGGGAGATCATGCCAAACTAATCTTATTGATTTTTTTGATTGGGTAACTAAAATTATAGATCAGGGTGGTGCAGTAGACATTGCTTACCTAGATTTCAGTAAGGCTTTTGACACTGTTGACATAGAAGGCTTATCAATAAAATGCAATATTTAAGTTTGGATTCCAATATTGTTGAATGGGTAAGGCAGTGGCTGAGCGACAGGCAACAGAGGGTTGTAGTCAATAGAGTATATTCGAAGCTTGGGCTTGTCACCAGTGGGGTACCTCAGGGATCTGTACTTGGACCCATTCTCTTTAATATTTTTATTAGTGATATTGCAGAAGGTCTTGATGGTAAGGTATGTCTTTTTGCTGATGATACTAAGATATGTAACAGGGTTGATGTTCCAGGAGGGATAAGCCAAATGACAAATGATTTAGGTAAACTAGAAAAATGGTCAGAATTGTGGCAACTGACATTTAATGTGGATAAGTGCAAGATAATGCATCTTGGGTGTAAAAACCCAAGGGCAGAGTACAGAATATTTGATAGAGTCCTAACCTCAACATATCAGGAAAGGGATTTAGGGGTGATTATTTCTGATGACTTAAAGGTAGGCAGACAATGTAATAGAGCAGCAGGAAATGCCTAGCAGAATGCTTGGTTGTATAGGGAGAGGTATTAGCAGTAGAAAGAGGGAAGTGCTCATGCCATTGTACAGAACACTGGTGAGACCTCACTTGGAGTATTGTACACAGTACTGGATACCGTATCTCCAGAAGGATATTGATACTTTAGACAGAGTTCAGAGAAGGGCTACTAAACTGGTTCATGGATTGCGGATAAAACTTACCAGGAAAGATTAAAGGATCTTAACATGTATAGCGTGGAGGAAAGACGAGACAGGGGGGATATGATAGAAACATTTAAATACATAAAGGGAATCAACACAGAAAAGGAGGAGACTATATTTAAAAGAAGAAAAACTACCACAACAAGAGGACATAGTCTTGAATTAGAGGGACAAAAGGTTTAAAAATAATATAAGGAAGTATTACTTTACTGAGAGGGTAGTGGATGCATGGAATAGCCTTCCAGCTGAAGTGGTAGAGGTTAACACAGTAAAGGAGTTTAAGCATGCATGGGATAGGCATAAGGCTATCCCAACTATAAGATAAGGCCAGGGACTAATGAAAGTATTTAGAAAATGGGGCAGACTAGATGGGCCGAATGGTTCTTATCTGCCGTCACATTCTATGTTTCTATGTTTCAGAGAAACTGCTATGTTTCACTGAGGGTTAATCCAGCCTCTAGTGGCTGCATTCAGCGCTGACATCAGCAGGAGGAGGAGAGTTCCCCAGCGCTGAGGGAGCCTAGAGAAAGGTAAGTGGCTGAAGGGGTTTTAACCCCTTGAACCCAGCAGGAGGGGGGACATAATAACCCTATAGTGCCAGGAAAACGAGTGTGTTTTCCAGGCACTATAGTGATCCTTTAAGGAAAATAGTGGTGCCGGCAGACTGCGGGTTTGACTATTTACAGGGGGGTTGGGGGGAGAGGAGTTAATTTCATTCCTGGCAACTTAACCACGATCCTACATTTATCAATATTAGTTTTGTCTGACCACATTGTTCTGCAGTGGTTATGGTGCTCAGTGTTCCCTTAAGGTTTACACATCATAAAGTTATGCAGATTTAGCATACCTGCTGAGGTGTATTTTCTGATACAAAAGTAAAGCAGATTGCCACAGCCATGGACAGCCGGTTTCAAACCAGTCCTGCATGCGAAAGAGCGGAGATATACAGCCAGCCGCAGTGATGTAGCTGGAGGACCCACACTCCCCGAGGTAGGACAGGAGCAGCCCAGTTCCAGTTCCTTCTCCAATTGCAAACAGACGGGAGGAGGGCTGACAATGACGGATATATCGAATAGCTTCCCGCAGATCGTTAGGGTCCCCATAGGGCTGCAGCTTAACTGTGGTTAGAGGACAGCCATTTTGACACCGACGATTAAATATAACTGCCTGGTATCCATGCATGAGCGCCAAGTGACACATCTGTCAAAAAAAAAAAAACACATTTGATCTATCATTAATATAACCTGATATAGGGTTTCATTTTTATTATTTGAAACGTTTTATTACCAACATGTATTGGACATGTTTAAAGGGACATTCTAAGCAACATAACCACTACAGCTCAGTGTTGTTGTTGTTATGGTGCTAGTAAACTCCCCTGGATTTTTGACAAGCTATTCAGAAGAAGTATGACACAAACTGAGACTCTGCCATCTAGCAATAGCATTTTCAGTCTGTCAGTATTACCCAACTTGGATGAAACTGACAGTGTATAAAATACAAATTTTTTCCAGTGTGCAGTTGGGCAATAGAATGATTTTTTTTTTTTTTAAATGGAGGGGGGCAAAAAGTGTCAATGAGAACTAATAATGCTGGTTTATCGGTATTTGTGCAGACAAAATTGCTGTTAACCCTTTGGTTTTGTCAGTATCAACTTCACACATGATTACTGTAACACAAAAGGCAAAGGGAATGGAGTTTAGTTGATGGGTAGACCGTAGACCCCAGTTTTTGTCAAACCACTTCACAAAATAAAGAGTGACACATCCAGGGACATATTAGCCGCGAGGCAAACAAGGCATTTGCCTTGGGCGGCATTTTCCAGGGGGCGGCAAAAAAAGCCGCCCCCAAATGCCCTGGGCAAATGTCTTGTTAGCCTGGTGGCTAACCAAAAATCCGGTTGGGCGGTGCAGGCGAGGGAGCACTTTCCCCTAAGCTCTCTGCTCAGCTCCCTCGCACGCTGCAGTGATGCCAGGAGCGGGAATATGACGTCATATTACGGCTCCCAGCATAACTCTGCGGCGTGCGAATCAGTGCTCCATCGCCAGCACCGCCCGCCCAGCAGCCCCACTGGACCCCAGGGGAAGGGAGAAACCGCCCAGCATTCTCAAAGGTAAGGAGGCTGGGGTGGGGGTTGAATAAAAAAAAAAAAGTGAGTGTGTTAATGTTAGTGTGTGTGTGTGTGTGTGTGTGTGTGTGTGTGTGTCTGCTAGTGAGGATACACCACTGGACACATCCATGGATTCCTTGCACCATAACCTATGGTAATTATGTTGCTTAGACTGTCCCTGTAAAACGTAATTTATGCCTTCATTCTGTAAGCATAGAGAAACAGATGAATAGAGAGTTACACTGCTAACACCTTTACATGAAACAAAAAGAACTTTTGTCTATTATTTAAAGGAAATACATCAAGCACCATAACCACATTGTAGTACACTGTAGTGGTTATGGTGCTAAGACTGCCCTGGTGTTTTAGAATGGTTTGACTTTTTACCTTGTGTCTACTGGGTGCTACTGCCTGCCTCCATTACTGGATCTTCTGCTAGTTCTCCTGAGCTACATGTTGTACTTAGGTAGTTCAGACAGAGAGCGGAAGTAGTGGAAGCAGGGAGCAACACCCAGCAACCCCCCACCCCCAAATCAAACCGTTCTAAAATGGTTTCACTGCTTACAAACAAGCGCCTGACAATAACCAAGTGCTGGTTTGTGTGGCGAAACCAGCCTCGCCACTGTCCACTGGAGGAGCCTGGTTGCTCGCCTGCTCCCTTTAGACTATGGCCCGGCAGTTAAAACCTTTTATTTTCCCTGCAAAGCGTATTCATGCCTTTCTGTAGACTGTTAAAGCCATGCTACCCCAGATAGCTATGCCATGGAGCCCAGCCGTATACTGAAAGACTGTATGAAAGACTTTGGCTCCCTGGCGATTGAACTGTATTTATGTGATATGAGCGCCATTCGGTAGTAATGTGCACTCAGATCTAAGCTATCTGGGGATATGTAGAATGTCTATGTTTTATGGAATAAATGTAACTGTATGTAATTTTATGTCTTTTATTGTATTGTTAGTGCCATGTGGTTAATGGAGTCTTGCCTCTGTCCTGGGAGATAATTGGATTACTTCACACTTATCTCCTGGACAGAGAGCAGGGATTGTGATGTAAATGTGGGTGTGTTTTATGGTTCCCCTGTAACGATTGGTTGTACTGTGTCCCACCCTGTGGGATGTCCCCTTGCATGGGGACTTGCATAAAAGCCAGTGTGTGGCCATTACAGAGAGTTCCTGTTTTAACCCTCAAAGTGAAGTGTCGTCTCATTATTGGGGGAAGGATTCATTGTATGCTGTTCCAGTTTGACTGCTAGGAGAGTAAACCTATTCGTATGGTTCCTATTCAACTGTCTACAGCATTCATATGCTTGGGAGAATTTATTTGTTTCTCCGGTTCGGTGATTGTGGTGTCTGCCAGAGTGCTTGGAGTCCTCAGGAAGCGCTAGGAGCATCCTTCAACGGAGGTACCCAGTCGGGGTGCCAGGCGATCCGTTACAGTTTGTATATTTGTTAATGTAACAGGTCCCATACAGCATAACAAATAATAGGTGTTGCTAATCCACCATGAATAATATAATAAATATTTAGTAGCTAGCCATATTAAACTATTCAGTCACTGACTTATACTGAGGTCACTGTATTATGGATAAAACTGAATTCAGAAAATATAAATGACATGCCTTAGGATTCCAAGCAAAAGGTTTTCACAGAGAACAATTGTTCAGAAGTGATTCTCGCTGATAGCAAAGCCTGGATGTGAAAAAATACCGTAACACGCGAGATTAGACAAATTTGTGATGGCAGATAAAATGTGCGTCTATCACCAAGGCACTCTGTGTAATATAGGTCCTTTTTAGTTTAAAACTGTCACTTCAGTGCCTAGTGAGGGTCTGCCATGTAAGGTATCTCAATTTAAAACAGACATTGGTTTATACAAGAATCTGGAGTATATTACTTACATGGATTTGTTAATATTTCACTGAGCCCAAGGGTATGATCCGGTGTGTTAATTAGGTTTATCTATAGCTACAGTATACATTACAGTGAGTTTTAACAAACCACACTGCCATATCTGGATTTAAAAAAAATAAAAAAATTCTAGCACTCTAAATGGATAATTAGATCCTGAGATTCTTCAAAATATTAACTTAATAATAGGACATCACAGGTTTTCCATGTGGCAGGACTAACTAACCATCACTGTAGACTTAGTTTGTCTGGACTTTTCCTTTAAAACAAGCATTGAAAATGTACTTATAATTTACTAGGTATGCTCCAAAGAAAATATGCATGTGGTTTTTTTTATTTTTTTATTTTTTTTTACAGGTTTTCTTTGGGGATATATAAATAAAAAAGTACAGCTTGCAAAAGCTGTAGACCTGCTGTCTGCTGACTTTGCAAGCCCACCCCTCTCTCACCAGCACAGACTTTAGCGCCAGGATCAAAAAAAAAAAAAAAAGGGGAGCAGACTGAGAAAGATGGCGGCGCCCATGAGGGACAGGTTCAGTTAAGTAAATCTTACCTTTACCTGGCCCACCACGGTCACCAGACCCTCAGTGGCCACAGTCGGGTGTCTTTGTGAATTTGATACAAAGTCTCCAGATGGTGACAGTGCCTCTTTAAGTGCCTGGAGTATCCTTTATAGGAACATAGGCGTGCTGCACTGCCTTAGGGCAGACTAACATGTCCGGTCCTTGACCCGACAGAGGAGGGGGCCCGGCGGCTTGCCCACAATGCCGCCATATGCGAGGCCCCCCCGTCAGTCTGCCCTGATGGAGATCCAGCCTCAGTCTGCAGCTCCGCCGGGACTGAGCTGCAGATTGAAGTGTCTCGCGATCTCCAGCCTGCCAGAGCGTTGCTGCGTGTGACACACCATGTGGTCTGCAGCTCACTCCCGGCGGAACTGCAGACTGAAGAGAGAGGGAGCCCATTGGACCACCAGGGAAGGTATTTAAACCCTCTGCCCCCTGTCACTCACTGCCCCTCCACTCCCCTACCCCCTGTCACTGCCCCTCCACCCCCTAACCCCTCTCACTGCCCCTCCACCTCCCCTTACCTCTCTCACTGCCCCTCCATCCCCTAACCCCGTCACTGCCCCTCCTTGGCTGCATTCATTTCCTATAGCAACCTCATCTTATAGCAGAAGAAATGAAGCGTTTGTTGCACTGTTCAAACTAATAAAAAAAAATGCCCAATATCACGTGCATTTGTGTGTGGTGGGATTGTTTATTAAGATCATTTAAAGGGTTGTTCTAAATACAGTGGAGCACTAAAATTTCCCAGACCTGCCAAGTTAAATATGGCCTTTAGTGACATGAAGGATTGTGACTATCCAGTGTTTGGACAAGGGGTTCTAAAGTAAAAAATAAAATAAAAATGTGATAGTGACATGTTTATGGGAAATCTAGTTTTTTTTTTTTACAGTTAAGGATTTTTAAAAACAAAATCTTGGTGTACTTTGAGAGATACATATCGAGCTGGAAAACTTGCTTTTTGAAAGCCTGTTTAGTCTGATGAGGGAATAAAGGAAACTGTACAATACTGCAACTCATCTGTACTGTATCTTCACTAATTCCTTTCACTTAACAGTTTGTGGAATACCACAGTGACTTTACACAACACTATCCTCATTAACCCATACTCATGCAAGATTTAATGATATGCCTGTCTAAATACTAGGTATCGACAGATATTGATTTTTTTTTAGAGCCGATACCGATAATCTGTGAACTTTCAGGCCGATAACGGATAAATTGCCGATATTCTGTACATTTACCATTTTTGAAAAAATAATGAACATGTTTATTCTTGATTTCTTTTTTTGCAAATCTTTTTTTTAATCAAGGTAAAGTTCCCAAAATATACATGCCAGTCACAATTTTTTATGTTTTCAAGAATGTGTGTGTGTGTGTGTAGTGGATGGAGTGAGAGTATTTGATTAGTGAATGCTGTGTGTGTGTGTGTGTACTGAATGCAGTGTGTTTGTGTAGTGTGTATATATTGAATGCAGAGTGTGTGTTTGTGTAGTGTGTGTATTTAATGAATGCAGAGTGTGTGTATGTGTAGTGTGTGTTTGTGCAGTGAGTGTTTGTGTAGCTATGTTAAGTGTGTAAAATGGGGGGGGGGCATTATTTTTTTAAAGTTTAAAAAAAAAAAATGTAAAAAAATTAATTTCTTAAAATTATGTTTTAGTCCCCCTCCCTGCTTCTTACCTGGCCAGGGAGGGGGGATATGGAATTTCCTGGTGGAACGGTGACATGGACTGTGCAGAGGGGGCCCAGCACACTCTTACTTACCTTCTCAGCAGCTCCCTTCACTTGTCTAACTTTTGCGGCCTTTGTGCCGTGCGGCGCGTTGCCATTGTAACCCGTGGTAACACTCTGACGGCCGCGGGACTCGCGAGAGTTAGACAGGAGAGCTGAAGGGAGCTCCTGGGAAGGTAAGTAAGAGTGTGCTGGGCCTCCCAGGACCATGATGACGGCCCAGGTCTGCATTGTCTGTATCTGGCTAAAAATCGGCAATTCTGATGATTTCACCAAGGGAACGGAGCTACCGCTGGCAGACCTGCGCGGCACTGGAAATAAGGTGAGTTTTATATTGCTTTTAAGGGGGCTAATGGGAGGCAAGTCACCTAAATGGTGGGCTTAGCACTATAGTGTCAGGAATAGATGTTTGTGTTCCTGACCCTATAGTGTTCCTTTAATATGAATATACAAAAAACAGTTTATAATGAAACATAAATGACACAGCCAAACTGAGCAGACCTGATGGGATCAGACACTACCAAGTATTCAACCATTGACCATAATATCAGACTTCACAAGAAAATCTGGGAAGAATAGATTTATTCAGACAAAGAAGATAAAAAAAATAAATAAAAAAAATAAAGCTTTTGATTTCGTTCAAACTGAAAACGCACTTGAGCACAAGTCTACATTATATGCAGTTTTATTAATTTGGGCCATATTAAAAGACACCAATTATTATGTGCCAGTAGCCTACACACAAATACAATCAATTAATGTACGTGCAAGCCTAGTTGCATTATTTTTTCTAATGGTGGTCAGTAATACAAAAATTCAAAAAAAAAAAAAAAAAAAAAATAATTTATACACACACTTTAAAAAAAAAAAAAAAAAAATCAAACGGTTTCTTCTTATTGCATCCCAGTTCTACACATTTCTAATAAAGGGTCTAATTAGTCCATCAAAGGTTTCCTTTGTATCTTAATAGCCGACTATGTGAACTTAAATCCCTGGACAAATATTTATTCTGAGACAATCATGTTGGGATCCAATTATTGGAATCACTCTCGCTGTCATTCTATCGCATCATAGTGAGCCTCAAGTATGACAGAGCAAATATTATTGTACATTTTCAGGGCTCTATACACCTCACATTTATTCACTAAACCGTGAACTACTGGGATTACACCACAAAACTGTCAATTTTAGGTCACAATAGGCAAGTGGGAAAAATTCTACTAGTGTACTTTATTTCTAGATTAACAATTTTAGGCTTAAATTTTCATTTGAGTGCCACCAAAGAGCCCCAGAATGCAGACACCACACAGAGTTTACTCCTCCAGAGAAAGTGAACGGACGTCTCAGCCACCACCCCTGGTTCCTATAATCCACTTCAGTCTCAGCTGACTGCTATTAAAAAGGACTGTCCTGGAAATATTCAATTTGTTACTCCGATTAAGCATATACAAACCTATTATTATTTTTATTTTTTTTTTACACTTTGGGGGCTCTGATCCCTTTTGTTAGGAGCATAACTCATAATACACATTATACCATAATTGTTTGAGCAACTTGGAAAATTGTCCTTTGGGCAACCATCCCACACAGTGTTTTTTTTAAATAATCAATTTTCTGTTTTTGGTTTTTTTTTCCCCCTCATATTTTTTGAAATGCCAAACTAGAGAGGACTCTTAGAGAAGTTTCTATCAACAAAGAAAATTGTCTCATCCTTTAAGCAAACTTTTTTTTTTTTTGAAGAATACATACATATATATTTTAATATATATTTGAATTTTGCAGAATATTATAATTTTGTCCAAGATTTACTTGTTATTCCAGAAGAATTTTGCTGCATACACTGTATAACGAAAAAAAAAGGGGTTTATTGAATTCCTATTTGATATCTGCTTGTATTTATATATTTTTAAATTATCACATTAGGATCACTGTGTTTCACGTTAGTGGTGGCACTTGCATTATTATCATCATCATCATCATCATCACTCGATGTTTAGGCATGTCTTTAAGTGGTATGCTTTTTTTTGTCAAATATTTTTTATTTTTTCCCAACAATACTTTGATAATATTTATAATGACTACAGTATTGTTTGCCTATACGTTTTAGGTAGTTTTTGTAATGTGTTACCCCAAAACCTTATTTGATTAGATAGCTGAGAGCCAAAAACTGTCTATTTGTTATTACATTTGCAATTCCCTGGTCTTATCCCAGAAATACAATGGACAGTACTACACTATGTACAATTTTGTTTTGTCTGACAGTAACTTAACAAAAGGACATACTGAACAGACTTGTGTTGAATTTATTTACCAAATTTCTTTTATATACAATTTATAAATAAAAAGTTGTAAGTTTAGCATTGTGAATTCCCAATTTCATTTTTTTATTCTGAACAATGCACATAATGCTAAAACCAGCAGAGAGAGAAAATGTATAACATTTGAAACAAAATGCATGATTGCTAAATAATTCCTGGCTAAACAACAATTATACCTGCAGAATGGAGTGAAAACATTTTCTACAACGGTATCAAAATAGCCAAGTTCAACCAGACACTTTTTGGAAGACATGGAATGCCACGGCACCCAAAGAGAAATGGTCATGTACCAGTTCATACAGGGTCCAATGAACTCACATCAAAACAAATATCCATAACCAAGTATGCCTACAGAAAGCGACACTATAGTCACCAGAACAACTACAGCTTAATGTAGTGGTTCAGGTGTCTATAGCCTGTCCCTGCAGCCTAAGCACTGAAAAGGTAGTGTTTACATTGTTAGTGGCAGTCACTAGGATGGCCACTAGAGTTGATTCCTGTGTCAGTGCTGCATAGTGTGCTGCACTGGCATTCAGTGCCTCCACCCTCTGCATGGAGGCACTGAACATTCTCCATAGGGATGCACCTCTATGAAGAGATGCAGATTGGTGCAGCCTCCGAATGCTTTCCTATAGAAAACACTGGATTGGCTGAGATCATCAAAAGATCAAAAGAGATGATCTCAACCACGGAGGCAGGACCAGGGGGATAGGGGAAGGAAGGGGACCTAATGCTACATTCAGCACTATAGTGTCACAATACATTTGTATTCCTGACACTATAGTGTTTCTTCAATACTTTTATCTAACAGTTCAGCTAGCAACCATTACAAAACAGACATGCTCATTGCATACCCAATCCAATAGCCAGAATAATGTAGATATTGTTTCTGTTTCAATAGCAGGCAGACTGGTAGTTGCTGGCAGGTGATAGAATGTTGGCACAAGAAGGGTGGAAATAGTGGGTTTAGCAGGAAGTTGGTACAGCACATAATGTGTAGCACACTACTGTCTGCTGTTTGGGGAACAATATATAAATATGCAACTGTACACCATGAAGCAGTAGAGGGATCACCCAGGCACCAGGACCAAGTTTGGAGATCCCACAGTGATTGAAATCACAGGATTTAATTGAGAACTGATTCATATACAACCTACATAGCTAGAAAACACACATTTGTAATTAGGCACATAGCTAAAGCAAATATATCTTCGCCTTGTGGCATTGCCTTTCTTTGTGAGCTAGACACAGCTACAAAAGGTAAACAACTCTAGTCAGGATTATTTACTTAACTTCACATTTTGAAACGAAAATGAAATACTGAGGCACAAATTCTCCAAACCATCCGCAGTCTGTTTTGCCATTTGGATTAAATTCACCATTTTAAGTTTAGTGAAAATCCCTGTAGTAACTGTATTGCAATTCTCCCATTGACAGCTACAGGTAAAGCAGCTATTTAACCAGATCAACTTATCTCTTACTATTCAATGTAGACCTGTGTCATAGGCTTGTGAGCATTGCTCTCCGTCTGTTTCATTGATGAAGTGAAACTGCTGTAATTATGTACAATGAAGGCTTTGGGAATCAAATAAATGAACATATTTAAAAAAATATATATAAAAAGTTTGTCAGAATGCGACCTTTGTTACATTTATTTTATTGCTTGACACTTTATGGCACAATAACCATGGCATTATTGCTCATCTATACAAAATAAAACAAATGTATAAAACCCAAATAACTTTACACAAACTGGCAACAAGAGAAATGGCCACAAAAAAATAAAAATAAAATAAAAAAAAAGGGGTTAATCGGTAGTGCCAAGAATAGCTTATCCTTCTCTTCCCCATTTGGTCACACATTTAATTGCCTGAGCTACAGTGATTTGGTAAATTGCAAACTTTTGATTTTATGATGACAAATTGTGACAAATGTCTAAAGTAAGCAGTGCCCACATTTAACTTCTCTTTTTATTCTGGCTTAGCTGTCACACTAGATCATTTCCAGCAAGACGTCTCCTATAGACTTTTTAACTTACAAAGCACCAACATAGGACAGCAATGCACACTGTGATATGACCCATTTTGCAAACCATATCTCTGCAAGTAAGTGTTAAAGAATATCAAACAAACATGCAACATTTTCTCACTACTCCTGTGGGAATGGTTCTAAAAGGTTGCACAATAACTTCTAGAAATCTAACTGTACAGTGTTAGAAGTTAGGTGAAAAGGTTAAATAAAATGTATTGCAGAAAAAATAATGTTCACTATAAAATGGCATGCGTCATAGTATACACACAAAAAAACAAGTAAAATATGGCGCTAAAAATTGTGACTAGCAATCAATATTTCAATAAAAGCAGCACCTCCCAAGTGCAATTACCCAATATACACACTAATAAATACAATACAACAAAACAAAGGTGCGTGATAATATTACAATATTTTAGTATATATATCCAAAATTCATTGACATAAACCAATAGTGAGAGAGAAAAAAAATACACCATCGTAACGTGCACAATTAGAAGTGTATGGTGTATTAAAGGGACACTATAGTCACCCAGACCACTTCAGCTCAATGAAGTGGTCTAGGTGCCAGGTCCCTCAGGTTTTAACCCTTCAGATGCAAACATAGCAGTTTCAGAGAAACTGCTATGTTTACATTTGGGGTTAAGCCAGCCTCTAGTGGCTGTCTTCCGGACAGCCACTAGAGGCGCATCTGCCACGATGGAGGCATATTATGTCTCCATAGCGCAGAGCGTCCATAGGAAAGCATTGAGAAATGCTTTCCTATGGACACTTTGAATGTGCGTGTGGCACTTGCCACGCATGCGCATTCGGATCTGCTGATGTCAGCAGAGGGAGCAGAGGTCACCAGCGCCGAGGGAGCCCAGCGCTGGAATAAGGTAAGTGGCTGAAGGGCCACTATAGTGTCAAGAAAACCGCTTTGTTTTCCTGACACTATAGTGATCCTTTAACATGCACAGTTAGCTGTATGGTGGTGGAGAGGAGCCTTGACAGCTTAAGCAGATTTACCTGCTCCTCGTTTGTGAGTGCATATAGTACTATCTATAACAGTATCACACTATATGTTGTTTTTATGTTTTCTCTATATGTACACACCAGTGGAAGTCTAAAGTAGTATGTAAGTTATGTAAGATAGGTTTGTATATTAAGAGTGCCCAAGGTTGCAATTTTTTAAACACACTAGTTTACTATTTTGCACTTTATTTTGCAATTGCACTTTGGACATAACTGTGCACTTTAATACACCGTGCACTTTATGATATTGTGTGTTTTTCGCTCTCATATATGGATATATGGATATATATATATATACCATTTTTAATATAATAGCACCCCTGTGTTTGGTTGTATGCGTCATAGTTTGCCAATTACGAATTTTGCAGCATTTAATGGTCATATAACGTTTTGGACTAGCGAATTGTGGTGATGTCTGTGCATGCGCAGTGTGTCTTCAATGATCCTGAAGGATCTGATTGGACAAAAACCATTAGTCTTAATGATTTCCTGGCAGGCGTATCAGTCTGTGAATTTTAATTCACTGGTAAGTTTAATGGTTTTTTTTTTTTTTCAAAAAAATCCGACAGGGTTACTTACGTAAGTGAGAATTCAAAGTGAATTTCAAATTTAAGGCCAGATAGCTCAACTGAAAACACAGGGGACTGATTTTTTACCGTCCTATTCCATCTACTAAACTGTGGGTTTTTTGTAAGTGTGAAGTGGTCCTTTAAGGATCACTTAAAGAGACACCATAACAACTTCATGTAAAATGAAGTTGTTATGGTGCCAGGAGGCCACACTCTTATCTTGCGCAGTTAAACTGTTCTCAAACGGTTTAACTCCAAAGATTGCCTCCAGTGCTGATCTGCAGGTCCCCCAGGTGGCATCTGCTTCTGAATCTCAGTTTAAAGGAAAAGTGGAGTGCTGCTGGGCAGGGGCATCGCTGTTTGCCTTAGAGCCGGCAGCTGTTGCTGTGTCCCTGTCCCCTTAGTCCTGCAATTTTAAACATTGCACTTTTAGAGAAACTGCAATGTTTACACTGCAAGGTTAAGACAACCCCTAGTGACGGTCTTACAGTCAGTAGAGGTGCTTCCTGGATTTTCACAGAGTTTAACTTTGTGAAACAACGTTGGACGTACTCTGGTTGTGCATGAGGACATCCAGTGTCTTCAAAAGCTCCATAGGAAAGCACAGTCAATGGTTTCCTGTGGAGAACCTCTGATACACTTGCGCATCTATGTGACGTCGCTAGTGGAGGGAATTGATAAAAGCTTTTTAACCCTTTATTTTCCAGGGCACAAGTAAGGGATATTAGAGGGAAAGGGACACTGTTTTGTATTGCTAATGCTATAGTATTCCTTTAAGAAATAGAAAACTAATGTTTTAGTGTCCCAGTCACTAGTTATAAAGGTCACCCCCATACCTTGGATAAGAAAATTACGAAGTTACTTTTTTCCTTCCACGTCACGAGAAGTCATGGCCTGCGCCGCCATTGCCCATTCCAATACTCATTGAATGTTTACATTGAGAGGATAACTGCACCCAGGCCACTTCTTTTAAATGTTGGTCTGCGTGAATCTAATGGTCCTTTCAAATAGCAGGTGTCATTAAGGTACGAGGCGCAGAAAATGCACCAAATACAGAATCCTACTTATTTTATGTACCCGTATTCCTTATAGAGGTCTTTCTAAATGCAGAGGACTGTAACTCCTATCACTCTTAGTCAGCCACTGAAAGTTTTTAGGAAAGGGTGCTGTTTATGAGCAATGTTTAACTCAGTTACACGATCACCCAAACAGTGAGCAACATTGTAAATGCCTAGCAGAAATAAAGAATTAGGCCCCAAGAAAATACCTCCAACCAACCCCCCTCCCCTCTACAGAGGACTTTTTTAGACCCCAGTCTAAGCATTATGGTCTTAATAAAGGTTAAAAGGTCAACATCAGCAGCTTGAACACTGACATTTAATTAATCTATTTTTTTAAGCATATTCCTGTACCAACCTGACCAGCCTTAACATGCAATTATTGACTCATTACTAAAATTAGAAGTACCACTTAGGAACACTTATTATAATGTCAGCATAAAAATGCTAAAATACCCAACAACCAATCACAAACTATATGCAAATGGCATAAAGGTAAAAAAAATATAATAGCAGCTTACACAGGTAATCATTAAATTATCCATTGTTTTTAGGTAGCTATCTATAGAGAGAGTCTTATTGAAATGAGAGAACATTACATATATGTTATTTAACAAAACAACTGTGACCCAGTAAGTGCCAATAGGCAAGGTTTTCATTCAAATGGTTAGCCTGATATAGTTTACCAACACTCACCATCCCAGTAAACAACATTCAGGTAAGTTAGAGATTGTAAGAAAATAGATCCCCAGCTGCTTACGAACTACAACTCCCATGATGCTTTCCCATCCATCCAGAAATGTTTCAAACTGATAGAAATAACTTTTTTGGGGGGAGGGTTAGAGTTACCTTGCTGGTGTTTCTAGTGATCTTGCCAAAGGAGTTAGGGATGACCAACAATATGGGCACAGAAGAGTTACTCGAAGCTCGCCTCCTTTTCTGCAGCTGCCCAGGTCTGACAGCCCAATCCAGAGCTACCAACCCCTCATCACTCATCTGTAAGTACTCCCTTACAAAATGAACCCCAATGTCCACAGGACCGAGGGTCCCCACCAGGGTCTGCAGGGAGGGGAATGTCCTCCATAGCCAGTGGACGTCAGAGAAACCACTGAAAGTCTTGCACTGCTTCACCAGGTAGTTTGCAAGGGCGGAGGGTTTGCAGATTAATTTGAAATCCCCCTGTCCACCATCCACAGGCTTCGCAGACACAGCTGTCCAGAAACTATTGCAGCAACACTTCTTATAGGTCAGGAAGATCAGGAGTAGTAATGTCCCTAATAGGGAGACTGTCCACTCTAGCATTGCAGAAGAAGCGATTTCAGTGATCTCCATGAAGTTTGGCCGGAGGAGCTAAGGGAGGAGAAGGGCGAATGGTTTGCAGAAAAGTGCAGGTGTTTCAGTCATTACTAAAGGCAGGAAGTCTTCTGACCAGACCACACATCCTCCTGACTGTGAGTGAGCCTGCACAGGCTGCTAGAGAGATACTTTGTATCACAGGGCGAATCTCAGAATTTACCACTAGTGGGCGGGGAAAGCTGCCTACAGCACTAATGTTATAGCACTTACTGCTTCCCTGCTGCAGGATCAAACTTTATCATTAGTCAGGCAACTGCTTACTGTATAACTACTTCTTTATTATATACAGGGGAACTCTCTGTGGAATGAACCCAAATCTCAGGTTTGTCTGATTCTTATTGTATAACTACTTCTTTATTATATACAGGGGAACTCTCTGTGGAACCCAAATCTCAGGTTTGTCTGATTCTTACTGTATAACTACTTCTTTATTATATACAGGGGAACTCTCTGTGGAACCCAAATCTCAGGTTTGTCTGATTCTTACTGTATAACTACTTCTTTATTATATACAGGGGAACTCTCTGTGGAACCCAAATCTCAGGTTTGTCTGATTCTTACTGTATAACTACTTCTTTATTATATACAGGGGAACTCTCTGTGGAACCCAAATCTCAGGTTTGTCTGATTCTTACTGTATAACTACTTCTTTATTATTTACAAAGGAACTCTATGTGGAATGAACCCAAATCTCAGGTTTGTCTGATTCTTACTGCATAACGACTTCTTTATTATTTACAGGAGTGAGTACACAATGGGTGGAGGGAGGCAAAAACTTTCTCCCCCCTGCAGGTGTTTTGCTATGTACGCTGGCGACAAATGCAAAATATGCACAGAACTGACATTGGCAGCTTGGACAGAGTTCAGAAATGGGGCCAGGGTACTCCTCACATATTGGAGTAACCCATTAAGGCATGTGCTCTACAACATTACTTGCTAAAGTACATTTATACCAAATACAGAACACTACATTCTAAGCTAACTGTAAAGGTTATACAATTTATAAAATCACTGATCTTGATGGTAAGAGGGGTTTATTTGTAAAATATTATGATACATTGCATATGGCAGTAGTAGTTATACATGAACATATATGAATAAAATCACTGTGCAAGTGAATAGAAGGTGCTATACAGCTTGAATAAGTAGCCAAGTAGCTTCATTCCTGTGTTTTTTTTTCATTAGTGAAAACAGCAACAGCCATGTATGCTGGTGGCTGCAGTGCAGGCTCTCTTATTGGAAGCTATGCAAGAGCCTGTAAGGTTTCTGGCGCATGCATAGTGTATGCACAAATATTCTATGTCATGTAAGGAAACTTATTGCAGAAGCAATTTTTTTTTCAAAAGCTAAGAAAAGCATTGGGACTTGGGACTCTGCATTTTACGCACATGCCATAGAAATTTTTGTATGGACATGGGGAAGAATAACTTTACCATGTAATTTCACTGAACAAGGTTTATAAATGCTGACATGTTTGCAACATGCTGCAGCTATGAGTAACATAATGCAAGATGGACAGAGGCAATCCTTACACCATAACATAAGTACAGTGTGAACATTATGTGACTTATAGTGCATGTATTGTCTATTTAAAGGGACACTGTAGTCACTATAAGCATTTCATCTCTTTGAATTGGTTATAGTGTCTGGAGTGCCCTGGCACTGTCCCTCCATTCAGTGTTGCACCATGTTCGTGCAGTATGCCACAAAATAAGAGTCCCTGGCCACCCACAGTCCGGCCCCTTCAGTATGTGTAGCTAAGGCAGAGATTACACACTTCCTTGTTGTCATACCCATTCGTACCGTCAGTTGGAACTCTCACAGGCTAAAAGCAGTCAGCTGACACTCTCAGCCAATCACAGCTGCCTATTGCTGCTCAGGCTAATACTTCCTTATTAGCCAAAGCAGCACAGAGGGGATGGATTGCCGGGGACTCTTGTTTAGCATTAAAACATTAAAAGTTTAAAAACTGTTTAATGTTGAAAGAAATGATGGTACCAGAGGACTCCAGACACTATAACCAGTTTAATGAGATGAAGCAGATACAGTGCCTACGGTGTCCCTTTAAGGGAACATTGTAGATGTTAAGAATGTGTATCTGTATTGCTAATGCTATAGGTTTAATGTGCCTAGTTAGTTTCAGCCTCCCCATGACCACCCCACTTTGAAATAAAAAATAAATGGAAAAAAATAACTCTTTTACTTTTTTTGCCAGCACCAAGTCTACCTTGGTTCAACCGCGGCCTCCTCTTAGCGTGATGTCATCCTGGTAGTGTACCTCCAGGATTATGGTTCAATCCTATGGTCCTCATTGAGCATGTGCAGTGGCGTCTCTAGGATTCATTTTTCGGGGGGGCACATGGAGGGCCAGTGACAAAAGTAGGGGGGCACATTTAACCCTGCCCTCGCTGCAGTTTGACCCCGCCCCTGTCACATGTTAAGCCACGCCCCTGACACAATGTGTTTTTTTTTTTTTTTTAATAATACCTGGTAGAGGATTCATGATTTTCCACCAGGGTTTATTAA